>OX578244.1:3000000-3477693 GCA_951216915.1 Tetheella fluctuosa | reverse complement strand
CGCCGGACTTGTCGGAGATCAGAGCTTCCAGTTGGGTGCGGACCATGTATAGCTGGGTTGATGATGGACCTGGGGACAATCATAATCTAGGTGGTAAGATACCTTATCTATCTAGTGTTTTTTATTTCAAAATCAACGGGTTCGATTTCTGGCTAGGAATATTCATTTTTCAAAAATTCAATGATGCAGTTTTAGTTTTTATCAAAATCGGGCTCGAAACTCCTTTGAGTTTATTTCGCTTCTCCTTATATTTTAGGATTTGGTCATCCACGCCCACTTGAAAAATTCATCCTGTATACTGTATACAAGATTATTTTTGAAACACCGGCAGTGCTTTAGGGGGTGGAAGTACTCATCAATATGAACAACTTTTACTACGGGACCAACCCTGAAATCGCGAAAAAAATCACGAAAAATATAACTTTTCATACAAAAGATCAACTTTGCTCAATCAAAATGTATGAAAAGTTTGAATTTTTTCTCACGATTTCAGGGTTGGTCCCATAGTAAAAGTTGTTCATATTGATGAGTACTTCCACCCCATAAATCACTGCCGGTGTTTCAAAAATAACCCTGTATACTATACTATCATAGTGCATTTAGTAAAAAGCTATTATTTGGACATTACAAACGGACACTTTAATTTTATTTATTGCTATAGATAAAAATAAGTATGTTCATGACTGACCAACGTTCCGCCTAGGCACCTTGATGGTGAAGCTAGCCTCGGCGTCCTTCTTCCCGCGCAGCGCGGGGTCCTGCTGCGGCTCGCAGCCCCGCGCCCAGTCGCCGCACGTCTCCCGCACCGACACTATTATACTGCAACCGACATGCACGTTGCACACAACTAACTACGGGTGTGTTCCGATATACACTGGGAGCACTGTTCAGTGCTCTTACTGGGGAGAAATACGTTCCGTTATGGACTGACAGTATACTGCCGCAATATACTAGGGAAACATAATGACGTCATAAATGCCGGCATTTTTGTACTGTGAGCACTGGCGTTTTTGAGGTAAGGTGCTGTCAGTGCTTTGATCACGTGAGCAACAGCGTCCAGAATGACAGTAGGATATACATGTATAACACACAGTATACTGGAGTGCGTTTCGTTTTAAACAGTACCCGGTATTGCTAACTATAAAGGAACGGCTTCTCAGTATACTCAATTGACGTCACACCTTACAGTGCTCGCAGTGTATATCGGAACATACCCTAGGTATATGTTCCTTGACTGGGAAAAAAAAGTAATTCTAATTAGTCCGTTAGTTAGATTATCAAAAAATATTAGACACGTATTTTTTCGTTTATCAAATCAATAAAAAAGGACAATGTTATGTTGCACCAAAGTTCAGGAGTGTGGGCTTGTGACGTCACTTGTATGTACAATATTTACATACTAGATGAAAACCCGGCTTCGCTCGGGTGAGATGTGACTCATAATACACAATCTTTTACAAAATGTAGGTAGATATTTTTGTAGTTATCGGTAGTGGTTTGTATTAGTTCGCCGTATCAGACTATCGGATCCGACTATCGGATGAAAAAAACTGACGTGTATTCCCGGCTTTAAAGGCGCCAGTTTTAGGTGCGTTCAATTTGGATACGTTCATAAACTGTTTGGAATAAAAATCTAGTATTACAAATCTCGTTGTTCAAAGTTACGAAAATTGCCTTAAATATAAAAATTACTTACATGTTACGCGAGGGGGTCAAAAGTTACGAAAAATGTAAAAAATGTAACCTTCTGGCAACACTGTCTGACAGCTCAATCCAATTCCAATTTATATAAAAAAACAACGGAAAACAAAAATAATAGGCTGTCAATAAAGGCTCATTTACACACAGAGAACACTGTCATCTCATGATTAGGCTGTATGGGCTAGAAACCTTTGCCTTCCCGAAATAAGGGAAAACAAAAGAAGAAACTGACACTGACTGACAGGGATGCGTTCATTGAAAATATGGCAGTACTGTACTCGGCCAATATGGCGACTGCCATTTGCACCACTAGAATTTAACAAAATACTCGACAATCCGAATTTTGCGGATATATGTTGTCGACTCGAAATTATATTTCAGTTTAGGCCCTAGGAGGGCACTTATGAACGTGTAAGCTACTGAAGTTACCACCGGTTCGGAAGTCAGCCTTCAACTGAGAACCGACAAGAAACTCAGCAAGGAAGGTTACATTTTTTTAAATCTATTAGCTTCCGCCCCGCAGTTTCACCCGCGTTCCCGAGGGATCTTATGTTTTCCCGGGATAAAAAGTAGCCTATAGCCTTTCTCGATAAATGGGCTATCCAACACTAAAATAATTTTTCAATTCCAACCAGTAGTTCCTGAGATTAAAACAAACAAACAAACTCCGATCCGAACCAACTAACTAACCTGCGTATCAAATCCTTTTTATTCTTAATAGCTTTCCTCAAAGGCTCCCGAAGGATCAACTGCACGAAGTCCTGCAGTTCACTATATATGGACCGCCTGGCTGCGTCTGCGAACACTGTCTCCATACGAGCCATGAGGACCTGCAGACCCTTGATCATGGCAATCACCTCGATCATCGCGAACTTCTCCTCGGAGGTATAGTTGTAGCGGGTTGCCTGTAAGGAATAGTTCATAAATATCCTGGGACTTTCTTCACCCACAGCCTCGAACACAAACTAAACAGACCTTGTACTATGGAGACTAGTATCTGATATACATGTAAATAAAACCTTTACATAGTATAAACGAGAAAAAAAGCGAGAAAGGTAGAGGGAGAGTTTAAGAGAGGTAGAACATAGCGATATGTCGCTCAAAGAGCAGCTCGACTGGGGAAGTACCCTCCACCTTACAGAACACCGCAGCCAAATAACTTATAGTTGTGTTCCTGCGCGGGAGTAAGGTCGCCAGAGCTCATCGGGGAGGGGGGAAGGGTCGGCAACGTGCGAGTGATACGTCTGGTGTTGCAAGCGTTCATAGGCTACGGTAACCGCTTACCATCAGGCGGGCCGTATGTTTGTTTGCCGACCATATTGTATAAAAAATTAAGTCACTCCCGCTGTCTGTTCGCTTAGATCTTTTAAACTACTCAACGGATTTTAATGCAGTTTTCAGCAAGAGATAGAGTGATTCAAGGGGAAGGTTTATATGTATAATACATGCATATTATAGTACAGAAAAGCCGAGAAATTCAAAGATTTGTAATATGATGTCGTAACAAACATATTTTTGTGCGCTTACATTATTGTACTCGTGCAAAACCGGGGCGGGTCGATAGTATAATATATTTATGTAGACAAATTATGGTCCTGAATAGAAAATAATAGTGTACAGGTATTTTACGTAATAAATCTAAGTTTATATTGAAAAGAGTAATTGTTGAGTTTCTTGCCGGCTCTTCTCAGTAAAAGCAACCTTCCGAACCGTGCGTTAGAGTCTGACAATTCATAAGTGCCTGTGAAGGCCTATTTGAATGAATAAAATATTACATGTAATTTCAGGTGTTTTTAGGGTTCCGTATGTACCACAAAAGGTAAAAAAAAAGGAACCCTTATAAGATCACTTTCTTGTCCGTCTGTCTGTCTGTCCGTGTGTCACCACCGATTTTCTCAGGAATGGGTGGAACTAGCAAGTTTAAATTTATACCAGATATTGAGGTTTATAGTCCCTATTAGATGTATAAAAATCAAGGTCCTGAGTCAGCTCGATAAAAAGATATGGGCAAATTTAGATTTTAGCGAAAACTTGTGAGTACCAAAATTTACCATTACCAATTTGGCGAAAAGCAAGGTCTTACAGCACAAGTAAAGGAAAAATTCCGAAATATAAAAGAAGTTTAAATTAAAGGGTGTCCCCATACATACATAGTAGACGCCAATTAAGCTAGACCTCTAAATTGTATCAGCGCCCATACAACTCAGAGGCCTATCTTAATTGGAAAAACCTCAAATAAGATAAATAAATAAAATTGTACTATTGTGTGAAAGAAAATACTTTGGCGGTATAATGGATATGTACGGAACCCTCGGCGCACGAGTTCGACTCGTACTTCAAAAGAATTTTGATAAATCACCTGCCTGAAGCGAACTAGACAAATATGGAAAAAACATCCTGTATTTTTATGATACCGATCCAAAGGGTCCATGAAAACTAAATTCTTCTAAGTAACACAAGAAGGAAGACCATGAAATTCGTCTCACATAGCATGTTAGACAGAGAAATGGAGGCAGCGCGAGAATCATTTGTTTGCTCGGGTCATTGTCCGACCTACTTTAGCCAAGTGAATTTGTTAAGCATCTACATGAGTAAAATTGATGCGACGAAAATTAATTACTGATTGACTTGATGGATTTCAATTGTTTTTTGTAGACGGTTTAAAAACAACGTGACATAGCTCTGGTTTTATTTAATGATCGACCGTTTCCTCCACCTCGTATATATACAAGAATTGCTCATTTAAAGTAATAAGATATTATAAATTCGAAGGTAAGTTTATTATCATTCGACGTCTCAACGGCTTAATCGATCGTAATGAAACTTTCCACATAGGTAGTTTATGACATGGAGAGAAACATAGGCCCCTTTTCATCCCGGGATCGCTAGAAAACCACGAAGGTATACAAAAAATGATGTAGTAGGTATATATAATGTGTGTAGGTACCCTCTCGTACTCCTCGGCGTCGGGCGGACAGCGCGCGCTGGTCGCGTGGTCGGTGGGGTGCAGCAGCTTCCAGGAGCACAGCTAGTATATATAATGTGTGTAGGTACCCTCTCGTACTCCTCGGCGTCGGGCGGACAGCGCGCGCTGGTCGCGTGGTCGGTGGGGTGCAGCAGCTTCCAGGAGCACAGCTAGTATATATAATGTGTGTAGGTACCCTCTCGTACTCCTCGGCGTCGGGCGGACAGCGCGCGCTGGTCGCGTGGTCGGTGGGGTGCAGCAGCTTCCAGGAGCACAGCTAGTATATATAATGTGTGTAGGTACCCTCTCGTACTCCTCGGCGTCGGGCGGACAGCGCGCGCTGGTCGCGTGGTCGGTGGGGTGCAGCAGCTTCCAGGAGCACAGCTAGTATATATAATGTGTGTAGGTACCCTCTCGTACTCCTCGGCGTCGGGCGGACAGCGCGCGCTGGTCGCGTGGTCGGTGGGGTGCAGCAGCTTCCAGGAGCACAGCTAGTATATATAATGTGTGTAGGTACCCTCTCGTACTCCTCGGCGTCGGGCGGACAGCGCGCGCTGGTCGCGTGGTCGGTGGGGTGCAGCAGCTTCCAGGAGCACAGCTAGTATATATAATGTGTGTAGGTACCCTCTCGTACTCCTCGGCGTCGGGCGGACAGCGCGCGCTGGTCGCGTGGTCGGTGGGGTGCAGCAGCTTCCAGGAGCACAGCTAGTATATATAATGTGTGTAGGTACCCTCTCGTACTCCTCGGCGTCGGGCGGACAGCGCGCGCTGGTCGCGTGGTCGGTGGGGTGCAGCAGCTTCCAGGAGCACAGCTAGTATATATAATGTGTGTAGGTACCCTCTCGTACTCCTCGGCGTCGGGCGGACAGCGCGCGCTGGTCGCGTGGTCGGTGGGGTGCAGCAGCTTCCAGGAGCACAGCTAGTATATATAATGTGTGTAGGTACCCTCTCGTACTCCTCGGCGTCGGGCGGACAGCGCGCGCTGGTCGCGTGGTCGGTGGGGTGCAGCAGCTTCCAGGAGCACAGCTAGTATATATAATGTGTGTAGGTACCCTCTCGTACTCCTCGGCGTCGGGCGGACAGCGCGCGCTGGTCGCGTGGTCGGTGGGGTGCAGCAGCTTCCAGGAGCACAGCTAGTATATATAATGTGTGTAGGTACCCTCTCGTACTCCTCGGCGTCGGGCGGACAGCGCGCGCTGGTCGCGTGGTCGGTGGGGTGCAGCAGCTTCCAGGAGCACAGCTAGTATATATAATGTGTGTAGGTACCCTCTCGTACTCCTCGGCGTCGGGCGGACAGCGCGCGCTGATCGCGTGGTCGGTGGGGTGCAGCAGCTTCCAGGAGCACAGCTAGTATATATAATGTGTGTAGGTACCCTCTCGTACTCCTCGGCGTCGGGCGGACAGCGCGCGCTGGTCGCGTGGTCGGTGGGGTGCAGCAGCTTCCAGGAGCACAGCTAGTATATATAATGTGTGTAGGTACCCTCTCGTACTCCTCGGCGTCGGGCGGACAGCGCGCGCTGGTCGCGTGGTCGGTGGGGTGCAGCAGCTTCCAGGAGCACAGCTAGTATATATAATGTGTGTAGGTACCCTCTCGTACTCCTCGGCGTCGGGCGGACAGCGCGCGCTGGTCGCGTGGTCGGTGGGGTGCAGCAGCTTCCAGGAGCACAGCTAGTATATATAATGTGTGTAGGTACCCTCTCGTACTCCTCGGCGTCGGGCGGACAGCGCGCGCTGGTCGCGTGGTCGGTGGGGTGCAGCAGCTTCCAGGAGCACAGCTAGTATATATAATGTGTGTAGGTACCCTCTCGTACTCCTCGGCGTCGGGCGGACAGCGCGCGCTGGTCGCGTGGTCGGTGGGGTGCAGCAGCTTCCAGGAGCACAGCTAGTATATATAATGTGTGTAGGTACCCTCTCGTACTCCTCGGCGTCGGGCGGACAGCGCGCGCTGGTCGCGTGGTCGGTGGGGTGCAGCAGCTTCCAGGAGCACAGCTAGTATATATAATGTGTGTAGGTACCCTCTCGTACTCCTCGGCGTCGGGCGGACAGCGCGCGCTGGTCGCGTGGTCGGTGGGGTGCAGCAGCTTCCAGGAGCACAGCTAGTATATATAATGTGTGTAGGTACCCTCTCGTACTCCTCGGCGTCGGGCGGACAGCGCGCGCTGGTCGCGTGGTCGGTGGGGTGCAGCAGCTTCCAGGAGCACAGCTAGTATATATAATGTGTGTAGGTACCCTCTCGTACTCCTCGGCGTCGGGCGGACAGCGCGCGCTGGTCGCGTGGTCGGTGGGGTGCAGCAGCTTCCAGGAGCACAGCTAGTATATATAATGTGTGTAGGTACCCTCTCGTACTCCTCGGCGTCGGGCGGACAGCGCGCGCTGGTCGCGTGGTCGGTGGGGTGCAGCAGCTTCCAGGAGCACAGCTAGTATATATAATGTGTGTAGGTACCCTCTCGTACTCCTCGGCGTCGGGCGGACAGCGCGCGCTGGTCGCGTGGTCGGTGGGGTGCAGCAGCTTCCAGGAGCACAGCTAGTATATATAATGTGTGTAGGTACCCTCTCGTACTCCTCGGCGTCGGGCGGACAGCGCGCGCTGGTCGCGTGGTCGGTGGGGTGCAGCAGCTTCCAGGAGCACAGCTAGTATATATAATGTGTGTAGGTACCCTCTCGTACTCCTCGGCGTCGGGCGGACAGCGCGCGCTGGTCGCGTGGTCGGTGGGGTGCAGCAGCTTCCAGGAGCACAGCTAGTATATATAATGTGTGTAGGTACCCTCTCGTACTCCTCGGCGTCGGGCGGACAGCGCGCGCTGGTCGCGTGGTCGGTGGGGTGCAGCAGCTTCCAGGAGCACAGCTAGTATATATAATGTGTGTAGGTACCCTCTCGTACTCCTCGGCGTCGGGCGGACAGCGCGCGCTGGTCGCGTGGTCGGTGGGGTGCAGCAGCTTCCAGGAGCACAGCTAGTATATATAATGTGTGTAGGTACCCTCTCGTACTCCTCGGCGTCGGGCGGACAGCGCGCGCTGGTCGCGTGGTCGGTGGGGTGCAGCAGCTTCCAGGAGCACAGCTAGTATATATAATGTGTGTAGGTACCCTCTCGTACTCCTCGGCGTCGGGCGGACAGCGCGCGCTGGTCGCGTGGTCGGTGGGGTGCAGCAGCTTCCAGGAGCACAGCTAGTATATATAATGTGTGTAGGTACCCTCTCGTACTCCTCGGCGTCGGGCGGACAGCGCGCGCTGGTCGCGTGGTCGGTGGGGTGCAGCAGCTTCCAGGAGCACAGCTAGTATATATAATGTGTGTAGGTACCCTCTCGTACTCCTCGGCGTCGGGCGGACAGCGCGCGCTGGTCGCGTGGTCGGTGGGGTGCAGCAGCTTCCAGGAGCACAGCTAGTATATATAATGTGTGTAGGTACCCTCTCGTACTCCTCGGCGTCGGGCGGACAGCGCGCGCTGGTCGCGTGGTCGGTGGGGTGCAGCAGCTTCCAGGAGCACAGCTAGTATATATAATGTGTGTAGGTACCCTCTCGTACTCCTCGGCGTCGGGCGGACAGCGCGCGCTGGTCGCGTGGTCGGTGGGGTGCAGCAGCTTCCAGGAGCACAGCTAGTATATATAATGTGTGTAGGTACCCTCTCGTACTCCTCGGCGTCGGGCGGACAGCGCGCGCTGGTCGCGTGGTCGGTGGGGTGCAGCAGCTTCCAGGAGCACAGCTAGTATATATAATGTGTGTAGGTACCCTCTCGTACTCCTCGGCGTCGGGCGGACAGCGCGCGCTGGTCGCGTGGTCGGTGGGGTGCAGCAGCTTCCAGGAGCACAGCTCCGTCACCACCGAGCACCACGACGACAGCAGCTGCAGCCCGCGCAGGCACAGCTCCGTCACGCCCTTGTTCTCAGAGTCCGACCCCGCCTCCTTGAACGTAGTCGTCACCTGCACAAGTGCACAATGGAGATAACTGATAAGGAGGAATTCAAAACTATAATCAATGTAACCTTTTTAAGATTTTGAATTACCAATCTAACCATAAAGAGTGGAACTTTTAATGCTATACAATTATGACGTAACATTTTAGTATTTTATACAAAATTCCATATAAACCTATCATTTTAACATTTCATAAAAAAATGCTGATCGAAAACGCAGGTGAAACCGCGGGACGGAAGCTGGTGCTAAATAATGTTCTGTATATACAACATACCTCATTGCTGTACCGAGCCAGTTCCGAGATATAGTTCTGGTGCTCCTCCCTTATCTGAGGCAGGTGGACCATCAGGTCAGCCTGCGGGGACGGTGGGTTGGAGTTGGATGACAGGGGCCATCTGGAGGTGGACAAATATCATAATTATACGGGTGATTTCGTTGGCAATACTTACTGGGGTGGTAATATGATGAGTATTTATGAACAATTTACACTATGGGACCAACTCTTAGAGTAGCTATTGAACTTTAGTAAGGAACAACTGATATTTATTTCGTGATTTCACAGTTAGTCCCATAGTAAAAGTGGTTCATATTGATGAGTAGTACTTCTACCCCTGCAAGTATTACCAACAACTAAATAATCATTCTGTATAAGTACAGGGTGTGGTTTTGCATTTACGCCATATTTACGGAGGTCGATATTTACCTTGTATAGAACACGATTCAATCATAAAATCGTACTCTTAAAATTACATATTATTTTTAAACTTTTGTAAAAATAAAAATCCCCCCGTCCAATAAAATCACATTAAGTTGTTTTATAAAATGACCTCGCGTGTACTAAGCACCGCGCCATGGCGCCACTGCGCACTCGTTCATCGCGCACTCCGCACGCGCCGATGTATGTAGTCATGTATGTACGGTCAGTCCGCAGTCAGTCAGTTGTCCTCCGACTGCGAGCGCGCACGCACTGTGCGTGACACGCGCAATCTTCACACCGCGCGAACTCCAACGTACAGTACAGTGACAATGACGGAACGTTATTCAAACGTCGAATTTAGCGGGGATTATTGGCGATCACATCCTAGGACCATATTTCATTGAAGGCCACCTGACCAGCACCACCTACCTACAGCTGCTTCGTCACGTTGTCAATGAGATGCTGGAAGACATCCCGTTGGCTCTGCACAGACATTTGTTTTACCAACAAGACGGAGCTCCTCCTCATTATGGTCTCCAAGTGCGTCAGTATTTAAGTGAAGTGTTTGGAAGCCAGTGGATCGGTCGTGGTGGCCCAGTGCCCTGGCCACCGCGCTCTCCGGACTTAACACCTTGTGACTTTTACTTGTGGGGAGAACTTAAAAGACTTGTTTATGTTGAAGAAATATCTAGTGTGGTGCAGTTAAGACAAAAAATTGTGTTGGCATTTGAATCCGTTAAAAATAATACAAATGTTTTGCGCAAATTAAAAAGAAACTTGCGACGCCGTGCTCAACTGTGCATCGAGAATGAGGGAGGACACTTTGAGCAGTATCTTCGAGTAACATAGGTGCGTAAATAAACTTTTTTTTAAAATAAATTTAATGATAACTACCAAATAGTTTTTATTTGGTAGTTATCATGCCTAGGTAGGTATTTTTGACGTTTCACAGTCCGGTAAAGTAAGAAGGTCAATTTGGAATTATTTTATTCCAATAATTTTTCGTACCTAGTTAGTATTCAACTCTAACAATAAAATAAAGAAGGTTGCACCGCGCAAATGTAGAACAGATACCTACGATACGCAACAGCAAAACATACCTACGTACCGGGTCACCGACCGCGGCGCCTGTGTGGCGCGGCCGCCACACAGGCGCCGCGGTCGGTGACCCGGTCATCCGGTGACCCGGTCGTCTCCTCGCCGCGCCTCGCCCCCGGATCGCAGACCTATTCTGGGCACTCGTGCTTATTCTGATTTGACGCTAATCACAAATCATCAATAATCGTTGACTAATCTACCATATAATTAATTACATATTTTTAAAATACTAAATTAATCATCTACTATTGGTTCTATAAATATGGCGGAAATGCAAAACCACACCCTGTATATGGCGTCTTGAAGTGTCTGTTTCTAATGTCAAAATGCAATGTCAAACTGCTTTTTACTAAAAGATATGCTAGAAATTATATACGGTACTTATAAGAAAAAACTATTTTTATTATTTGGTCTGTCTGTTTGTTCCGATTAACAAACGAAACGGCTGGACCAATTTTGACGGGACTTTCACTGACAGATAGCTGATGTTATAAGGAGTAACTTAGACTATTTTTTATACCGGGAACGCGGGTGAAACCGCAGTGAAAAGCTAGTTAATTATTATCAATAATTGACCTAGGCTTTTACCACATTACCACGTTTTTATTAAGTCACTTCTTGTTTGTTTGTCTGTCGTTCCGGATGGAATCTTGCAACTCAAATTTCGAGCACTTCCAGATTAGCTATCCGGCTGAAACTTTCAGGGTAGCTCACAACTCGATGACAATGCATTCTGATTAGATTATGTTTTTTTTAATTTACATAAAACTTTTTTAATGATGTAATAATAATATACAATACTGACTTGCTGGGATCGTAGTGCTTCGATCTCTTGATATAATTGAATGGAGCTATCTGCATGTCTCCGAACAAGGGAACCACCTCCAGATTCTAAAATAATAAAAAATAATTTTACATGCGCATGCGCATTTCAATACAAAATGCGAAACGGTGCTATAGTGAGCTTTGGTCCATATTAAATAAATATTCTGGGACATTATTCCTCACACACGGCCATCTGACCCCAAACTAATCAGAGCTTGTGCTATGGAAGCCAGATAACTGATATACTACATAATAATATACTACTTTTCTTTTATAAATACATACTTATATTATAGATAATAAAACAAACAAACATGTTCATGCACACAAATGTCTGTCCTGAGTGGGAATCGAACCCACGACCTGCGGCGTGATAGAAAGGGTATCTTACCAACCATGCCAACCGACCCGTAAAAAAAAATTAAACGTATCACGATATTTTATTTGCCTCAAAAGTGTAGATAATTTGTTTTTTTTTTTTTAATAAGTATTATAAATTAAATCTGAATGTGGGAAACATGGGTCAAAGATAGATCAACCATATAGGATACTTTACTACCCGAGAAAAAATTTGTTCCTTCGGTAACGCAGGTGAATCTGCGGGTCAATAGGTGAATCTAGTAATACCAACTATCTTAAAGAATATTAAAAATGCGAATGTGAGTTTGTTAGTAACCTTTTCACGCCTAAGCCGCTGAACCGATCGCGATAAAATTTGGTATGCAGATAGCCAATGGTATGGATAAGACCGCGGGCGACAACTAGTATTATTATAAACGCGATAGTTCATGCAGAGATTCTTACATCATCGGATAACATTATATACCTCTAGAACACGGGTGAATGTGCCCCATGGCGGATACTAATATACTAATATTATAAAACTGAAGAGTTTGTTTGTTTGTTTGACCGCGCTAATCTAAGGAACTACTGGTTCGATTTGAAAAATTATTTCAGTGTTGGATAGCCCATTTATCGAGGAAGGCAAAATACAACATCCCTCGGGATCGCAGGTGAAACCGTGCGGAAAAGCTAGTTCAAAATAAACAAAATACCTTAAAAATCCTATCAATGCGGTCGAGTCGAATCTTTTTCTTCTGGTCCAGACGGTTGATGTTGCACACTTCAGAGTCCATCAGAAATAAACCGAAACCCATTACCTGTAGAAAAAAAAATGTTATTGGAAAACATCGCGTCATTGTGAAGATACTGGGTGACTTTTTAGTCACTGGCAATACTTGCAGGGGTAGAAGTACACATCAAAGAGTAATTGCTGAGTTGCTTGCCGGCTCTTCTCAGTAGAAGCAACCTTCCGAACCGTGCGTTAGAGTCAGACTATTCATAAGTGCTTGTGAAGGCCTATTTGAATAAAAAATATTTTCATTTTCAATATGAACAACTTTTATTATTAGACTAAGTGTGAAATAACGAAAAAAATATAAGCTGTTCCATATAAAAGTTCAATACTCTACTCGAACAAAATGTATGAAGCAACCATTTTATTTTACGCGATCTCAGAGTTCGTCCCATGATAAAAATTGTTCATATTGATGAGTACTTCCACCCTTGCAAGTATTGCCAGTGACAATTTACTTTAAAACACACTTTTGGAATCTACATAGCAAGGTAAATACAACTATATTTTAATCTGTATTAATAAACTTTAAAATAAAAAATCGGATTCGAGTTTTTTTCCTTTCTTTGCATTTTCTGAGAACATTTACCATAGTAATATATATATTTTTTTACATTATCAGAAAGAAGAGATTTCAACGAACAAAAAAACTCCCGGAGTTTGTTTAAAAAGCTGGTATTTTGACGCGAGAATTTTCGATTGAAAATTAGGGTGTTTTTTCGATTTTAAGTCAAAATAAGGTGAAAAAATAAATATTTCAAATCAAAAAAATTACAGTGTCTTTAGGACATAAAAAGGTAAGTTTTCACCAAATTTCGTGAAAAAAAAATGTTTTTTGCATAAGATAAAAATAAAAAACCAAAAACTTGATTATTTGAATTTTTCACATAAATTTTGAGGTTATGTGAAAAAAGTGTAATTACAAAAGTTGTAGGTTTCTTTATTACAACAACTTTGTCATTTAATTTTTTTCCATAGGACTTGCAGTTTTACCGGAAATCGAGATAAACCGTTTTTTACCCTTAAAAACTCACCCCCTTCCACTTCCCGACCTCAGATCGCCCGTAAATTATTTTTCCTTTCATTTGTGTTATATTCTCGTCGTTTTTTAACGGGTTTCATTGGTTTCAAAAATTATCGACCCTGGTCTATTTCCTTATTATATTGCTTTAAAAAAAGCTAACATTGTCAGACTGTCCAAAAAATAAAATATGGACATAAAAATGTAACCTTGCTGAGTTACTAGCCGGTTCTTCTCAATTGAAGGCGACATCCAAATCGGTGGTAACTTCAGTGGCTTCGACGTTCATAAGTGCTCTTCTAGGGCCTAAACTGAATAAATGGCTTTGACTTTGAGTACTCAGGAAACTTCGATAGCGCGATGTAGAATCACGTGGCGCCATCTATCTATCCACGAGTAGTGAAAGTTCCCTGTGTGTTGGATAGATGTCGCTGCAATATTACCTTAACAAGCATATGTTTCTCTGAAGGCGTGAGGTACATCTTCGTTTCGAACATGTGCACGCATATGTTGACCACATCAGCCAGTAGGTCTTCGTATCCTGTGGAGCACGGTACATATCAATATAGAATAGAACTAGCTGTTCCCCGTGGATTCACCCGCGTTCCCGGTATAAAAATTTGCTTATCCTAACATTTATAATATTATAAATGCGAATGTGAGTTTGTTTGTTTGTTTGTTACCTTTTCACGCCTAAACAGCTAAACCGGTCGCCATGTAATTTGGTACGTAGATAGCCTATGATATGGCGAAGGACATGGGCATTTTTTTGTCGGGAACGCGGGTGAAACCGCATGGAACAGCTAGTAACATAAAAACCTAAGTTACTACTTATATCATCAGCTATATGCCAGGGAAAGTCCCGTTAAAATAAGTGCAACTGTTTCTGAGATTGACGGAACAAACAGACAGACAAAACAAAATATATAAGTACTATGCGTATATACTTTCATATGCATTTAGTAAAAAGTTGTTATTTTGACATTACAAACAGACACTTCAATTTTATTTATTTTTATAGATATTATAAGTTATCTGGTACGCACACTACAACCTCTACTTGGTTTGGGATGCGATGGCCGTGTGTGAGGAATGTCCCGGAATCTTTAGCGGATATTGCGTACGTACCATTGATTTTCTCAAGCGCATCCTTCACAGTGTCTCTGATCTTGTTCTGGGTGGCGAGGAACATGGACAGGTTCTGCGACTCCTGGAGGCTCTGGCTGTCCGACATCACTTTGAGGAACTGTGCGGCCCTGTCACATTATATTATGTTACAACGTCCGCTTTTGTGGGCTAAGCCAAACAGAAAAAAATAATAGACAGAGGGTATGTTCCGATATACACTGCGAGCACTGTTCAGTGCTCTTATTGGGGAGAAATTCGTTCCGTTATGGACTGACAGTATACTGCCGCAGTATCCTAGGGAACCATAATGACGTCATAAACGCCGCCATTTTTGTACTGTGAGCACTGGCGTTTTTGAGGTAAGGTACTGTCAGTGCTTTGATCACGTGATCAACAGCGTCCAATGACTGTAGGATATACTGGGTGATTTTTTAGTCACTGGCAATACTTGCAGGGGTGGAAGTACTCATCAAAATGAACAACTTTTATTATGGGACTAACTGTGAAATCATGAAAGAATTATCAGCTGTTCCATACAAAAGTTCAATACCTACTCAACCAAAATGTATGAAGCATGAAATGGTTTTATTTTACGCGATATCAGAGTTAGCCCCATAATAAAAGTGATTCACCTTGATGAGTACTTCCACCCCTGAAAGTATTGCCAGTGATAAAAAAATCATCCTGTATACATGGATGACAGACAGTATACTGGACTGCGTTCCGTTTTAAACAGTACCCAGTATAGCTAACTATAAAGGAACGGCTTCTCAGTATACTAAATTACGTCACACCTTACAGTGCTCGCAGTGTATATCGGAACATATCCATAATCAACTAACCTCCTATATGTAGAATAGTCATTCTTGACGCTACTCTTCATGTTCTTCAGCTCGTCCAGCACGGCGAACATGTTGACGAACTTGCCCAACGTAAGCAAGTACGCTTCGGAAACAAAGTCGCGGCGTTTCTCCGCGTGGCAGAGCCGCCGAACTTCGCCGCAGAAACGCTCTATTGCTTTGCGCTGGAATACAAAAAAAAACTAGAAACCCTAAGAAATAGGATTCAAATTCAATTGACACAATAAGACCTCAAAAGTCTCTCTCCAGAAGATCCAGCTGTAACGCAACTTAGTCTCTATTCCTTCTAGAAATAACTTCTACTTCAAATATAGACCCTAAAACCTATGCAATACGTCTCCTTTAGAAGTACATGAACTGCAGCAGCTTATCAAGCTCTGGAGCTAAGACCTGGGCGGTTCGTAGATGTGCTCTCGGTTTGGTTGCTCCTAAGAGCTTAGTTACTATGAAATAAGATTTGAACTCATCTGGCAACTTTCAGCTCTCTAACAACCTCGATCCTTGAGACCTGGTCTGAGTAGGACGCCCACTCTTCCAGCTGTATACCATTAAAGGCCTTATTCCTGCTAGAAATATCTTCTAGCATCAATCTATACTTTAACACCTAGCTAGATAATAAGCCTCACCTGGAAGTACATGAACTGTAGCAGCTTGTCAACCTCGGGAGCCAAGACCTGGACAGTCCGTTCGTAGATGTGCACTCGGTCTGGTTGCTCATTGGAGCGCGGCTGCGGAATGGCCCGGCTACAGCATCTCCAGGTGTATAACATCACTGCGTGAGCGTTGCCTTCTTCTAGGAGTTCGTTCTGTATGGAGAATGGATAATTAATGTCCGACTGAAGATTCGGTTTCGGCCACCTTAAAATAAAAACACCTTCGGCGAAGTTTTTGACTGAAGTCGAAGGTTTCTAGCAAGCGCCGAAATTGAACGAAACATTCGAATGAGCGAGAGCGCGATGGACGTGGCGACGCGCGGAGGGGTTGTGGACTTTGGCATCGCCAATCAAAAATCTTAAAACTGATTCTTAGGGATCGTTTATCGGATGGATTTTCGTGGATCCATTAGTCGGACACTAATAATGAGTTAGATTGAGAAAGAAGACCACAGACACAAATTAAGAGTACTGTAGGCTAGACAGTGCAAACCAGATCGAGCATGCCCAACATACCACACTCCTAGATTAGTTAGCGACTTGAATTCCTCCAAGTTATTTCGATCACATCTAAAGTTATCAAAATGATTACAAACCAAGTTAGCATGCACAGTGGCTTCTTCAATGTACTTGGCGATGCCCGTGACAAAGCCGTTGCGATCTTCGAAGTTGGTGTCGAAGTTAGCCTGGTACAGGATGGAGCATGGAGCCGCTTCGATGCATGGCTGTTCATCTGTTTGTGGACAACAATATAATAATTAAATATCTTGGGACATTAAACTTGGGAATTGAGACTACATCTTGAATATTTTTGAAGAAGAAACTTCTTTAGCGCGTTGAGCGATTTTTGGTAGGGGAAAAACTTATGGGATCGTGTCACCGAAATGCGCAACATACCCGTGACTTTGTTTTATACTACATTGTCGGCAAACAAGCATACGGCCCGCCTGATAGTAAGCGGTTACCGCAGACGTATCACTCGCGCGTTGCCGACCCTTCCCCCCACCCCGATGAGCTCTGGCGACCTTACTCACGCGCAGGAACACAACTATAAGTTATTTGGCTGCGGTATTCTGTAAGGTGGAGGTACTTATAGCGCTTGCGCGAGATTGACGCGTAGTGGCCTCTGTACGGATGACTTTAAAATAAGGCATCCTACGGCGCGGTGTGTCATAATAGCGTGGTAATAGTAAGATCAGATAATACCTAAGCAGCTGTAGGTGTAGTGTAGATCGCGTTTGAATGAAAACCAAGCCACACGGCAACACGTGTCATCGATGCAGCGATGGTCTTAGTACCTACGCACCTACGAGCTAGACGCATGACGATTCTTTTTTCGTACTTTAATAATAGGCTTAGGTCTGCTTTAGAAAAAGTAATTTACATAACATTTTAAACTTCACGAACACGAAGAAGATTTTTCCTTATAGATTTAAATAGTAGGTACCTACTAGTTGTCTCAGGGTTATTTAAAAAATCTAAATCATCTTATTAAAAATTACAATGATAATCCTATTGACAAAATACATAAAATGTAGGTACCTTCTAGCGATTTCGCAGTAATTGTTCAAATTGTCTGCCGTTTTTCACTTAACACAAACTAGCACATAGTAGTTTTTTTAATAAACTGCTGTTCAATATAGTCCAGTGATTTGATACATTATTGGATAAGAGTAGACGACCTCTGCCTCTGGCATGTGTGGAAATCCTGAATTGTTCATGGTCGAGCAACCTTTGGTAGGTAGTACATATATACATTTGTCTTGCACCATTTAAACTTTCACTAGTCACGGAGTAAAACCACACCATTGTACAATACTCTAAATTAGAATATAGTAAAAACACGGGCGCGGGCGAGTCACATACACGCACGTAACCGATAAGAGCGTCACAGGATGACTAATTACGTAATTATCTACCTGCGCCTACGACTCTGCTTAAGATAAATAAAGGGGCCGGCGGGTCGAGTGCGCCTGTCCTGTAGGTGCGATTGAATAGTGTACCTACAATCGTGTCGAGGTCAAATAGCCGAGTAAGTTTGTAGGTAAAGATTTCATTAATAAATTTATTCACGCATAGTGTAGGGTAAATAACAATTCAAACAATAATTTTCCTGATTTCTTTGAATTCTTCATTTAATTGTTTTTTTTATGGGAAATTGACTTTAAATTAGTCGTATGTATTGGTCGAATGATTTAATGCGATGTTAATAAAAAAAAGTAACTATGCCAAAGGCTTCTACTCCGTTTACCGATTATGTCCTATTTTTTTCCTCACGGTAAAAAAAGTCACCCGTATAAATGCATGTTTCAAGTTTTCACTTCTGTTGGCAGTCCCTATGCAGACGGACCACCTGATAGTAAGTGATGATAACATATGCCTATGGAACATTTGTATTACAAGTATTTCTTGAAAAACTTGCTCAAAATGTGCTATTGAGAAAACCCACATGATAGCGCTGAGTAGGCACAGAACCAAGATACAATGCTTATGGGCAGTCATGGTAAACCCCATAATAACAAACAGTTGCAAAACCAATTTTATTGAAACAAAGCTTACTCAAAGCATCAAAGTAAGCTTAACTTACTTATGAAAGCTACGTAAGTAAATTAAGGCAATGACAGCTCAGTGGTAGTAACGTCGGACGCCGCGGTGAAGGTCATGGGTTTGAAACCTATAGCTTGAGTTTTCGGTGAAGGAAAACATCGTGAGGAAACCATAGCACGGTGATAGGTTACTTTGTAGTACCCGCCTGGCGGGCTACCACCCTCAAGTTGAATATCTGTCACCAAACACCTATTGGTGTGTTCCAGCAGCTGCACTAATGAGCCAGTTCCTTCTAGGCTTTGTGTGCTTACCACCTTCAGCTACATCATCACTTACCATAGTGAGATTGTTGTCAAACACAAGCATACACATAAAAAAAACATTCAGTGGTTTCAATGATTAGCATGGAGAAACAGACAGACAAAATTTTATTTTTTTATTATAAAAAGAAAGGAGACTCCAAGTTTTACCAACTGAGTCAAAATACTTAGCACAGTCAGCATCAAAAGTAGATTGGCACTTTAGTACCATGTCACATTACACAAAAGGGATTATGACAAAAAAGAAACTTTAGTCCGTCAGTTAGATTACCCAAAAATATAAGAAACGTATTTTCCTTTAGTTCCGAATACAAAAAATGACGACGATACAGTGCGTTGAAGTTTCGCGTGACGTGATGTAAAAAGTGTACTTACAAGTGACGTCACAAGCCCCCACTCTTGAACTTAGGTGTAACACAACTTTGTAATTTTTAATTGATTTGATAAACGAAAAAATATGTCTAATATTTTTTTTAAAATTTAACTGACGAACTTAGACTTACTTTTTTTTCCCCATTCATAATTTTCATACAAACTGTCAAGAAAAAGATTATTATGAAGGGGTACTAAAGAGCCAATCGACTTTTGACGCTGACTGTACTTGGTAAACCAGTCATTCATGTTATCATGAACATTATGTATATTGTATTTAATCAACAATTATTTATCAATATCCTCAACAATTAATATTGTTTCATTGTAGGTACATACTTATCTAATAGGGTACACCCATTTTTGAAAAGTGTCTCAATTCGTTCCTAAGATGCTAATAATAGCGGTATATAAATGCACTTATATTGGTGTCAAATGGACTTATCAAATTTAATAAATTAAAAATGATCTATTATCTTTTTCATTAGTGTACTGTTCCTGAATGCATGAATACTAGTGTAAAAATAATAATAAAAATACTTCAGTGGACACTTTTTATTAGACATACACCACCGTATGACGTCATTATAATAGCGTAGCGTAGCGTAGCGTAAGAACTTTGCTTACTTTCGCTGACAAAGGGGAGGGGATAAAAACTTACTAAAATTCTGCAGGGATTACTGGAACCTCACAGTCAAGAAGAAAGTCAAACTAGTAAAACTTTGCCTAACAATATACAGTAAAAATCAAATTGTGAGAATGACTTATAATTGGCTGAATATTGCTGAATCAAATGTGTATAAAGCTATTGTAAGTACAGTAGAATCCCGATTATCCAAACATCCAATTAACAAATTAAAATTAACCAAAAAAATTTACTCTATCTAATTCTTCAAATAAACCGCACAACGATTAAAAAAATAAAAATTGTTTGATTTGTTTTGAAATTGATTATCCGGATTTCAATTATACGGAATACCCCTGGTTTTATTTGATCCGGATAATCGGGATTCTACTGTAGTAAAAAACTGCTGATTATTCCCTCTTTCAACCAAATGAATGTGCTTTTTTTTACTTAAAACATTTCAAAAACCCACTTTACTCGAAAAAAGAATCTGGCAATCCTGGCTGATACAGATAAACCTTATTGTAAAGATGTAAGGTTGACAACAATGACTGCCAATGTCATAGTTAGAGAAAACAATGAATAACACAAATAATGGGAGGAAAGCAGCATTTTGTGGATGTTGTTGAAAGAGGTAGAGCATAGCGATATGTCTCTCAAAGAGCAGCTCGACTGGGGAAGTACCTCCACCTTACAGAATACCGCAGCCAAATACCTTATAGTTGTGTTCCTGCGCGTGAGTAAGGTCGCCAGAGCTCATCGGGGAGGGGGAAAGGGTCGGCAAAGTGTAAATTATGCCCCTGGTGTAACAAGCGTTCATAGGTTACGGTAACCGCTTACATGTGTGTACTATGTTACTACATGTAATAAAACCACATTTGAAGCTGTCAGACTGCTGGCTTTACCCTCATATTCTTTTCTACATTGGATTGGCTTGCATTTGGTCACACTAATACTATCTTATGAGATGTAGCCAAAAATAAAAACCACACACAAATAAAAAAATGTTTTAGTTATAACAAAATGCAAGCGGAAATCATGACCGCACCTCAGTGCCTTGTAGGTACCTACAGTCTTTCATGATTCATTATATGATAAGCGAAAGACATATTTACCTGGCAAAGTAAGCTCATCCAACACATCCACATTGCTCAGAGCGTCGGAAAGCGACACTTTCTCACTCACAGACATGATTTCAGCACTAATAAACACAGAAATATGATGCAGTCAGCAATGATGGCAAGACGGAAGGATATTATTGACTAGTAATGAAATCTAAATACTAGGAATTAAATTAACTCATGATTAGTGTTATTTATCACAAAATCTAAACAAATAATACAGTTAATTACAATTAATTCAACGAATTTTTCACGATATTACTTTCGTACAAAACAAACAAATTTTAATGTGAAAAAGAAACGTTTGACGCATTATATCGATATATCGATGTTATTTATTCGGTGGGACGAAATTTTTAAGCGTTTAATGTTTCGTTATATCGATTTATCAATGAAAAATTCCAACTATCGAAAGGGTTGAAAAAAAAAAATTTTTCTACGACCGACAAACACTTAAAATTTTAAAACCTCTTTTTTTTTAACAAATTACATTTCATGGTTTGTTTGGTCATAGTTGATTGTATTCTCTTTGCTTTTCCGTGGAAACAACCAAAAAATAGTTTATGGTTGGCTCGATACCAACTAATATACTATTTTTAGAGCGCTAATTATTCTCAATACATTGTCAAATTTTTATTTTTATCAAATAATATCAATGAATTGAAATTATTTGATAAAAATATCAATATCGATATTGATATTTCCAAAAAAAATTGATTCAATATATATCGATACTTTTTTGCATTTCCGACATCCCTATGGCGCATCTTTTTTGCATTTCTGACATCTCTTAGTCTGTGACACAGATAGCTTCAATATTAAAAAAGCTACGCTAGTCTGTGGTTTGACAAAACTGGAACACAACACAACACTATAGTCTATAATAGTATTTATCTGCGTGCTTCAACACGGTATACATCGGTTTTTTAATCATCTTAATTTTTTTTAGTCATCGCTGGCACGATGATGCCATAAACAATAAATTGGAATTTGCACAACCACAATTTTTGTTTGTTTCTTCATAAAAGAAAGTTATATCATCGGTTGCTTAGAGAATCTAGAATTCTAGATTCTCTCAGTTCGGTCGTCATCGCAAACAATTGACAATTGACAATTTAGCGCTATCGCTTGAATCGCTACTATATAGTTTAGGGGCTTTTACCTTTGAGCATAGTTGGCTAAGGCTTTTACCGTATCATTGACTTGTATAAGTCAAGCTTTCAGTATATAGTACAGCATACTTATTTGGACCGAAATAATGATACACTGTTAACTAAAAATCTCAAAACTAGGTGGTATTTTAAAAACCTTAAAAGTTATAAAGTTATGGTTTAATTTTAGATATATTTTTTTAGATTCACATGAAAAAATAAAATAGCACTTTTATAAATTCAGAATCGGGACTTATTTGCATTTTTGAATGTTTGTGACGAGTACTCGAAAACCACTGGACCGAGTTCAAAAATTCTTTCACCATTAGAAAGCTACATTATCCCTCAGTAACATATATTTTAACCGCGGTTGAAACTGCGCGGAAAAGATATAAAGTATATATAAGTTGATTAATTCAGGGGGTAAAAAAATAGACAAATATGAAGTACAAGCAATTAAATAAAACAAGTAAATATAATGTATAATATATTATGTACAATATTAAAATTATTATGTACTTTTCACACCAAAGACAAATGTAGACTTCAGGCAACAAGGATCGTTCATATACTTACTACGAAAAAAGTGTTTATACAGGATCTCTGGAATATGAATCAAATCAAATAACTGCACGGGGGAGGTTATTACCAAAGATTTTCTTATCTATACCTGTTTTATTTTTAACAGAAAAAAAAATGATTAAATAAAATAAATAAATATTCTGGGACATTATTCCTCACACACGGCCATCTGACCCCAAACTAAGCAGAGCTTGTACTATGGAAGCCAAATAACTGATATACTACTTTTATTTTGTAAATATATAATTACACCCAGACTCAGGCCGAACAGACATGTTCATGCACACAAATGTCTGTCCTGAATGGGAATCGAACCCAACGCATGTGGCGTGATAGATAGGGTATCTTACCAACCACGCCAACCAGCCCGACAATATTTATAATTAGACATAATCAACTTTATTCGGTTTATCTGTTCCATTTTTGTGTTAAAAAATTCATTTTCGGGTATGGTACATATAATGACATTACCCGTACAAATTGTTTGATTGTTATATCAATATTTTCAAGGACACCTATATAAGAGCAATCTATCATGGATCTCAACATCAATAGTTATTATTTTTCTCTTTCGCGCGCAGTCTGAGTACATCTTACTTTCTCTGTTACGTGTATTCCAATTATCGATTATGCAATGTTAGAACGTACCGCAATTTTCTTTTCCTACTTTAAAGTATAAACTACGTGTTATTACGTAAAATTATAAACTTCCATTGATAAATAAGTTTTTTTCACGAATTTCCAAGTGTAGGTATTTAAAAAATTCACTAAAAATCTAGAAGTCATCGCCTGAAGTCTTCAATAGCTTCACTATAAAGACTGATCAGAAAAATAAAAAACCTGTGTGAAAACCGCCAGACAATATTTTGACAGCTCATAGTTGTTGCGGCGACTCCGACCTCTGCACAGAAGACTGACTGACTGGCCGATAAGACTTGTACATATACTTTTGAATTTATGACATTAGGGTTTTGACAGGAGGAAAAAAGGGATAATAAAATGACTAAAGACGAAGAATAGTGGTTTTTCTTAAATAATACGAAGACTCGACCGTACAAGTGGTCCTTCGAGCCGGATTGACTAGCACCTATGATTACTAGAAGTAAATCGAAAGCAGAAAGTATGGAAAAAAATGCGACATCGACCGGCGCCGCTGCGGACGAAGGTCATGACCGACCGCCCTCCCGACACAGCCGCGTGCCTTCGCCGACTTCATCCATAACTTCTGCTCGAAGTACGACGTCCACGGTAAGACGACAACGACTTTTGACTTTAAAAATTGAAGCCGCCGAGCAGGCTGCAAACGCCGAAAAGCGACTTATAATGGAAAAGCTACGTCTGCAGACCGAGGCGTTGAGTGATGTGGACGACGACATACTATCAAACGCTGGAAGCGTGCGTGCCGCGAATGTACGGCCGACAGCAATAAGGGCGATTCCCATGACCAGCGCCTTCCATACTCACGACCAGACACGCACTCCAGACAAAAATGACTTAAATAAGTTCTTAGCTAGGCAAACATCAATTAAGGACCTACCCGCATTCTCGGGAGAGCCTGAAGAGTGGCCCCTGTTTTTCAGTCAGTTTCGCTCTACGACGAGATTATGTCAGTATAGCGATGACGAGAACATTGCGAGACTGACTAAGTGCCTCAAAGGAAAGGCTCGCGACGCCGTATCTGCCCTATTGGTGAGTGCCACAAATTTGGATAAGATTATTGACACCCTACAACTTCGCTTCGGAAGACCAGAGTATCTTATAGAGATTATGCTCTCTAAAATAAGAGCCATGCGTGATATAAAGCACGATGATGTCAATGCGCTCATAGAGTTCTCGACCTCTGTACAGAACGCAGTGGCCGCCATGACTACGACAGACGAAGCAGGGCACCTATCTAACACAACCCTGATAAGGGAGATTATTGGGAAACTACCATCTATCCTTAAGTTCCAGTGGAGTTTCTATGCCAGTGAGAAGGTAGGCAGACATGTCACACTGATTCATGTTTCTGAGTGGCTCATGAAAATTGCCAACGCCGCCACATATATCATGCCCATAACGAAGACAAGCGAACGACCTGCACCCGCAACATACCGGCACCCCCACACTGTACATGCAAAACAGCTCGTTTTTACAACAAACAAAAGCACACGGACGTGTGGGCTCTGTAAAGGTGACCATAGCCTTGATTCCTGTCCTGATTTCGAACACATGACAGTTGACGAACGATGGAAGTATGTTTCTGAAAATAAGCTTTGTTTTTCATGCTTATCTACGACACACCAATTGAAACAATGTAAGCGTAAGAAAAAGTGTACGTCATGTGAGCGAGTACACCATGCGTTACTGCACGCTGAGCCTCTCACAAGCCCGGTGGCTGTCAACCACGTTTCAGACTTCGATTGTACTGTTTTACTGAAAGTTATTCCAGTCTTCATCAGTGGACCCGACGGCGAAGTGGAAACGCTAGCTCTTCTAGACGAAGGTTCGTCAATCAGTCTAATAGACGGGCACCTTGCAAGACACATTGGCGTATTCGGACCGGCCAGCGCTTTACATATACAAGGAGCTTCGGGTATGACGTCTGTTGAGAGTTCGTCACAACGTGTTTCGTTTTCTATTAGGGGTGTAAATAGTAATGAAATTTTTATGTTAAATAATGTAAGATCTGTAAATAATTTAGCTCTACCTTTGTACAAATGTAATTATAAACAACTTGTAAATAAATGGACCTACCTTTCCGACTATGTAAATACTGACCGCCTGACTGTACATGGACGACCCTTACTACTTATTGGACATGACAACATAGACTTGATTGTCAGTCGTCAGGTAATCCAGGGACCGAAGAATGCACCTATAGTCTCCGCCACGAAACTTGGGTACGTAGTTCACGGTAAGTTACCATCTATTACTCCTGACAGTGCAGCGGTACTTCATCTGTGTGTCTGTAATGAGCTTAACGCTGAAATTCGCAGATCATTCTCCACCGAAGGATTCGGAACTAGACCGAGTATTGACACTCCGCGCTCTCGGGAGGATATGAGGGCACTGGACATTATGGAGAAGACGACACGACTAGTAGGTGACCGATATGAGACCAGTCTACTCTGGCGAGATGACAGTCCTAATCTACCAGATAGCTACGCCGTCGCCTGTAAGCGTCTAGATGGAATCCAGCGAAAGATGAGGCGGTTTCCAGACTTTGCAGAGCAGTACCAGAAAAAAGTGGATGAAAACCTGCAGAAAGGGTACATCTCCAAGTTGACTGAGAAGGAGAAGCTGGTAAAAACGAACAAGACATGGTACCTTCCACACTTTGCAGTCTTTAACCCCAATAAGCCGAACAAACTTCGCCTCGTACTGGACTGTGCAGCGCCATCTGTGGGTAAATCCCTGAACGACTTTTTACTCAGTGGGCCGGACCTACTAACGTCTTTGCCTGGTGTCCTTTTAGGGTTCCGCTGTGGAAAAATAGCGTTCATGGGCGATATCCAAGAGATGTTTCATCGTGTCCTCATACGAAGTGAAGATAGACAAGCTCAACGACTTTTGTGGGGAAGCGACCAATACGTCATGAATGTAATGACTTTCGGAGCGGTATGCTCTCCATCCTCTGCACAATACGTGAAGAACTTAAATGCTCGAAGGTTCGAATCTACACATCCTGAGGCTATGAAAGCGATCATCGAACATCACTACGTAGACGATTTTATCTATTCAGTAAATAGTGACAAAGAAGCCCTAAGAATAGTAGATGATGTGAACGAGATTCATGCTCAAGGTGGGTTTTATATGAGGAACTATGTGTCCAATTCCAAGCACCTTCTCAGAGATCTTCCCGAAGACAGACTAGCTATTGGAGGCGAAAAGATGCTTTCAGATGCTAAAGAAGAGCATATTGAACGCGTACTTGGTGTGTACTGGAACCCAGACTCTGATCACTTCACGTTTATGCTGAACCTGCAAAAGATAGACGACGACATTAAGTCGGGCAGCAAGAGACCAACAAAGCGTGAAGTACTACGACTGGTAATGTCCGTTTTCGATCCTTTAGGGTTCCTTTTATTTATAACTGTTAAAGCTCGGATCCTTCTACAAGACATCTGGAAATCGCGAATAGGATGGGATGACGAGATTGAGTATAACCACAATGAAAAGTGGCAAATATGGCTCAAAGAACTTCTACGCGTAACCACCATAAAAGTGCCGCGCTGGTTGATGACTGATGCCTGTGCAAAGGACGAACCAGCGCAGATACATATATTTTGTGACGCCAGTTCACGGGCCTTCTGCGCTGTTGCATACCTACGAGTAAAGACGACTAGTAACACTTGGAACGTTTCTTTGATTATGGCACGAGCTAGAGTAGCTCCTCTTAAGATACTGAGCGTTCCCCGGCTAGAATTACAGGCTGCTGTGATGAGTGCGCGCCTTGCTCAAGTTTTGAAGAAGTATATTAATACCTCATGGCTGAAGGTTTCAAAAATATGGTATTGGTCAGATTCAAAGACCGTTCTCAGCTGGCTTAAATCTGACACAGGCCGCTTTAAGCCCTTTGTGGCACATCGTGTCAGTGAAGTGGCAGAGTTGACAGAGATTCGTGATTGGAGGTGGGTACCGTCGGCCATGAATGTTGCAGATGATGCTACTCGTGACGGTTTAATTGAAGATAGCTCTAGATGGCTACTAGGACCCGATTATTTACGACAACATCATGACCTCTGGCCCAAAGAAGCTGGTAACGAGATTAAGCTTGATGAAGATGACGTGGAGATTAAGACAGTTTTAGTGATCTCACAGTCTGACACCCTCCTGCCTAATGATGAACGTTTCTCAAAGTATTTGAGGCTAGTAAGGAGCACAGCCTGGGTTCAGCGAGCCTGCTACAACCAGCTCCATTGACTCTGATCACTTCACGTTTATGCTGAACCTGCAAAAGATAGACGACGACATTAAGTCGGGCAGCAAGAGACCAACAAAGCGTGAAGTACTACGACTGGTAATGTCCGTTTTCGATCCTTTAGGGTTCCTTTTATTTATAACTGTTAAAGCTCGGATCCTTCTACAAGACATCTGGAAATCGCGAATAGGATGGGATGACGAGATTGAGTATAACCACAATGAAAAGTGGCAAATATGGCTCAAAGAACTTCTACGCGTAACCACCATAAAAGTGCCGCGCTGGTTGATGACTGATGCCTGTGCAAAGGACGAACCAGCGCAGATACATATATTTTGTGACGCCAGTTCACGGGCCTTCTGCGCTGTTGCATACCTACGAGTAAAGACGACTAGTAACACTTGGAACGTTTCTTTGATTATGGCACGAGCTAGAGTAGCTCCTCTTAAGATACTGAGCGTTCCCCGGCTAGAATTACAGGCTGCTGTGATGAGTGCGCGCCTTGCTCAAGTTTTGAAGAAGTATATTAATACCTCATGGCTGAAGGTTTCAAAAATATGGTATTGGTCAGATTCAAAGACCGTTCTCAGCTGGCTTAAATCTGACACAGGCCGCTTTAAGCCCTTTGTGGCACATCGTGTCAGTGAAGTGGCAGAGTTGACAGAGATTCGTGATTGGAGGTGGGTACCGTCGGCCATGAATGTTGCAGATGATGCTACTCGTGACGGTTTAATTGAAGATAGCTCTAGATGGCTACTAGGACCCGATTATTTACGACAACATCATGACCTCTGGCCCAAAGAAGCTGGTAACGAGATTAAGCTTGATGAAGATGACGTGGAGATTAAGACAGTTTTAGTGATCTCACAGTCTGACACCCTCCTGCCTAATGATGAACGTTTCTCAAAGTATTTGAGGCTAGTAAGGAGCACAGCCTGGGTTCAGCGAGCCTGCTACAACTGGCTACACAAAGACAGACGACGACGAATGGAGCTGGTTTCTGATGAAATAGAATCAGCAAAGCGACAAATTGTGAAAGAGAGTCAACGTCGAACATTCTCAGCTGACATAGGGAACATAAAAAAAGCTGGTTTCGTGACGTCAGACAGTGTTCTACGACAATTGAACCCATTTTTAGATGAGAATGGCATTCTCCGTGTCGGTGGGAGGATTGCTGCAGCAGATGTTGACGACGATATGAAGCACCCCATAATTTTACACCCTAAAGACAGGATTACCAAACTTCTCTTGATGCGCTACCATGAGCAATCTGCACATACGGGTAGGGAACGCGTTTTGAACGAAGTTAGGAAACGCTTTTGGGTGCTTGACGGGCGAAATGCTGTCAAGAGCACATGGAACACATGCCAGGAGTGCAGAAATAGGAGAGCCAAGCCTTCACCACCCTTAATGGCCGCCTTGCCGGTTGCAAGGCTTACTAGAGGACACAGAACCTTCACATGCACCGGCCTTGACTACTTTGGGCCATTGACAGTGAAGGTTGGAAGAAGACGAGAGAAGAGATGGGTGGCTTTATTTACTTGTCTAACAGTACGGGCCATCCACCTTGAGGTGGTTCACAGTCTCAATACCAGCAGTGCCATCATGGCTCTACGCAGATTCATAGCCCGACGTGGATGTCCAAAAGAAATGTGGACGGATAACGCTACTACCTTCCGCGGGGCAGACAGAGAGCTAAAGCAGTCCGTTCTTGCCATTGACAGAGATGAGCTGCTGAAGTTTGGGAGCACCAGGATCATGTCGTGGAAGTATATTCCACCTACCGCCCCTCACATGGGTGGTTGCTGGGAGCGCCTCGTGCGCTCGGTTAAGACGGCACTGAGGGTGACACTTAAAGAAACGACACCCTCTGACGAAACCTTAGTTACGCTGTTGATTGAAGTGGAACAAATCATAAATTCACGTCCTTTGACGTACGTGCCCATAGATCACGCAGACGACCTGCCACTCACACCCAATGACTTCCTACTGGCCAAAGCTGACTTTGGGGAATATCCTGCTGGTTCTTTCACCAGCGGTGACCTTCTTCGAAGAAGCTGGCGTGAAGCGCAGAGGCTAGCAGACCTTGTGTGGAGACGCTGGGTAAGGGAATATCTACCCACTTTAACTAGACGAGACAAGTGGTTCCGCCCTGCCTCATCGGATCTTGTTGTTGGAGATGTCGTTATAATTGCAGATGACCAGCATCCCCGAAACTTGTGGCCTCTCGGCCTTGTCACGAAGTTGCATCGAGGGAAAGACGACCGCATCAGAGTAGTAGACGTTAAGACTGGACATGGACTGTACACACGACCTGTGACGAAGCTGTGCAAGTTGGACGTCCGCCGCTCCTCATCTTGAGTATTGGCCATCTAATACTGGAGGTGGGGATGTTGCGGCGACTCCGACCTCTGCACAGAAGACTGACTGACTGGCCGATAAGACTTGTACATATACTTTTGAATTTATGACATTAGGGTTTTGACAGGAGGAAAAAAGGGATAATAAAATGACTAAAGACGAAGAATAGTGGTTTTTCTTAAATAATACGAAGACTCGACCGTACAATAGTAAAATCAGTACACTTATTAGTTCCGTGAAATTACGCAATATGGCGGTGTTTTATTTTTCTGGTCGGGCTTTACTAACAAATATGCATAATCTAAATTAATATAGGTAGTTGAAAATATAACGCATTATTTTCCACAAATACAAAGAAACATGGTGCAGTAACATAGTAACGAATAATAATAATAATTTACTATCTATCTATTTAATTATTTTATGTACTCCTCTATTATGTAATCCTCTAGAGAAAAAAACTTAGTACTTTATCAAGATTTTTCAAGGCCGACTAAAGTAATATAAGGAAATCTAGGGAGATGTCAGTCATGGAAATAAGATACATACTATCTATAAAAAATAAAGGGCTATCCATAAAACACGTAATATGTGCAAATAGGCAGTGGAATAGCTGGTATTGTCTAGTTTTACAAATAACCCAGCTTAATAGGCACTTTAAAATATATAAACTTACATACATATAATAGATAATGTATAACAAAGTCGGGGTTAGTTACACCATTTATAACTCAAGAACGGCTGGACTGATTTTTATGATCTTTGATTTTTTAGATTTTTTTCCGCCCCGAATAGCAGAATAACTATTAAAAACAACGAAAAAATATATACCGGGAACGCGGGTGAAACCACAGGGAACAGCTAGTATTTAATAATAATAATAATAAAAAATTAAAAAATTAACATAATTAAAATAAATCTGTAATTCCAACTGGTTGTAGATTATGGAATTACAACGTTATTTAGCCGGATAAAATATGATAAATATATAATATTTAACTGTAGGTACATACAGTGGGTTTTATTTATGTTGGTGAGGAGAATGGGAAAAATCTAAACCTAGGAGATACAGAACTTTCTTTGGATGACTTTTCTTTTTTACATGAAACAACTTCGACAATTTTAACGTTACATTAAAATCATGATAATAATAGATTTATCCGGATTGACTTAAGTGATTGAATCATTTTATCACAAAAAAAAGAATCTGATACAATCCTAATCAGCAGAAGCTACATTCATGTAAAAATAAGAGCTGTGTGACCTTTTTTGATATAGTATATTCAAGCTAGTTAACTATGATAGTTCTTTTTACCAAAGATTTAGTTTATTCCATTTGGTTCCTTCAAACTGTCCTAGATAAATAAAACATACTGTAGAATATACTTTGACTTCAATTACTTCGTGCATACATATATTCATTCACCACAAAATTTTGAGTAGGTAGGTACCTACACTATAAATTTACTTACAATAAATAACATAAAATATTCCAGCCACAACAATGGATTAATAGAATTTTTGACCTAACTAGATACAATAATTTCAATGACATATTGTACATTATCAAAACTAAACATAAACTGTTGGAAAATAATGCCACTACAGCGAATAAGTGTTAGCAAGTAAATAAATAATCTAAACATAAGATTAGTGGCACTCTCAGCCGTACTTTAACCGCTCGCGAATGGTACGTGCGTCCCAAAACTACCCTACAAAAAAAAACGCGAGTTATTGATGAATTAACGTTGTGTTTAAACTGTTTTTAAGTTCTCTCTTCAGGACCATTCAAGTGCAAATGCAAGAAGTACAAAGGGACGCCTGCAGGCCGAATTGTCTTGTCATTTGTATGCACTCACTCACACAAATGCGATGCTAAGCTTACGTTCGCGCAATGAAACTAAATATTTTTTGTTATAAACATTGTACTTATAAAAGTATCTAACAAACGTATAAAGTTATCTATTGTATAAACTAAATTAAATAGTATTGTAGGGCAATATCAAACAATAAACTACCTACTTATATGAAATTAAGAAAAGAAATGAGCACTCGCATAGATAAAATAACATTAAAAAATAATAATACGACCGACAATCCCGAAAATACCATATTATATTGATTCAATATTTGTATTGGTAAGAGACCTATCTTTTTGGTAAATCTTTATTTTATTTTAAACTCAAACTCGTTAATTATTAGGTTAATTTAAAAAAATCGTATCACTGAGATTAAATATTGAGCTTTTTAAAGCTTAGTCTAGTAGCCGACTAGGTAACATACCAAATAGACGCGTTTTCCCGACTAGTCGGTGTGTCAGTATCTCTAGTAAAAATATTCACATAATTTCTTGGGCAACATGTAGTACGTACGGGGCGAAATAATGCCCCATTTTCGGGAATATCAGTCTTCCAGTCCCACCAAACTATATATGTATATTATAAAATAAAATATATTCATGGTTCTAAAGAGTTATCTTACATCCAGATATACATCAATTCACTATAAAAGAAACACGAGGGAAAAGCTTGTACTTACATAGCAATGTAAAACAAAATATTATTTTCTAATTCAAACTATTACAACTATTTAACATTACACCATATTCCTTCTTTAAACATTAAATTACAATAAATTTTATATGGATGATATCCTATGAACAACTACACAAGTAAGACATGTATGGTGTGGCATATTGAAAATTATAAGAAAAGTAACTTAGACTTTCTTGTCCCCAATATGGGGCCTGGCACTGATAGAATAAATTCAGTACTAGTAGAATAGTTTAGTTAGCAAGACATACATATTTTTTAATTAGTCCACAACAGTTTTTAATAACAATTAAGTCTAAAATAAACAAAAAAAAAAAACGTTAAAAGTGATTACATCACACATGGTCTTACCAGTATATTCATAGAGCCAGCTATAATGTAGCGCAGGCGCAAGGTTGAAACATCGTTGAAAGACTTGCACCACCATTCATCGACATAAATATTATATTACGCTAAAATTCAATAGGTACCTCTTGCATTATCAATTTATAACCTACACCTAATGGAGTCACACTCGTTTTATCCACTTCATTTAAACGTACGGTAGTAATTTCATTTGTATCCTTTATGGGAAACTGACCACCATATTCAGTTAATTCAACTATTGGTGCTGGTATTTCAAAGTCCACTGAATTCATATAATCATCACTGTCAGATATGTTGAAACCATTTTGAGTGATTTCATGCAAGTTGTCGAAATGAATCTCGGGTCTTGCATCGTCAAAGGGCATTTCTGGTATGTTTAATCTGATGCACTTATGGCTTCTCAGTAAAGATGGCCACACAAATGTTTCTTCGCACACATGACAGCGCAGGTTGGTGTAGTCACTGTGTTGCGTTTCAACATGACGGCTTAGGCAGTAATTGGAAGAATAGAATTTACCACATTGCTGTAAATAATAAGTTGGGATAAATAAGCAATAGAAGATGCCTTAAAATCTATTTGACTGGTTAAATGTCATATACCTAGCGGTTGACAGCAACTGACAACATCTCATGTTTTTAGTGTCCGACCGAAGCTTCGGCTTCGGCTTCAGTCATCTTATGCCAAAAATAGGCTTCGGCCAAAATGGGCCGAAGTTTTGGCCGAAGTAGAAGGTTTTGTAGCAAGCGCCAAAATCGAACAAACTGTAACGAATAGCGAGAGCGCGACAGACGTGGTGACGCGCGGGGTGTTACACTGCGTTGTGGGCTAACGCCGGCTGACCAGTGCCAACGACAATCAAAATTTAAAAGGTTTGTAATCATTGATATTATTTTTAGACAAGACAAGACAGTTCAAGAACCTTCGGTTTCGGCCAGAAATCGACCTTCAACCGAAGAGTACATATTTTTAATAGATAGATTATAATCCTGAATGAAACTAGATAGAACCAAAAGTATAATACCCATATTTTCCTATTTCGATTTTTCTTTTTAGTATAAGAATTAGCTCAAAAGAACTGAATAAGAGAATATGAACGAGGCGTGCAGACTAACTGCCACCACAAGCCTCATGGACCGTCTTTCTTAAATAGTATATCTATATTATGAATGTGTGTTTATATTGACTTGCATTTGACATATTTTATGGATGGCACTTAATAAATGCAAATTTCAAAGCACTGAGGATTTACTTCATAACTTACACACACACACACCCTTACACAAATACACCCTCCTTGACACACCCTCACACAATTTAAATATAATTATGCTTTATTGTATTTCGGCCCATATATCAAATAAATTATTGCTATAGTAAAAAAATATAATTTTAGGAAAACATACCTGACATTGAAACTTGGAAAACAAAGTTTTTTTACTCTTGGGCTCAATCAAAGCTTTCTTTTTCTGTACATTAGTAATGTCAAAACTGTTTACATTTTCCAAATCTACATCCTCTGTCAAAGTATTTTCTACAACATTGATTTTCTCTTTTTCAAAATTGTTATTCTGTACTTCTGCAACATTGGTATTCTCATCTTCATCAACATTGATATCATCTACTTCTGCAGTTTTGATTTTATCTATTTCTGCAATTTTGATTTTCTGTAACACCACATTCGGTTTCATATATTCTGGTATTGTATCATCTACTTTATATGTAGTTTTGATACCATGTATTTTGTTTCTAAGTATACTTTTTGGCCGTGTTTGAGAATTGTCACTGGTCTTTAAAAAGTGGGTCCATTTATGTTGCAGCATATCAGTCTCGGTATCAAACTTTTGCAAACACTGATCGCAGAAGTAATAATCTTTATAACCGGTCATGGCTCGATTAGTTAAGTCTGGTAACATCTGTATGTGACTTGCTATCAAATCACGGGCAACTGAGCTTTCATCGCAGAAATTACAGAGGTACAACCGCTCTGTACCTATATTACGCATTGAGTAAAGTGCAGTTGGACGTTTATTTGAATGTAAATAGGAAATGTGGTGTGAAACGGCACATTTTGTTCCAAATTGGTCTTTACAAATGTCACAAATGAAATAAGTGCTAATATGTTCATAACTATGGTCTTTCAAGTCCATGAATTTGAAGAATGCATCGTCACAAGTTTTACATTTATGTAACTTCAATACTCTGCACACATTACGTCTATGTTCTAAATATTTCGCTTTTGTTGATAATAATAAGCCACATACGTCACAATGAAGTTTAATATGTACTTTGAAGAACATTCTGTCAGCAAAATTCTTATTGCAATAATGACAAATGTAACATTTGCGTTTCTTATGCCGTTGCTTCATATGGACTTTTAAAGACTTGTAATCGTTGAATATTTTTGTACATTTACGGCATTTATGGTATTCCTTTACTTCATGAATAATAACATGGTCAGAGAATGATACACGTTTTTGTAGCTTTGTTTTGTTGGGCCCGTATACAATTACATGTTTATTTTGCTGATGGTTTTGCAATTTTTTCTCACTTGAGTATTGTTTGTCACATATATTACATTTTAAATGAGCCATGGTTATAGGATCAAAATTAGATGACTCAGAATCTGAGGAGTAAGTCGAGGACACGCTCACAGAATGCCTGAGCTTGTCGAAGTCATTTCTCACAACCTCTACTGAGCACTTTTGTGATAGCCTTCGTAAGTGCACGGCTATTTCTTCATCATGTCTTATTTTGACTCCGTGACTACTCTCGGACCCATCATACAGTTTTTTCTCATTCAAATACGGCGTTAAGTCGTGCCGATATACAGCTACAAAGGGTACCTTGCGAAATCCTCGGAATGCAGTTTCAAGCGCGAAATTTTCTTTCGTAGAGGCGTCCGTAGATTCAGGTTTTTTACACGCTTCCAATGAGTTAATTGTTGTAAATGTTTCAGTGTTAGCTCCATTGTAATTTGTGGACATTAGAGTACAAAATTAAAGTAGGAAATCAAAATAAGGAACGTAAAAAAAAATTAAAATGTTAAAAACGTCAACAACGCTACTTGTCATACTACTTAGCTTGACCGAATAAAAAAAATACGATTACGATTTTACGATTCGCCAAAACGCCAGCCATATCGACATGGCGATGCTTGGCTTGAAAACTGTATTTTATTATTTATGTCCGATATTTTGCTATATTATTCGAATATGATGTATTTTTGAAAAACAACAAGTTTATTGTCTCACATTTACTTTGAAAATCATTTCGAAATATAAAATAACCGTCTAGTATCGGTACTTATTTATTACTTATCTGAAGTTATCTGTGAAAAATAAAGTACGATTAAAAACTAAAGGTATTCTATCTATATTACAAATTGTAATTATAGAACATATAATAATATTATAAAAATATATTTCCGACTTCCGACTATCTATACTAATATAATAAAGAAGAAGAGTTTTTGTTTCTTTAACTACCTGTCGGATTTGAAATATTCTTTTTGCATTTGATAGTCCAATTGTTGAGAAGGTTATAATATATTTTTCACGATTTTTTTTACGATATGAGACCTTTCTATAATCGATGAGCCTCCTAATCCTAGTATTTCAAATGCCGAAAATATGTAGGTCCTACCAGTCCTACCTAGACCAGCATACTTACGGCGCTTGAGAGATCTTTCTTTCTTTAACTATCTTACAGAGCACCAATGGCATACCAAGAAAGGTCATAGTGACCCAGCTCACCAATGTAATCCCCGCAGGGGCAGCGATGTGGAATATTGATTGTCGCTCCCAGACGGAGGATGTACATACTGTATATACAAAAATGCGCCGGTCCCTGAATTCACCGATATAATAGAGCATTTAATGCCATATTTAGGGCGTTTTTGCACTACATGGAATACTGAAAATATTTTTTTGCATAGATTTTTTACTAAAATCGGACTGCCGGACGGTAAAATTCCTTGTAGTGCACAAACGCCCTTAGGGGTGTAGTAAACTGAATAAATTAGTTTTAAGTTTGCGTTGATGAAAGGAATTTTAACGCAGTTAGGACTCAAATATTTAGTTTAAAAAAGTAACCACTTGTTCCAACCAACGGTCTTGTTGTATACCACGTTCTACCAAATAAAGATTGAAAATATTGTCAGCTATTTACACACCATTATAATTTTGTGGTAGATGGGATAGATTGTTCCTTACTATAATATTATTCTTATTGGAATGCTGATTAGCCAGTCGTTCTTTTATTATCTGTGACTCATTCACTAACAAACACTTGACAATGACAGACAGACAACACCTTTTTTATTAATAAACTGTGGTCAGTTTTGTATAACTTCGTTCATCGAATGTTAGCACGTAAATTAATTGGCAAAAAAAACTTTAGATATAAACAAATTATTTTTAAACGCCAGGAAGGTGGTCGAGTGCGAAATGTTCCCGCCGACGCGAATTCGTAGCTGCCTTCCAGTCATAAATCCGTTGTTCAAGCAGCGGTTACGTCCGCACCGTCCATTTCGCCAGACATCTACGATTCACCAAACAAAGAATACAACAAATACGCAGCTAACGAAGACGAAATGGATGAGTTTTCGTTCTATAATAACTCGTTGGGTGCCGTTAGGGAGTGTTATGTACGTCGGTTGGTGTTACATTCGCGCTAGCATTAACTATGAGATCTCGAAAGTGGAGATACGCTTTTATGAAATGTTTCCGTTCCGTGTGACTAGTAGATTGTGGGGAAGATTAGCGGCGTGCGAGCTACCTACGTCGATTCGGAACTTCGTGTACGGTACGTACGTGAGAATGTTTAACGTTAATTTGAGCGATGCAGCAGTTACAGACCTGACTTATTATAAAAGTTTGTCAGCATTCTTCACTCGTCCTTTACGTGATGGAGCGAGGTATATATCTGGCTCATCATGTGTGTCCCCTTGCGATGGAGTGGTTCTAAACTGTGGACCGGCTGATACAGATAAAATAGAACAAGTTAAGGGAGTAACATACAGCCTAGAAGAGTTTCTAGGTGAGAACAAATGGTCAAAGAGCAAAAACGGTAGCTATTATGAAAATCTACTTGATAATAAAGACAATATACTTCACCAATGTATAATCTACTTAGCCCCGGGAGACTATCACAGGTTCCATTCGCCATGTGATTGGATAGCTACATTCCGGAGACACTTTTCTGGCAAACTTCTTTCAGTAAATCCTTGGCTTGCACGGCTAATACCTGGCCTGTTTACAATGAATGAAAGAGCAATTTATGTTGGTCAATGGAAACATGGGTTTTTCAGTATGACTGCAGTGGGTGCAACTAATGTAGGTTCAATAGAAATCTACAGCGATCCAGATTTACGAACGAACACGAAAGGAAAACGCAATCGTGTACACGAAACCGACTTAGGTGAGGTTAGTTTGAAGAAAGGTGATCTGTTTGGTCAATTCAATATGGGTAGTACAATAATTTTGCTTTTTGAAGCACCAAAAGACTTTAAGTTTGATATGGCTGCTGGTGACAGAGTGTTAGTTGGGCAAGCATTGTCCGTGGCAATGAAACAGCAAGCAAGATGACCTATATATAATGATCTAGTGCAAATAGCTCGGGCAGTGTTGGTTTTTTACGTCATAACTCTACTGCTGTGACCGTAGTGTAGATGGAGCCATCACAAGCAGTTCAGTGGAAGATTTTGCTTTTGCAAGTTGTATGATATTTATTCGGTGCAATTGTTTTTAAGTGAGATTTAGAGTACATGTATTATGTACAAATATTATTTGTAGTTGTAACACAATGGAATTATATTCTGGTTTTTTTACAATGTGTATTGTTTGTTTTAAATATTTGCTTGGGGTTTGTTTACACCCCAAAATTTCATATCCAGTCTTCCTCAATCAATTGATGTGTTCCTAATAATAGGGATTATATAAAGTTATCTCAAGTACATTATTTATGAAAATAAAAGAGTAAAAATAACCTTGAATTTGGAATAATCAAATCAAACAATAGATAAGGTAAATATAATTTACGATTTTGTATGCCATGCCACCAAAGTAATCAACTATTTCAACATAGTCTACGACGTCAAGCAATTTAAAATTGCTGTCTTTGTACTTTCAACAGATATTTCGAAAAACATATTGCAATGAGATATCTTACGCCAAAATATATTATATTAAATATTTATAACAACGCTTACGTATTCCCTTTCCATACCAGTGTCAAACTCAAGTGAAAATCAGCTTTAAATTCTAAGGCATAAAAAATATTTTACATTACAATCAAATAGCTCAATACATAATAAACTTTACTTGGTTCTATTAGAAACATCCAATAATTGTTGATTGTAAAAAACAAAAAGATGTATAAAGTGATCAGTTCCTAAGATAAGCATACCAATTTGCAAACATATGAAACTATAAAATGAATGCATATAATAAATTATTTAACTTTAGACTTTGGCACTAAACAGTACCTACCTAATGAGTCAAGCAACCATGATTAATGTTTTATTTAAAAAAATATATGGTAGAGTCCGTGCCACCACTGAAGTCCGATTGGTCCTCTCGTAGGTCCTCTATTGTAGAAGAAATAAGATCCATTTTCATTAATTCCATCGGACTTCTGTGGGGCTGACTCTAGGCCTTCTCAAAACTCGATTTCAGGATAAATCCTGATTTTTAATAATGTTACCATCTTCCTGAAATTAACCATCCTTTACTACAAAAATACAAAGCCTGGTCCTCAAAAAATACAGAAAAAAAACTATTATGACTTCTAAAAGGGTGGGTTTTCACTTAAGTTTATCCCTTGGGGTGCTCCCCACCCCCAGCAAGTACAAGGCCTATATTGCATGCTAAAATGTAGGAAATCTATACTTCTATACTAATAACATGTGCTTACCACTTTCGACCACATCATCACATATCATGGTGAAATTGCAGTCAAACATGGGCCTATACACAGTAAAAAAAATTAAAGATGTAAAGTTTGTTTATGAGTTTGGATGTAGGAAGTAATCTCTGGAACTACAGATCCAATTTAAAGTTCCTTCTAGGATTTGTATGCTTACCACCTTCGGCCACATTATCACTTACAATGGTGAGATGGTTTTCAAACTCAGGCCTCACCATAGATTGAAAAAAAAAAGCCGGATGGAAATTAATCAGAGTAATATGATAACTAAAGAATATAGTGTTAATTATGTTAGATTTTTCTAAACACGTCTAACTACCTACGCTTTTGTCTATTCTAAAAAAATATCAAAACAAACAAACCGACTAACTTGCATCCACAGAAAATATCGCCCTATCGTGGATAAAACCGCGGTCGAAAACTAACAATACACATTGTATAAAAAGTTTTACGAGCTTGCAATTTGCTTTCAAGCCTTTATACATTGTAAGAACTTATTAATATTTATTATTAAAATTGAAGTATTCAAAATGTGATCAGAGAATTTTATGTACAAAGCACTATATTTTATTATTATGGAGTGAATGAAAGATTATTTTGTTCTTTTTGGGCTCAATGAATTCTGGAATGAAATTAACCCCAATGTCGCTAGCGCTTTTCTTCAATCAAAGTAATTTCTACCATAGTTTCCCTTTAATACGATATATATAAGTATTAAATGTCGCGCCCGTGTTCGTCATCTGCCGTCCCGCGTTGTTTATATCGTATTAAAAGGATGCTAAGGTTGAAATTGCTTCGATCGATGAAAAGCGCCGCCCGTGTCGTCTGCCTGCACCCGACTTCTGAGTGTGGCTTGGTAAGGTCCTTGCCTTGGAAGTCTTTTGTTTTGAGTCACGTTCTTCTATTTAAATTAAAAATGGCGTGCGCGTACAAAAAATATTTATACCACGTGCTTCTTAAAATAGATATAGGGTCAATAACCTATGTTTCTAAAATCAAAATTATAGTGTATGTTTTAGATTGGAGCAGAATACTGGTTTCAGCCCCGTATTGTTGAACTCCAAAACCGGTCGCTTTTATGGGCAGTCTGTCATTAAATGACGTAACTCACTTCACGTAACGTGAGCCGAAATGATACTTAACACTCAGGTATAAGGCATATTAATGACTTTTAATTCAAATTGATATAATATGTTGTTAAATTATTTCCTTAGATGTCCATTCGATGGTATTAATTCAGCAAATTTTGCTACGTATCTGTTTAAAACTGTACCAACATTTGGTAAATCTTATCTATAAATGGTATGCAGTGTCTACTGTCTATCTTTGCATACGTTTTTGCTTTTGATAACGTATACTACGCCTATTGACGATTTTAATAGATAGCATACGCAACACTTTATATGACATAATATTAGGTGGTTTTTTTACCGTGAGTCAAGGCTATAATAGATCTGTTTATGGGTGCCAGCTGAGGGTAGAATTGTTAATTTGAGGTTTGTCAGGGGTGGACCCAGGTGCTTTTGGGTTGAGCCCCTTAGCCCCCCCCCCCCCCCATCAGCTACTGGTATCCAGTAATAATGACCCCAAAAGACTTAAATAATTTGTCATGAGCACTCCAAAATGTTTATCAATTTTTAAGTAAGCATATAGAATCTTGTAAAATCTTTATTTAAATATGTCAATGTACGATAAAAAAAATATGACTTAGGGTTGACACTGGTCTATAATATTTATAATCAAGAATTTATATAATAACCGACTTGTATTACAGTTTCCTTCTAGGCTTATTATTCATACCACTCTCGGTCACACCATCACTTACCACAATTTTGTGATCAAACAGAAGCTTATCCAGTGCTTAAAAAATGGCGACTACTAATAACTGAGCTCATATTCTGAATGCCAATATCTAAGACCATTTCAACTAAATAACTGTTAATATATTTGTGCATTTTTTTCGCAGTTGATATTTTTAAATTAAGTACTTTATCAAACACAAACCTAATGGCGAATGTGAAGGCGCAAGCATAGTCTTCCTAATTCCGGATTACACCCAAGATTCCATATTTAGTCTCGCGCCTAACTTCATAGCTGCCAAAGAGAATAAATTTTTAAAAATCGATTTGTAACAACCCTGTTGCCATCAATATTTTTTTTTTGTTATATAAACACAGATTGTAGACAACACGCGAGCGTTAAAAAATGGCGCGACGTAGATAAAGCGTAATCAATGTTTATAATTAGCCACTATTATGTGCGAATAACTTAATTTTTAAACGTATTCGGAAGGATGTTCCGTATTAGTAGGTAGTTTTAAATAAACACCATACATAATTATTGCGTGATTGCAAGTTCTGTTTGCTCATAAATGTAAACCGTTCTCATTTTAAACTTATGGAATTATCAGTTGCCAGTACCCTGTGTAAAAAATTGACGTATCTTAATTAAACGCTTATTATCGCGATTGCGTTGACCAACATTTAGTATGGGAGAAATTAGTTCCGGAGTATTACGCGAGAGACGCTACACCAATTCCTAGAATTGAAGTAAACGCTATAATGATATAGTAAGATTTTACTAGCGTCAATTCTTTACAATCGGTACCCTGAGTGTAAACAATTCTAAAGAAAGCGTAATACTCATGGAACTAATTTCAACCATACAAAAAAAAAAAATGCAATTCTATACACTCTGGCTTCAGGGTTCAAATTCAATTATTTCAATCTAAATCCAAATATGACTTATGTTAACCTAAACGGAGCACAAGCCGAACATGAATTTGTGTAGTGTGGACTGGCTTACGAGCCTCGAACGAGCACGCCGCGAGCGTTTGGCTCGTGCTCGTCTGTGCTCCGTCAATTATCGGTTTTTTGACGACCACAGAGGGATATGCATTGAATTCGAGGACAGTTGTAAACTCGTTGTAAGTCCACACTTGACGCTGCTGCGCTAGAGTCTGGCAAACGAAAGCGTGACCTGGACCTTTTTTTTAAGTTATAATATGGCAACAATAATGTTCGTCAAAGTCTTTGGTTACAGTTGTCATTATTTTGTTTTTCCTAATAGTTAGTAATGCCACATGTATATTTTTTGAATTTGCCGCGTTTTCTCAGGTCACGCTTTCGTTTGCCAGACTTTAGCGATGACTCGCAGAACGGCTCCGCTCGTGCTCGGCTCGTCTAGCGTAAACCTAACTTTGCACTCTGTCCATTATAAGAAACACTTCTTCTTCTTCTTCTTGATAGAATGGCGACTGAAGCCAATAGCACAATTCCGCCAATGTCACGTTAGTTAAAGATAAACGAAGGGGATTCTTTTACAAGAAAATTTTGTTAGTTTTGATAAGAGGAGGAATTAAAGCTGAAATATTACTAAAATCTTAACTTATTAGTATTTAAAAAGTAGGACAAAATCAATATAAAGGGAGAATCAATATATGTTAGTAAACATTTAAAATTAATTGGACGGGGAATTTCTGGAGGGAGAATATCATAAAGAGACAACTGTAACCTGGGGCACTCAAAAAATAAATGGTTAGTATTTCCCTCATCAAGGCCACATTCACATAGAGAATGATCCTTTACTCTGATTTTGTGTAAATGGACAGGAGTAGATGCATGACCTAAACGAAGACGACATATTGTGGAAGTAATTGGTTTATTCAGTTCCCGAAATTTAAAGAACCAAGGAATCTTCGGGATAAACGGTTGAATGTCACCATAGTATCTACCTTTTACATGACGAGAAATTTGCCATAACTTACTCCAAGATCCCTCCATACGAGGCTTTGCTAGACTACCTATATCCGCAGCAAATATATCTGGGTACTGAAGAGAGCCATCACGAATAGCACACCTAGCACATGAGTCAACAGTCTCATTACCACGAATGCCACAATGACTAGGAATCCATACAATAACCACATTCAAACCAAGAACAAAACAATCATATAATGCTTCTCTAATTTTTAGAACGATAAGATGATTAGATTTGGTGCGGAAAGGATTAGAAAGAATGGACTGAAGACAACTTTGGGAATCTGAGAAAATAACAGATTGGATAAAGTTGTGCGACTTTACATACATTATTGCTTCCAAAATAGCAATAGCTTCCCCAGTAAAAACGGAAGCAAGAGAAGGACATTTGAAGTTTAAAATAATTTTAAATTTAGGGATCCATACCGCTGAACCTACATTCTCGTGCTCAGAAATTTTAGAAGCATCCGTGAAAACATGCAACCAACCAGGCCATCTGTTTGATGACTCTTCTATAAAATGCTTATCAGCCTGAGGAGAATCCTTATCAATCCCTATACCTAAAAGCACATTGGGATGATAAATCAAAGCATCATAGTTGGTGGCGAATAAAGGATGAATTCGAATTTTCGATATTGGATAAGGAAGACGAGAAAGGGAAACAAAGCTCCGAATGAGACAAGGAAGATTAACTAAACATCTATACCGGTCAGAAGAAGATTCAAAAAGCCTAGATAGTTTATGAAAAATAGGATGAGATGAATTTTGAATTTGTTTGAAAAGAAACCTGTCACAAAGGTATTGTCTACGCAGATGAAGAGGGGGGTCGACACATTCCACCTGCATCGCATTGATGGGAGAAGATTTCATTGCACCTAAAATTAAACGGAGACACCTGGACTGGACCCTATTTAACTTATCAATGCCAGATTTATTGCAATGATCAAAAAAGAATCCTCCATAGTCCATGAGACTTCGAACAAGTGCATTATAAACGAGTTTCTGAGTATAAGGATGGGCGCCCCACCACACACCAGATAAACAGCGAAGAACATTAATACCTCTTTCACATTTTTGAGAGATGTAAGAGAAATGAGGAACACCAGTCATTCTTGAACCTAGGATTACACCCAAAAACTTAACTTTATCTTCCAAGGGAATCTCCTTACCCTCAAAGTTGATATTAATTATAGGAATTATTCTTTTTTTCGTAAAAATTACTAATGAACATTTGGATACAGATAGAGAGAGACCATGATCAGCAAGCCAATCACCCAAATATTTGAGAGCGGAGTTTAATTTTAAAGATGCTTCTGAAGCTGAACTAGCTGAATTATAAAGGACAATATCATCGGCATATTGTAGGATCTGACAGAAAGAACTTACTGAACGCTCAAGGTCATTAGTGTAAATGTTATATAGGAGAGGACTTAAAACTGACCCTTGGAGAAGGCCTCTCCAGACATATCTAGCATGAGATGAACAGTTTTGGGATTTTACTATAACAGTTCTCTGCATGAATAGGTTGCAAATAAACCTGACCATCCTCTCAGGAATACTCAGCTGAAGAAGTTTATTCCTGAGTACCGGAAGAAGGACATTATCATAAGCAGATGCAACATCCAGAAAAGCTCCCACTAGAAACTTTTTTTTTGTAAATGCTAATTGTATGTCTGTGGTAAGGATGCTTAAACTATCTAAGGTGCTCAAGCCTTTCCTAAACCCAAATTGAGATTTGGCAAGTAAACTTCTGCTTTCTATAAACCATTCTAATCGAATGCGAAGCAAATGTTCCATAATTTTAGCAAGTACCGATGACAAAGCGATAGGTCTTCTGGAGTTAGGATCAGAAGGATCCTTTCCAGGCTTTAGTAACGGAATCACAATTTGAGTTTTCCAAGATTCTGGAATCATGCCATGTTCAAAAAATTTATTAATAATATCCAAAAACAAAGATTTTGTCTTGTCACTGGCTCTACAGAGAAAAGAGTATGGGATACCATCAATGCCTGGAGAAGAATCCACTAGGCCATTCAGAACTCTATGGAGTTCATTGAATGAAAACAAAGAATCCATTTGACTATGGGATGGAAGAGAACAGAAAATATTAATGGGAATTGAATCCATAAACGGAACAGAAGGAGGGGCCAATTTATCCGTAAATGCTTCCAACCAAAGTGATGGATCGTTTGAGGAAATATTGTTTGTAGTCTGAGATCCTCTAAACCTACGAATCTGTTTCCATACTAAAGAAGGAGGGGATCGTGGAGATAAGGATTCACAAAACCGGATCCAACCCCCCTTTTTTTTTGAAGATAAAAGTTTACGCGCTCGAGCTGCTGTGTGTTGGAAGGTGAGGAAATTCTCCATGTTCATAGAAGAATTATAGCATCTTTCTGCTTCACAACGCCGATGAATGATGGCTGTACAATCAGAGTCCCACCAAGGAGGAGATAATTTGAAATTGACCTTCTTTTTCAATGGGATATTAGCATCTGCAGATGAAATTATGGCATTAATAAATTTTTCATATATAAATAGACAATTTGTAGATTCTAAACAAGGAACTGAATCCAAAGTATTATCTAAAGAATTAGAAAAAGCAGGCCAATCGGCTTTGGATAATCTATATTTTAAAAGAGGAGTATGACTATAAGAGGGTAAGGAACAATGAGAAAAGGATATAATAATTGGAAAATGATCACTTCCATAAGAAGTTGCAAGGATATCCCATGATAAAAGAGAAGATAAAGATGAAGAACATAGAGTAAGATCAACAGCACTTTTAGGATCTTGAGTGGGAAGTACTCTACGAGTTGGGGAGCCATCATTGATAACACAAAGACCATTATCATCCAAAATATCTAAAATAATTGAAGCAAATGAATCACTGTGACTGGAACCCCATGAAATATGATGGGCATTAAAATCACCCATTATGATAACAGGAGAAGGAAGAGAAGAGATGATAGATTGCAGAGCAGGCTCAAGTGAAGAATGAGGATGAGGTATATAAATAGAAAGGAATGTAACATTAAAAGCCCTTAATGCAACAGCATTAATGCTAGGATAACATACCGGAATATCAAATTTAGAAAATAAAGTACCATGTTTAATCAGCAGGGCACTACCACCATACCCATCATTTCTGTCATCCCGCACACAATAGTAACCAGGAACCCTGAATAGGGAACCTGGCACCAACCATGTTTCCAAGATGGCAGCAATGTCCGGCATATGATTATTTAATAAGTAAAGAAGTTCATGTTTTTTGCGACGAATACTATTAATGTTCCATTGAAGGATTCGAATGGGAGCCATTGGAATTGAATAATGATACAATTTGGGAAAGTTTTTCGGCAACGTGGGACGGTATATTATTAGAATGACTAATGAGGTTAATGATCAAAGAAAGAAGAGAATCCAGAAAGTTTTCATTGATAGACGAGGAAGGGGTTAAGGAAGGAGACTGGGACAAAGCATGCCCATTTGGAAGGGAAGAAGGAACATTCAACACTAAAGCTCTGTGAGCATCCCTATTATAGCCTTTACCAAGAGGAGAATGAGGGCGACGTTCACTGTATACAGTTTTTCTGTAAGATGAATGAGGAGAACCAGATTTATTTATAATAGAAGGGGAAATAGGTTGGGGAACAATAGTTTGTGCAATTTCAGCATATGATCTGCGGACAGGGGGAAAATGGGATGACGCTTCCTCATATGATACATTATCCTGGGACATGGACAATTTAATATTTTTTTGACGGTCATGCTCAGGACATTTTTTATATGTAGCAAAATGATTGCCAGAACAAAACAAACACGAAGCTAACTCCTCAGTCACATTACAACCATCTCCAGAATGAGGCTGAGAACAACGATAGCAACGAGGATTGAAAGCACGACATTGGGTTTTAATATGGCCAAATCTACAACAATTATGGCATTGGATTGTTGGAAGACTATACATTTCGACTGGAAGTGATGTGTGAAAAGAAAAAACTCTAGGAGGGATGAATTGACCATGAAAAGTAAGAACTACACTCTGAGTTGGAATCCAAGATACTTTACCATCAACAACACTTTTCCTGTTCAGTCTTCGGGCCTTCAATATATACCCACAGCCATCAGGAAGAGACAATGATTCCACTAGCTCATCCATTGACCACTCAACCGGTATACTACGAATTAGACCCATGCGAGTAATATTATAGGTGGGAATATTCACCACATATTTATATTGAGGTAGCAACGAACAATCGAGAAAATTGTTTGCATCCACTGCTGACATAAACTCTACAGCAATCTTATTACGACCAACCTTTTTGATACCGTCTTTACAAATATTTTTAACTTTATTGGTAACTAAAAATTGACCGAATTTGATAGGTCTAATTGTAGTACCGGCAGAGGGATCAGGTTCAGACCTAGAGACATGTACGATAAAGGGACCTTTATCTTCCTTTTCGTAACATTTGAAGCCTATAATTAAACTATGGTGCATATAAACCGATTGAATCGATGGGGATGAGGAACTCGGGTCAACTATCGTTTTCTTCGAAGTCGAGACCGACGAGTCATTTTCGTCAACAACCAAGCGGCGTTTACTGCCACTTAGAGAAAAAAGAGGAGGAGAAGCATCTACATTTACCTGTTTGTCCGGAGGATCAGGAGGATCAGGAGGAAAAGAATCCATGATAAGGAAGTGAACTTAATACAAACCAGTATTTGTTACCACCGCCAACACATACACAGCTAAATTCCGCCTAATTTAAAACAAAACAAAGAAATCAAAAACAGAAAATTGAAAGAAGCCCACTAACACGTGTATCATTCAACACTCGCGAAAACGGAATCCTCGGCCTATAAGAAACACTTTTTGTCGTTTATGAATTCAAAGAACAATGAACCATATGAATATACTGCGTCACAAAAAGGTTATCTGTTAAATCTATGGTTAATTGTATAATAATATAGTTGAACCTTATCCTACAGCAACTTATTTTTCTTTGACATTCTTAAACGTCAAAAAGTTTTTCTTATAATGGACAGAGTTTAGTCGATCGTTTGACGGGATCTTTTTGAACTAAATAAAGTTCCAATTATACATCGATTACCTACGAGGATAGCCTAATAGAATGGTTTCTAGTTACACCTAGATATAATTGAATTCTTTTATCGTTTGCATTCGATACAAAAAATAGAACACCTACGGGCGCCAGTTGATATCTACAAATGATTTAATGTCTTAAATGGGCGAGTAGAGTATTTCTCCATTATTGAGTGATATAGTAAAACCCAGGTTTTGAATACATCCATCACTTTCTAACTTCATAATAGAAAGAGTAAGCCATTTACTTGCTTTTAAACCAGCTCACGTTTTTATCCAGAAAGTACCTACTTTATAATTCAATGCATTTGCTTATAAATTTTCCTAAAAAAAAACTTAATGTTTCTTCACTTACGAGCTCGACTATTCTGCTATTTTTTTCATAGCACTGATACTTCTCATCTACCTACCTTAGCAATTACTGTAGTTTAGTTTTTAATTTAGTACTTAGTAAATATTTATGAGTTTAGATATTGTGTAAAACTCAAATAAACATACGCTTCCTGTAGTTATTTTTGTAGATATTTTATTTTAATGTAAAAGTAGTAACCCTATTACACGGTCCTATTATGTGCATGTGACACTGATGATTCAATTTAGACATCCGTTATCAGAAATGCTTCCATTAAATGATTCAATCATTGCAAATTGAGTATAAAAGACGGTTACACAAAATGGCTGTGTCGGTACATTGTTTGGCCCTTGACATGATCCTACCAGTGTTGCCCGCGGCTTCGCTAAAATATCTATAGCTTTTCTTCCTTTCACACCCTATTTCGATGAAATAAAATATCAGAGTTGGTCCCATAGTGAAAGTTGTTCATATTGATGAGTACTTCCACCCCTGCAAGTATTGCCAGTGACTAAAAATTCACCCAGTATACAAATTTTAAGGTGAAAATATCTTTTTATTTTGTCTTCCAACATGTTATTATGCCTGTACCACACATGTTATGTAACTAAACGTTCGATTACCTATCTACATTGACTATTCATTTTGTTATCGTGTGTACCTAATGTACGTTTCGCTATTTGTCAGTTTGTGTATGATTAACATCACGGGTATTTAAGAATGAATTGTAAAGTTTTATTATACCAGTGAATCATGTGAAATATTGTTTTATTTATACTAAAGAAAATATTCCATTTTTCTTATAGATAATAACTACCTTGTAAGCAATATTGGATGCAAAAGATTGAGGTGTGAACAAAGTACGGAACCAAAACTAGACTCATACAGCCAAACGCAAGCCCAGTCAATTTAATAAAAAAAAACGAATACTAGACAGATCACTAGTTAATTATGAAACGGTGGTAGAATCAATTGTTACATTCATAATTTCCTTATCAAGGTTCAGTAGAAGCTGTTAAAAAAGCTTTTATACCAATCTCAATATGCTTGAACCAACTACATAATTACGAGAGGTTTTTATCAATTACAACAATCCACCCACTAAATAAAACCGCGTCATATCGCGACACGCTACACCGGTATGTGATTTAATAAAACGACAACAAATGAAAATAGGACAAACCCACTGCCATCTATAAAGCTATATGAAGTGGATATTTGCGCTACTACAGAACTGGGTATAAACGGGCCAACTTTATTTTGGTTGTGTGCTTGACAGCTACGTATTGTGCTCGCGGTTCTTCATTACTGCTTGTCCCTAGTGTGCAGTGGCGGTTCAAGGGTTTTTGTTTGGGAGGGCCTTAACCGCCTTAACCCAGTTGAGGGTAGGGTAGTAGGGTGAAGCTTAATTTGAGATTTGTCAGAAGTGGACCCAGATGCTTTTGAGGGGAGGGGGCATGAGCCCCTTAGCCCGCTGGATCAACTACTGTTATATAGTATACGTGATTTAGGAAGTGACAGTTGGACGCTATTTTTTTCGACTTTCTTTCATACATACATAATCATAAGGTTTATTCAATATCGGAATACCTTTTATAGATGCAGGCCATGGCGAAAGGAAATACTGAAGGATGTTTCTTTTATAAGAGTATTGTTATTTAGAGAGAGAGATGGTTAAAGTAGAAAGGTACAGACTTCCATTCTATTGTTAGATAAGATTAGAGAAAGATTCACATGACTAATAACTAATCTATACTAATAATATTATAAAGCTGAAGAGTTTGTTTGTTTGTTCCTGAGATTAGTGCGTCCAAAACGCGCAAATCTCGGGAACTACTGGTTCGATTTTAAAAATTCTTTCAGTGTTGGATAGCCCATTTATCGAGGAAGACTATACTTTTTATCCCGGGAACACACAAGAACTCTCGGGAACGCGGGTGAAACCACGCGGAAAAGCTAGTATAGTTGTTAATCACGTGTGGTTGAATATTACGTTTTACTAGGTTTGGTAGGTATTTTTAGAAATTCATGGAAAAGTGTCATTTATGTAACGGCTTTAAACAAAAGTTTCCTTCTACGCTTTATAAAGGTGTGTAATACATTCCACCTAGTATTGCTAATGTCCATAGGCGACGGTAGCCACTTACCATCAGGCGGAACGCCTGCCAGCTTGTCGGCTTTCGGACAAAAAAAATAAAAGCAAGAAATTCCCACCCAACCCGATTTTCGGGAATCACAATTATTGGATGCTTTCTACAATCAGTTCCCATTCACTTACGGAATTCGACTCATGATCTCACTCAGTCTAAAAATAAAACAATAATAAACTTATCGCTAACACAAACGTATCAGGAAAATGTTTGCTCTTATCCCTTTCATGTGAAAAACCCAGTGTTCATGTGAAAAAATAGAACGTGGAATATTCAGCCAATATGTTATTGACCTTTGCATGCATATCATATTAACATGAATAAATGAATATAACTTCATTTACCTACAACAAAAATACAAAATATAATGGTTTATTTATTTTAACAATTATATTTTCAGCTAAAGCGTTACGTGAACCAACCTAAAATGGGTTATTCAATAGTCTATGTTCTATATATTTTTTTTTAAATAAATAGGGTACTTGAAAGCTTCATATAAGTATTTACATCTAGAGTCCGCGCCACCACTGAAGCCCAATAGGTCGACCTCTATTGCGCAAGAAATAAGATCCATTTTCATTAATTTCATCGGACTTCAGTGGTGGCGCGGGCTTTATGCACAAACTACCAAGAGAAACTGGAAAATGGAAACTGTGGAAAGTCAAACGATTTACCTACCTGAATGACGATTTGGCATATCATGCCACAAGTTGTGTGTGTGGGAGTTACGTCATATACTCCATTGATTTGATGGAATCTGTTTGAAAACAAAATATATCACGTACCTATTTGTGAATCCCCCCCAAAGTTTTTGGCTGGGACCGCGCCTGTGGTTGGTAATAAATCGAGATTTTAGTGTTTAGATTCAATTAGTTTTCGCTCCCCGGTTTCACCTGCATCCCCGAAATAATGCTTATGTCCATACTAATGTCGCTCTCCATACCAATTGCGATCGGTTCAGTGAAAAGCTTACAGACGGACAGAGTTACTTTCGCATTTATAAATATTAGTATGCATAGTAAGGATTTAAATTCAAGTGGATTTTTTAGGTTATGGCTGTTCTTAGTTTTGTTTTACTTCTTGATTGAAATTTTATAATTTCGAATATAGTAATTAAATAAAATAAATTTGCAATCGTTATTACCTGCACGCTTTAATCGCTTTAAAAATTGACTAAGTTTTATATTTATGCTCATGACTTTACCAACGCATGGAATTACAGTCCAATACACACACTTGAGCTTGCTTCCTTCAACTCGATATTGGCAAATAAACTATAACACTTTGGGTAGTAACACAGTGTAGTAATTGGTCGTATCGATAGTTTTAAATAAGTCTTACCCACGGGTCTTACCTACCTTTCATTTTAATTTTTTTTCGAGCTTGTCCAGTAAAACCCAGATTTTAAATAAATCCGTCACTTTCTAACGTCATTATATTATAACAGAAAGAGACGGAGTTAATAATAATTATTATAAACAATGTAGATTTTTGTAATAATAGAAAATATCCAAACGGTACCTACCTAACTAGTTATCGACTTATAATCTCGCTCGCGCTCGACCGCGGTGACTCAGTGACGTACTCACCCGCCTACGTATGAACTTGAGAGTAGGTACGTTACGTGGCGTGAACGTGAACACAATAAATTAGGTTTGATTTCCAGGAATGTTTACTCACGAATCTACCTTTTAAAGACGTCCCACATTACAATATGTTTGAGTAACAAATAAGTAATGATGACACTTTCGCATAAAAAACAGACAAATTTCTCCGTTTCAGGGGAAGAATTTAAAAAAAAAATCCTAACGAATGAAACCTACCTACCTGTCTTTCAAGTTTGTATATACGCTTTATAGTTCCTGAGATATCGTGATTAGTGTGTAGTATTTCGCGCTTTTGGCGTAGCTTGATTAGCCGTTCATAACCGATCGGCAAAGTTAAGCAACGTCCAGTCTGGCCGGTACCTGGATGGGTGACCTAGTGGTATTTCATCTTGAGCGTTTCCGTGCTTCGGAAGGGACGTAAAACCGTTGGTCCCGGTCGTTAAGCTTGTTGGAGACCTCCTAGATGGTTTGACAACTCCATCAGTAGGTTGACCACTATTCGTGAAAGGAGGCCTTGCTCAGCAGAGGGCAGATATAGGCTGTAATTATATATGTCGCGTTTTTACTCGCTGTTACCTGCGCTCCTAAGATAAAATACCAAGTTTTCTTTTTTATTTTTTTACATAAATAAAAAAGAACAAAGATCTATAAAAAATGTCCCTTGCTGAGTTTCTTGCCGGAGTCTTCTCAGTCCAAGTGTATTCCGAACCGGTGGTAGAATCATTTGTAACGTTCATAAGTGTCTTATTAGGGCCTAAACTGAATAAATGATTTTTGAATTTGAATTCAAGTCCTCAATAAACGGAATATCTGACATAAAAATATTTTTTGAAATCCTATGAGTAGTTTCGGAGACTTCCTCCTAACTTTACCTCTTTATAATATTACCACAGTTTATGTAACTCTTACAGTCGGCCAACGGACACGTCTAGACAGAGCAATCGTGCGGGGCTCGCGGGGTGAGATAGGGGCGGTAGCGAGCCCAAGCTGCCATACACTCGCTTGGGACAATGGAGCAATTACGAATGTCTATACAAAGCGGCATTTCGTGTGACTTCAAACGCGATAGACCACTGTATGTAATTACGCTGTGATATTAGTGTACATAGACTTTATTATAACTCTAATTCATTAAATTAGATCTACATTAGTCCATGATCTCTGATCTTACTGCCTTTGAATTATTTCCGTATAACTATATTAGGTATATACACACATACAGTGCCGGATTACCCAAGTTGCAAATTTGCTACGGGCCTCGCGTCTCTGGGCGTTGTGTCCGCGAAAATACGATGTGATGTGTAATTTACATAACGGGGTGAAATTCGGTGAAATCGCGTTAAAGCTCGGTGTGCGGCAAAAATTAAGCGCTGGAATTACGTAGTTGAAAAAGCTAAAATGCCAGCATGCCATTTTTGGTGGTGAAATAAATTTTAAATGATTGAGAAGAAAATTATTTAAATACCGACAAATCACGCTACAACCAAAATAAATGTATTTCAAAGTGTATTTCATATCCTTCAAACAAAAGTTTATTTTGTGGAAATATCTCTGCGCGACTCTTATTACTTAAAAGCTGGTTCTGCCCCTGAACCATAAGATTAGAGAGCCTGAACCAAGGGCCCTTGATTATAATTGCTACAGGCCCCGGGCTGGCTTAATCCGACCCTGGGTACATACATAAAGACTTCTACCTTACCACACTCAAGGTCCTAAGACATTAGATTTAACTATCGTTCATTATTTTTCGAGGATTAATTAACCTTAAGACCGCTGACCACCGACAGGACAGCGAATTATCCAGAAAAAAAATAAATATAAAATTCGGTCCGCGATGAACTCCGAAACTACATATTCAATCTTAACGTATTTAAAAAAAAAAAGTGTGATTTGTTCCAACTTAAAAGATAGTATAGTTTTTATCCAGGTTATTTCCTTTTTTATTCTGGGAACGCGGGTGAAACCGCGGGGAACAGGTAGTAAATCATAAATAACTTAAGACACACGGCCAATCTGACCCCAAACTAAGCAGAGCTTGTACTATCTGTTCTTGGTTTGACCACAATCTCACTACGGTAAGTAAAGATGTGGCCAAAGGTGGAGTCATCGTTGGAACGATGGAGCCATAAACAATAAATTGAAATTGGATAGTCGCGTCCAAAGTTTCACTAAAAAAAAAGTGCATTCAGAAATAAAACAATTAATTCTCATGTCCCTTTATTATCATCACCATCGGACCCTCGGCCGGTACTCGTCACTGACAGCCACCCGTTTGATGCTCTCGTACCCGAGGATGAGACTGAATGAGAAGCAAGCCGACTGTATCAGACGAGCTGAGAGACCTTTCGCGTAGAGGCCTACTAGGCCTTCTTCTAGCCAGAGCGATTTAAATACTTGTTTCATTGTGCCTACGCCTTCCACCTAAAAAAAAAAAGGTTGGTGAATAAAAAATTCTTCTCAGTTGAAGGCGACTTCCTAATCGGTGGTAACTTCAGTAGCTTCGACGTTCATAAGTGCTCTTCTAGGGCCTAAACTGAATGAAGTCAGCTTAGATTTACACATATTTTAAATCGTTTTCTAAAATAATCTGAGACATCATTACCTCCCCCCCACAAATAGGTAGCAATCTCACCTGCAGCCTGGCGCGGACGATATCCAGTGGGTTGGTGAGTATGGTGGTGGTGAACCCGCCCAGGGTGCCCGCCACGCACTGGATCAGTAGATGCGACATCCATACGGGCGATATCTTCATGAGCTCGTCTGTAACAATACTATATACATTCATTACTGTTCTTAAAAAAAAATAAAAAAATTAAACCGTCTTCAAAGAGGGTTTGCTTTAAAAAATATGAAATAACGATGTAATGGAACTGTGGACTCGCCAAGCACTACCGGTGTGTTCCGGCAGCTGCACACGAGTGCAAGTTCCCTCTAGACTTTGTGTGCTTACCACCTTCGGCCACATCATCACTTACCATAGTGAGATTGTGGTCAAACATAGGCACAAGAAAAACTGAGAAAAACCGGCAAGAAACTCGGAACAATTATACTTTTTTTTACATAGGAAGGACATAGTAAGTACCCTCTGTAGTACCCCCATAGCTCCGTGCAGTCGGTATACTCTGACTGCAACACTGTATATAGCTAGTGTAACTAACTAACTAACCTTGATAGGTAGTATAGAGCGCCCACCACAAGGCGGAGTTAGGCACATATGCGGCGAGCGAGGCGGCGTACCCTCTGTAGTACCCCATGGCTCCGTGCAGTCGGTATACTCTGACTGCAACACTGTATATAGCTAGTGTAACTAACTAACTAACCTTGATAGGTAGTATAGAGCGCCCACCACAAGGCGGAGTTAGGCACATATGCGGCGAGCGAGGCGGCGTACCCTCTGTAGTACCCCATGGCTCCGTGCAGTCGGTATACTCTGACTGCAACTTCCTTGGCTAATGCTGATTTGGACATACGTTTATCTATGTCTAAACCTAGTGGGTTGATTTTCTGTAATAGATAATACTATTGTTGTAAATATCAAAGGAATTACGTTTAAATTTGTAGATAAAACTGCAAGGTTTCCCCACTAGAGGCGCCATCAGCGCCTAGGGGTGTCTTTTTTTTAAATGTTTATGCTAGTTCACTGTGGACACAGGCTACAATGAACTAGCAATAGCTAGCAGTGAAGTTTGTGAGAATATTAACTTTTTTATATTTTATTTTAATTCAATAATAAAAAAGAGTAATAAATTTTTGTTTATTATTATTATTTATTATGTTTATTATATTTTTATTATTATTAAAACACAAACAAACAAACAAAAAACAATAATTTATTATGATTATAATTAAATAGCTTTAAAATATCGAAATAACGAGTTTTTTTTTAACATCCTCAAAATAATTTAATACAAAAAAATAATTTAAATTTTCTAACTTGATAAAATAACAAAATAAATTATTTATTTTTCTCCTATTGGAGGCCTATGTCCAGCCGTGGACGTCTTGCGGCCGGCAGGATGATGATGATTGACCAAAGCCTGAATTTACTTTTTTTTTTTCACGTGTCCCAACATGCCAAATACTCACAGGGTTGTTACCGTTCCCGGCGCGTCCCTTGACGAGCCCCAGGACCATTAGATGCTGACTGAGCACATCAAAGGGGACGATAATTGTCTGACCCACTATAGACGCACAACCGCCACCTATGAACGACTGAAACATGTAAATGATCAGTTTATAAGTCCATAAGCTAAAAATGAAGTTGAAAATAAAAATATAATAAATACTAGCTGTCCCCCGCGGTTACACCCGCGTTCTTGAGAAAAAAAAGTAGACCATGTCCCTCTCCATACCATAGGCTTTTTGCATACCAAATTTTATCACAATCGGTTCTACGGTTTAGGAGTAAAAGTGTAACAAACACACTCACATTCGCATTTATAATATGCCCCGCGGTTTTACCCGCGTTCCCGAGGGATCTTGTATTTTCCCGGGATAAAAAGTAGCCTATGTGTTAATCCAGAGTATAATATATCTATGTGTCAAATTTCATCCAGATCCGTTCAGCTGTTCTGGCGTGATTGAGTAACAAACATCCATCCGAACTTTCAAATTTATAATATTAAGTAGGATAAGTTAAGATTTTTATTCAAATAGTCCTTTACAAGCACTTATGAATAGTCTGACTCTAAAGTACGATCCGGAAGGTTGCTTTTACTGAGAAGAGCCAGCAATCATTCTCAGACTCACAACAAACAGACATGTTCATGAACACAAATGTTTGTCCTGGATGGGAATAGAACGACCACGACGTGGCGTGGTCTACAAGTGTATCAAACCACCACACCAGCAGATCGAATAATACACATACCTTCATTTTAGGACTGACATCATATTTTCCCAACTCGTGTCTAACCCCTTCATATGTAGATATGTAAAACACGCCTGAGATTATCTGAAACTGTAAACGAAATGAATTAATTAATTAAATATCCTTTATTAGTTATACACCGCGGTCCCGACAAAAAAAAATGTAGCCCATGTCCAGCTCCATACCACAGTATATGTTACTCTTACAGTTGGCCAACGGACACGTCTAGACAGAGCAATCGTGCGGGGCTTGCGGGGTGAGAGAGGGGCGGTAGCAATTACGAATGCCTATACAAAGCGGCATTTCGCGCGACTTCAAAACCGATAGACCACTGTATGTAATTACGCTGTGTCCATACCATAGACTATCTGCGTATCTAGCTTTCATCGCGATCGGTTCAGCTGTTTAGACTTGAAAAGGTAACAAACAAACATTCGCATTTATAATATTATGAAGATAGGATGGAAGTATGGATTAAATAAACTCAAAATTCTTTTATTCAATTTAGGCACATAGGGGCCGTTCAAGTATTACGTAAGCAGAATAAAATTGTAATCATTTTTATTCCCCCCCTCGCCCTTGTCAGCGAAAGTAAGCAAAGCTCTTACCCCCACCCCGTCTATGCTAACATAAGTATGGGTATAATTTGTACAAAATCTGCTTAAGTTTCTTTACTTCCTTTTGTGCTTACGTAATACTTGAACGGCCTTTTACTAATCTATACTATTATATTATAAAGCTGAACAGTTTGTTTGTTTGAACGCGCTAATCTCGGGAACTACTGGTTCGAATTGAAAAATTATTTTAGTGTTGGATAGCCCATTTATCTAGGAAGGCTATAGGCTACTTTTTATCCCGGGAAAACATAAAATCTCTTGGGAATGCGGGTGAAACCGCGGGGCGGAAGCTATATTAGATACTAGACTCTACCACCGGTTTGCAATGCACTTGGACTGAGAAGACGGCAAGGATCTTGAGCTTTCGATCCTCACTACCATCGTAAGGAAACCATAGCACGGTGGTAGGGCACTTTGTAGTACCCGCCTGGCTGGCTACCACCCTCAAGTTGAAAATCTGTCGCCAAACACCTACCGGTGTGTTCCGGCAGCTACACTTGAGAGTCAGTTCCTTCTAGGCTTTGTGTGCTTACCACCTTCGGCCGCATCATCACTTACCATAGCGAGGTAAAGGATTTTTAACACTTACGCTGGAAAGCCAAAAGCCTCTATACAATCCGGATATACCCTCGTTTCTGTATATCTTTGTGATGGCGTCCGTGACTCCACTGTAGGCCTCCTTCTTGCGCTGTACTTGTATCTGTGTCTTCACTAGTGTTAATGGGTAGAGGGCGCAGCGCACTAGAATGATTTTGGTAAATATTAAAAAAAATCTGCATGGTAAATAAGGTCAACATTTACTCCTATTCAGACCCATTCGGTTGTCATTCCGATCGAAAAGGACGATTTTATTTCGTTAAATTCAGGCAGAAGCTTTGTTAGTTCAGTAGACTAGTCAATCGGTTTGTCTACCCGATCGTGACTGCAACCGAGCAGGTCTGAATAAGGGGGATTATAACTTAATAATTATGGACCATGTTCTTAAACTGGGATTAAGCTACCCCATCAGATATTTCTATCATCAACTTACTTATTTGATGATACCACACACACACTACACAGGTCCTTCTCAGTTAAATGGAAAACTCCTAATCACATAAATTGAAGGACTATCAACGGAAAGTAAGTATTTACCTGTAAAACTGCTCAATGTGTATAATGGAAAGAACTTGCTTTTATCCATCATCTCCCATTCTATTGTGGTGATCAAATGTGGAGGTGGAGTCTCTACCATTGTAGCGGCCATGTTGAATATTCTTCCTTTTATTAAGTCCGTTGTAATTCTCGTATATCTTCCAGTTAGTCAATAAACTTAATAACCTCTATATAATAATCTGTTTCTTTGGTAACATTGATTTTCTACAAGTTTCTAAAACTTTTGTATTTAATACAGTATTTGCAACAAAAAAAAAATGGAATCAACGTATTTTATACTTCACAATAAATTGTAACGAAAATAAATAGCTATGTGCACATATAACAATATCACTATATATATTTTTCTATGTCTATTCAACGAAATTGCGACTAGTTCCGGAAATTACCTATTTTTTAAATTTGTCAACTTTGTTTGTATTGATTTATCTTAAGTTATCTTGTTTTTCAAGTAAATAATTGATTGTCGCGTCTTTATGGGCTCTTCCATGATTTGTTTGATCAGTTGAAGTATTTAGAGTCCTTGCTGAAGCTGCAAGAGAGATATAAAATACATAAATACATGTCCACATTAACTTCGAAAAAAAAAATGTTATGAAGATAATATATCAAAGTTATTTCTTGCCAAGAGATCAACAAACTTTATAGTATAAAATCAAGTTTTAAAGTTTATTGACCCCATATTTTAAGATGATGAGATAAGCAAACTTAATAATAACTGACTGACACACCTAATTTATCTATATAAGTATGTATTTACAAAAGAAAAGTAGTATATGTAGTATGTCAGTTATCTGGCTTCCATAGTACAAGCTCTGCTTAGTTTGGGGTCAGACGGCCGTATGTGAGGAATAATGTCCCAGAATATATAATAATAAATCATTTTAATTTTTTTTATACATAATTCCTGTTTGTTCGTAAAGGAGAATCAAATAGTTATGGAGTTACATGAAATTTCTGCAAATGGATGGATTTATACTATATACCGCCCTGCAGTTTCACCTGCATTCCCGATAGATCTTATGTTTACCCAGGATAAAAGTAGCCATGTGTTCATCCAGGGTGTCAGCTACCTCCATATCAAATTTCATCAAAATTGGTCCAGCCATTTGAGCATGAAGAAGTAACAAACATACAAATACACTCACAAACTTTTGTGACATCAATATTTTTGTAAAATAATTGGTTTATTTCTTTTTATGAAATAGAGCTCTATACCAACAATGGATGCATATAATACAATAATAATAAAGACATAGATTGTGTAAAGAGAAGAGATATAGGTTACATATAACAATAGGCAACATTGTAACAAACCATTATCATTATCATATTAGGCTTCTAAATAAATTTGTCATAATATTATCTAATCTGAACATTCATGATAATTGATGTTTTGTCTGGCCACCTTATATTTTAAAGAGGCTAATGATACTAGAGATACCCTCTGACTCAATAACTGTTATGGTCACCCATCTTATTACTGACCGCAACATACATCGCTTACCTTTAGATTAAAATAGTATTCTTATAGGATTAGGATAATAGTAAACGGGTCAGAGAGTAGTCTTAGGATGTCCCATTTATTTATGATTTCGGGATTGAATTTAGTACCATAAATTATGTTTTTTTAATTAAAACATGAATAATAATGTAATTATGCCCTACCATGTAAGACTACGTAAATCTCATAAATTCGAAGAGAATTCTCAATCAATACACTATTAATAACCCTTTAAGGCCAATGAACAATACTGTCACACTTTCAATGTTAAGTCCAAGGTAATAATGTAAATTTAACTGTGAATATTCAATAGAAATAATATTTTTTCGAGTCTCGTAAAAAATAGACTACTTACGAATGGTTTAACACAATATTCATCACGAGAGAACAATAACAGACACTTTTATTAACACGTAGATCACTCGACGCGCAATCACGAAAAGTTTTATGTAATAATTTACTCAATTTAGATAATTACACCATGGAAAATAGTCCTTCACAACTGTCAGCTGATTGGTCGCCCATTTTTAATCATAGAGAATCGAATTTAGTTTTCTCTAGTTCCTTCCCTGAAACCATGATTTATTTAGATTTTTAGCATAAAAGTGTCTATGAATAAAAATTATGAATCAGTCCTCTCCTCTGTCTACGAATATGAAGAAGTATTATGAGAACCTGATCTAACCATGGAACTTATAATCCTTGGATCTGACGCATCTAACAGAGAAACAAGAAAAAAGAGAAAAGAAAAAAAAAACTGCCTAAATAAAAAATTAATAAATAATTATAATTGCATAAGTTGATAAAAAATGCTATGCAATAGCTTTACCGGGGCAGACCCCAAGTTCCACACGTATTTTTGTTGGTTGTTGTTTCTTATAGTTGTTAGTATTTATAAGTGCATGCTTTGTTTTATTTTTTCAATAATAAATATCTAAAAAAAATTGTCTTGCTTATTCGGGTCCGATCCGGATCGATTTCCTTGATATCGGATCGACGGCATGTGATCCAATCCGTGGATCGGATCGGATCGACGCATTACGATCCGATCCGATCCTCTGATCTGGATCGCGCATCCCTAATGAGTAAGGGCTCTTAAATTATCTGACATGGCAAAACTGGTATAGCTGTCAATGTCATCTGAACGTCATTCTACCTGGCCAGTGTTGTCTGTACGGTTATTATTACCCGATTTCGGGTAATTTAGGCTCCACATTGTTGTATGAGGGAATTTTCTGCATTTTTCCTTCAAAATAAAAACCTTGATAATCACTTAGAATGACACATATTTAATTTTATACAATCTTAATCAACAAATTTACAAAACCTGTTAAAAATTCATAACTAAAAAAACGAATTCAGAATTTTAGTTTATAAAGATAGTACCTTTTGTACATAATAATTTATTTCTTGTGTAGTTTTTTTTATTTTTAAAAATACTACGATATAGTGCCGGATTAAGCCAGCGTGGGCCTGTAGCAAATATATGCAGAAGCTGGTTCTACACCTAAACCATGAGATAAAAGATTTGAGATAATATGAGTTTGTCGTGCATTTATTTTTTTATTTATACTTTTGAAATTAAATGAAAATATTTGTTTGCAGGGAATAACATCTTACAATACAAAAATCGGTTGGATTGTAAATCCCACCTTATTATTAACAGGCATGCATACATATATAAAATGGTTACAACTAGGCCTACTTAAACTCATAAAATTAACAAGCGATAAAACGTCCAAAATAACTATAGATTCTAATATCAATTAATATAAAATAATAGTACAACAATACAAAATTATTTAATCAATGATCCAAAAATTCCTTTATTGTATAGGAGCACCATTCTGTAATTTTACTATATACATACTGTTGAAATGGTAGCTCTCTTATTGCTCTTGGAATTTTATTGTAAATTTTTATAGACATAATTAATGAATTTTTATGATGAAATACACTTTTACATGTGGACATTCTAAGTTTAGTTGGACCCCTTTGCTTAAATAAAAAAAACTAAGCTTATTCAACTCCTATACAATTCCAGCGTATTATTGTGGCCGCACACCGAAATTAACCGTGATTACAGTATAATAAATCCCATTCCTTATGAGTAATGTGTAATTATTTTTTATCACAGATTTGAGGCGCGGGTCCCGTTTTCTACTCCTGCTATATGGCCAAATCCGGCAATGGAAACGGGTATTTTCAAGTAATTTAATTTATAAATTAGATTTCAGACTTTTACTCGTTTGACTGCCGGCAACACTGTGCCTCTCTGCCTGCCAAACCAAATGCCAATTGCCAATTGCCAACAGCGTTGTTCTTGATACGGCAACTGCCGTAATATACGGCATTCAGGCATCTTAGGCATCAAAAATACGGTATACGGCAGCCCTTTGATTACCGTATTAAAATATACGGTGATTGACTAAAGTGATTAAAAAAAAATCGTACAACGGAACGCACCAACTTGTAAACCATAGACAAAGTAGAAACGTCAACAGAATTCAACCAAATGCAACCTTATCTCCAAGATTTTAATGTCTAAAATCTTTAGTTCCTCATTCTGGTATGTTCTAGGATGTATGGGAATCCCCGGAATAATTGTTATTGCACTGTACCTATTGTGATTCTCTCATTCTCTCATTGCTTCTTTGATTTGCTGTATGTTACGATCCATAGAATAATAACGCATAGAAACCGAGTAAGCCCAAGCGTAGTGAAGCAATTTCAAGTTAGCCTTAAAGGGCTAAGTACGTTTCTCATCGCGTCAGTGGTCAAGATATAGTCTCATTGTAAACAGCTCACGTTATTTTATTTAAAAATGACTTACTGTTCAGTGAAAGGGTCTCGTAATCACAATAAGGATACGAAGATCACATTTCACTCGTGAGCACTATTTGCTGTATACATATCTCTGTTGCCGACTGTACACGCATTACATACATCACTTGTATATTTTATTTCATTTTAACCTTTCAAATAAATATTTTGTACAATACGGCATTTTTCTTAGATTTTCCTAAAAATCAGGCAATTTTAGAATTAGAATACGGCAACCCAAAATTTGTCAGGAACAACACTGATTGTCAATATCAGTGTTGCCATTTTGGCATTTTTAATGCTAAATTGGCATATTTTCACCATAATTAGCACGTTCAATTTAAACTTAGCATATTGCATTATTTTAGCATTTTTTGTTTGCCAAGCAACCTAGAGGTTTAAAATCGTAATTTTATAACAACCAAACAAATATTTTATTTTGGGCTATCGTCTATGGCAGCACTATGGGAAAATCCCGAGCATCGTTCAGAGATATCACCTTGTACGTTCGAGTGATAGTTCGGTGTAATTCAATTTAACGGTATTCAGTTAAGTCGATTGTTTTTGTTTAAGTTCATTTTGTCATTCTGATGACGTCCTGAAACTCATTAAGGGTATTAAAGAACATGCAGTGACTGATAAAAGTGGCTCGTCAACTTCACATTTAGACGAACCTGTTGATGACCTTCAGATATTCTTCGAATCAGGAGACTTGGCTTTTGTTTTTTGATAAATAAATACTTTACCTTCAGGTATTCTTCGAAATAGAAGACTAAGATTTTGTTTTTTGATTAATAAATACTTTAAATCAAATTGGCATTTTATTTAGCACTTTAAAAATTATATTTAGCATTTTTCTGGCGAAAAGTTGGCAATTTCCCAAATTATAAAACGGCAACACTGGACAATATTGCCATCCATCCATTTGTTATTTGTCATTTGCTTGCATATACGATTACTTCGACTATTAGTTGACGAAAGTTTTTAAATATTATTTTTCTCATAAATCCAGCGAATACATTATAATGGTGAGTGAAATATGGAAGCTATATTATCTGATAAAAAATTACTATCATGAATTAAATCCTCCGTTTATTACAGGCGCGGTATTTCAAGGAGCAAGACATCGATGGTAACTTTCTTTATCTCTGATTATTATCAGTTAATTTACGTGCTTTTACTTACAATACAATGGATTGAACTTTTAAAATATAATATAATTAGTAGAATTGTATAACTACTTAGTTTTAATTAAAACCAAATTTATAATACAAGTTTTTAAAAGTACACTAAAAGAAAAGTAGTAAACGGTACTTTAGCCTACTTGAAAAAAAGAGATTTAGATCAATGATTCATGTAACATATGTACTATAATTTATGTTGGACTTTAAAGACATTTTATTCATCTATATCTATGAAACAAATACTGTATGAAGCCCTTGGTACTCATTATTTACTCAAAAAAAGCATATTTTAGGTGCACTGAGTTACTGCTATTTGTTTCTCAAAGTTGCTCTATATTAAAACAAGAGAAGCAAACTCTTGTTCCAATAATTATATATTACTTGTGAAATATCACCATTTTTTTCCCTGTGACAAGTTCACAAGCAAATATTTATATTACATTAGGTGATGATAGCTCAGTGGTAGTGACGTCGGATGATGTGATAGTGAGTTTGAATTCTACAATGAGCTTGCTTTCAGAGAAGGAAAACATTGTGAGGAAACCATAGCACGGTGGTAGGGTACTTTGTAGTACCAGCCTGGCTGGTGGTACTTTGTAGTACCAGCCTGGCTGGCTACCACCCTCAAGTTGAACACACCTACTGGTGTGTTCCGGCAGCTGCACTTTAGAGCCAGTTGCTTTCTAAGGCTTCATAAAGATCGGCAACACATTGGAAATCCCCCTGGTATTGCTAATGTCTGTCTATAGGCGATGGTAGCCACTTACCATCAAGTGGACCGCTTGCCTGCTTGTCAGCCTCCTGACATAAAAAAACTTATGGACATTGTCAGTGCAATCCATTCTACAACAGTAGTAATATCATAGGTTAAAATAAATGTTAAACTATCCATAAATTATAGAGTTTCGTGAATGTTTCTACTTGTTCGCCCGCTCCGGGCAGATCACTTCGCTGGATGAGTTGACAGTAGTAATGCGGTCTCTGGGCATGAGCCCTACCATACAAGAACTGGCTGGTTTGTATTTTTTTTTATCTCCTGCCCAATGTTAATATTTTCTATTGAATTTTACATAATAATAACCATGGTGACCTGTGGTCAACAGACAAATCTTAAAAAAAATACTGTTTTCACACCACCTTATTCTAAAGTAAATTATTATCTTTTAAAATAACTTCATTATACAACCTATTAAAGTATACTTATTCCATTTATTGAATTATCTAATTTCAGGGTATTTAAAAGGAAAAGGTGGGAAGATGTCCTTTGCAGACTTCCTTGAAGTTATGCACATACATTCCAGAGCTGAGAACCTGCCTAGTGAGGTAAGAATAATAATAAATCTCTAGTGCCCCAGCAGACTCTCCCTCTGATACAATGGAGCAGGCCCAGTGGGTTATATGTTACATATGCAAGGTTCCTTTTAATATAAATTTTCACCAAAAAAAAACTAAAATATGTCCCCCACGTTCCTGAGAAAAAAGTAGCCCATGTCTCTCTTCATAACATATAGGCTATTTTGTGCAGCTTTATCACTTTAACTTATTCTTATATTTATCCAAAAATAATTAAAAAAACAGCTGTCTCCTAAATTCACATTCATTGAACGCGCGAACTGTCAAATACGTGAAGTTCGGAATGTGAATCGTGAATCACGGAATATCTTGGGTCTAGGCTCGGGTAGGTAAGTACTAGCCCCTACTTAGACCTAGATATTGCGTTTATGTTTGTATTCAAATAATGTTTTGTATTTTTTATTTTTTTTTATTTCTATTAGTCAATAATTTGTCATTGTTTCCTTTTTTGTAGGTATTTATTTTTGGTTTTGTGTAGTTTAATTTAGAATAGCGGTAGAAGTTGTTAGTGTTAGTTGTGGTTGCCTATAAATAAGTGAGCACAGGGCATGTTATTTCTGTAGCACCGTTTTTTAGTATTAGTTATGTGTATCATTTGTTGGCGATCCTTAATAAAATAAATAAATAAATAAGTTAAAATTGTCGTTAAGTTTTCTGAAATTTTCCAATCCGTGAGAACCTTCTACAAAGTATTAGAAAACTTAAAAAAAAATATGAATGAAATCGGTAAAGTCGTTCTCAAGTTATGGCGATTTTGTGTACATATCGGATAGGTTTGAGAATAGGTTCTTATCTATTTTTTAACCGCTACGCGACGCTTGGGACAGGTAGTTTTTAGTAATACATTTTTGGGCATTTTTTTTGTTTAAAACGCAGCATCAAACTTCCATAGGCAGTTCTCAATTTTAATAACTTCATCAATTTCCAGGTGGTAAATGCATTCAAAGCTGGCGACCCTGAAAAAAAGGGCACGATCCCCGCACGACAGCTGCGTAACCTTCTGCAGAACTGGGGCGAAGGCCTGTCTGCTAGAGAAGTAAGAATATTATTTCTATTACATAATAGATGATTCGACCCATTTTGGCCGAAGCCGAAGCTTCGGTCGGACACTACTATTAGCATAGAATAATAATAGTTACTACTATCACAGTCTATGTAACTCTTACAGTCGGCCAACGGACACGTTTAGACAGAGCAATAGTGCGGGGCTTGCGAGGTGAGAGAGGGGCGGTAGCGAGCCCAAGCTGCCATACGCTCGCTTGGGACACAATGCAGCAATGACGAATGCCTATACAAAGCGGCATTTCGCGTGACTTCAAACGCGATAGACCACTGTATGTTTTTTACGCTGTACTACTATTGTGCAAAGTACATATGAAAGTATAACAAAAGATATATTTTTTCAATTTTTCTTTGTCTGTCTGTTTTCCGGCTAATCTCCGAAACGGCTGGACCGATTATGACGAGACATTCTCTGGCCGATAGCTGATTTTATAATGAGTAATAGTAATAGGCTTTTTTTTATACCGGGCACGCAGGGAACAGCTAGTAGATTAATAAATATGTTATGTATAGTGTTTTTTGAATGAATGGAAAAATATACTCCTCAATATACAGGTTGATTTTTTAGTCACCGGCTAACTTGCAGGGTTGGAAGTACTCATCAGTATGAACAACTTTTATTATGTGACTAACTGTGAAATCACGAAAAAAATACGTTCAATACCTACTCGACCAAAATGCATAGAAAGAAAGTAGGAAACATATTTATTGACAGCACAAAACAGCGAACGAAGAACATAACAAAACAAATGTGCCAACTTCAAATAAATAACAAAGAAAAAATAAATTAAAAAAGATAGTTGGACAAAAAAAAAGCAATAATCTATATTATTATTATAAAGCTGAAGAGTTTGTTTGTTTATTTGAAGGCGCAAATTTCTGGAAGTACAGGTTCGTGAAAAAAAAAGTAGGTATATAGCGGTAGGTGTACTGCCAAAAGGGTACCTGTGCGACTGAAATCAACAGCGCTGATTTTCAGCTGGCACCTCTAGTGACTCCAGACAGTAGTATAGGGTAAATAAAAAAATAGACTATAGAATAAAATAAATAAGTGTATATTTATAAACTTAAATGAAGCAAACATTTTATTTTACGCGATATCAGAGTTGGTCCCATAACAAAAGTTGTTCATATTGATGAGTACTTCCACCCCTGCAAGCTTGCAAGTATTGCCAGTGACTAAAAAATCACCTGTATAGTATAAATGCAATTGGTACAATTTTCTAACTTATAATTCTTGTGCTTCAGGTAGACAACATATTTCGTGAGGCTAATGTAACGAACACAGGCACCGTACGGTACGAAGACTTCGTCAAAATTGCGTGCGCACCCGTCCCAGATTACTACTAATATATCTATATTTACATTACATTAATGTGAATTGTCACTTATACAAGGTGGATATGACGGTCGATCATTCAATTTAAACACAATAGCTACAAGTGCATTAAAGCACTATAACATAGTCGAAAACGATTTTAGAACTAAATATAAAAAATCCAAATTTTCAAAGAAAGTTTCATTTATAGTTACATCGTCACTGACCTGTAAGAGCCGCGACCTTGAACGCGGCGCGGGCGATACGCTTTCTTCGTCTCGCATAACGTGTTAGTTAGATAGAGGAATGAAGGCAGCGTGTTTGCTCGGGTCATTGTCCGATCTACTTTAGCCTTGTGAATTTGTTAGGTATCTACGTGATGAGTAAAATTGATAAAACAAAAAATAATTACTGTGGTACTACTTGATGAATTTCAATTATTTTTTGTATATGGTTTCAAAACAACGTGATAAAGCTCTGGTTTCATTTAATGATCGACCGTTTTCTCCACCTTGTATACCAGAGTTATATACAAAAACTCTATGCCGACCTATAAGGCCTATGGTCATCACATTGGCTATCCCACTGGTATTGCTTATGTCCATAAGCACAGTAGCCACTTACCATCAAGGTAGATCGCCTACTGATGTAAAAAAAGAGAAAATGACACTAGGAAATAGAAGACAATGCATTTAGGATGGTAAGAGAAATATCCTGTTATAATATTTATATCCATGATCCATACTAATTATAGTATGGATCATGGAGATAAATATTGGTAATTTTTTTATCCGGGTAATGTGGTAGTACTTAATAAATACAATATATAAATGTTGAATATTACACTTAGCAAAAACTACGAAACAGATTCTTGCTATTTTTTAATATACAATTATGTATAGGTACAATGTATTTTTATTCTATATTTTGGTGTTTGGTAAATAAAACTAATAATTTATTTTTCAAAATGGTGTTATTATTTTTTTTAAATCAACAAATCCAATAACATGATATGGCACTGGTTGAGTGTGGTCCGTTCTAAATATAATTTATTTTATTTTAAATTATTATATTGCCCACGAAAAATTTACGAATCTTTGGTAACTTAATTACAATACCTAACTCGGGTATTTGGGGGGTGGCCCACGCCACAGTTATTTGTCTATATTGCTTGAAGACTACCATGTTTGCATTTGAAACAACCAATATATTTACTTATTACGCACTTATCAGCTTCACCTGCAACTAACTATGTAAGAAAGTCTTGGAAGTCAAATTAGACAATGCATGGCTAGTTAAGTGACGTCATTCTTAATCCAATATGGCGGACTCACAAAGATGGCGCACTAGTTATCTTATACACTCCCATAATATGGGTATCAAATGAAAGTGTTTGCTGAGAAAAATACGAAAAATAAAATGACGTCACTAAATTCAATACGGCGGACGCCGCGAGTTTCAAGTTTTTGAATTTTTAGTGCATGATAAAGCGTGTTTTTAGTTTTTTAACTAGAATTTTATTTACATCCACAAATACGTGGTCTTCATGAACTGCTATTTACTGAAACACTACATTCTCGTTTACTTCTCGTGGGCAGTACTTATACATTATTTCACTGCAGGCAAAGAGAAAAAAAAAACCTGCGCGAGGGCGCCATTTGACAATATTTTGACAGCTCATAGTAAAATCAGTAATTAGTTCCGTGAAATTGCCCAATATGGCAAGGTGTTTTATTTTTCTGGTCGGGCTTTAACTATCGCTATCTCAATATTAACAGTCGATAATAAACCTTATACCAAAGGATTAAAGCTCCATTTACTCATGTACCGTGACTGTGTGATGGGTGACCATTTAATAATATGACTGAAACGAAAATTTGAACAATAAGGAGAATGGCCACTCTTCTTTGACACGTATTTCACGTAACCAAGTATTTTATACCATTTTTCTTCTTATTTTTAGGTATGGCAATCCAATTGTCAAGTCTGTAGTTTACAATTCCTTTTTCTCCAGTGAAACAATGTATTTACATCTTATATTTATTAAGCCTACAAAAACTACTGAAAGCACATTTTGAGCTTAGTGTTAAGTTTTAATAAATATTAATTAATTTATTTGTGACTAGATTTCATTACAGTATGTCAACTCTTATGAGGTCATAATGTGTGTGGAGACCACATATTATCGAATTGGTATTTGAAAGGTAAAGTAGAGTTCAGGTACATTGGGTGTAGGCAGAGTATTTTTTTTTACTTTGCATCGGCTAGTGTTTGACCACAATCTCACTACGGAAAGTGATGATGTGGCCGAAGGTGGTAAGCACACAAAGCCTAGAAGGAACTGGCTCTTATGTGCAGCTGCCGGAACAGGCCAATAGGTGTTTGGCGACAGATTTTCAATTTGAGGGTGGTAGCCAGCCAGGCTGGTACTTCAAAGTACCCTACCACCGTGCTATGGTTTCCTCACAATGTTTTCCTTCACCGAAAGCTCAAGCTCATTGTAGGATTCAAACCCACGACCTTCCCGTGGCGTCTGATGTCACTACCATAGAGCTATCATCGCTTTAAACTCTGTTAGTGACATACACATTTAAGATCATTGAGAGAACATTATTTATCTATATCTAAATCGCACACAATTGCAACTTTTGTATTTGCATTTACTAATTGTAAAACAAAAATGTATTAAAGCTATGTATGTTTGTATGTCCGCAATAACTATTGTAATACTACTAATAAATGCTACTTGTATAAAATTATTCTTAAATATTTTTTATTGGCACCAATTTTTGTTTCAGAGGTGTGTAAATATTTGCTATAAATATACTTTCTATGAGAGGATTAACTTTGAAATGCATATATTTTAATAGTTTTAGTAATAAAGGATAATGGTTCATTACTCACGTTGAACAATGTTTGGTAATAATACAAAATATATGTAGTACAAAAATGCCCATTGTCTTTTTGAAAACAATATTAGTTTATAATTTTTTTTGTGTCTGGTCAGTGAAATAGAATCCTAAATTAATAAATATACCATAAAATAATGATTAATCAGTAATAAATAATAATTGATAGATACATTATTAATTAAAATAAAAAAAAAAACATTTTCAAATATGTATTCTTATAAATATTTATCTAATTAATGTTTCAAGAAGCTACAATCACAGATTTGTGTCAAAGAGTTTTTATCGAATCAAAAATAATTAGTAATCGCAGCTTTTCAAAACACTCTGTATAGTGCACTAAAAATGGCGCGTGACAAAAGACAATATATATTACTTTAAAGAAGACAGTCTTGCTATCTCACTCACTCATACGGGAAAGAGGAATAGAAGCGTACAAGCTGAAGTTCAACTCCCAAATATCGGGAAAACTACGTCATTTAAACATAACTCTTATTACTATGTAGTTTAAGGCGAAATTTGAATATGAAGATTTATTATTCCTTACCATACTTCAAACCAGTACAAAAATCAGACATGTTTGTTTTTAGTCCAATTAGATTTCCTTCGTCTAAAATTACCCATTTGTCTCAGTATCTGGGTATTTTCATCATCAAGTTCTCGATCCATACCCGAGGTCCCCGGTATTTGCCCAAACAGCTTTAGTTTGCTCGGCAAATAAATAAGTCCGAGTAGGGTTATTACTGAAAAAAAAATAACAATACTTGTTTGGTGTATTCTGGGAATTGCACTAGAGAGCCAGTTGAGTTCTAGGCATAATAAAGGTCGGCAACACATTGGCACATTGGCGACGTTAGCGACTTACCATCAGGTGGACAGTCTGCCTGCTTGTCAGGATACCGTTTATTGAAGAGCAGAGTTTTGAAGGAACTGTGCGAGTTGGGTCTTGTTCTCAGGAGCTAGGGTGGGAATCGAACCCACGACCTGTGGCGTGATTGATAGGGTGTCTTACCAACGCAATTACAATAACAGTAACACAAGCAGCCTTATCACTAAATAAAGCCGGCCATGTGCGAATCAAACTCGCGCACCGAGGGTTCCGTACAACCTTGTAGGTACTTAAATAGTACGTCCATCACGTGAATCTTAACGAAAAGATAGATTGAGAGACAAATAAACACAACTTTGCCGTTGGTAAACTGTTGTCCCCATACATAGATATAGGTCGCGGTAAGTTTACCAACTGCATATAAGTTTATAATCGCAAAACAAACTTAAAAACTTTACGGTTTTCGGATTTATTCCTTTACTTGTGCCATAAGACATTGCTTCTTGCCAAATTTCATGATTCTAGGTCAACTGGAAGTACCCTATAGGTTTTGACTCCCTTGCGAGTAGTTGTGAGTCTCAAAATATGCGGCATAATCTTTTCATTGCGTTGACTTAGAAGTTTGATTTTTTCACAGCTCCAAGAGATTGCAGACCTGAGTATTTGATATTAATTTCAACGTGATAGCTCCACACGTTCCTGAGAAAAAGGTCTTGCTACAGACAGACAGACGGACAACAAAGTCATCCTATAAGGGTTCCGTAGCCAAATGGCAAAAAACGGAACCCTTATAGATTCGTCATGTCTGTCTGTGTGTCCGTCCGTATGTCACAGCCACTTTTTTCCGAAACTATAAGAACTATACTGTTGAAACTTGGTAAGTAGATGTATTCTGTAAACCGCATTAAGATTTTCACACAAAAATAGAAAAAAAAAACGATAAATTTTGGGGGTTCTCCATACTTAGAACTAAAACTCAATTTTTTTTTTCATCAAACCCATAAGTGTCTATGGATAGGTCTTCAAAAATGATATTGAGGTTTCTTATATAATTTTTTTCTAAACTGAATAGTTTGCGCGAGAGACGCTTCCAAAGTGGTAAAATGTGTGTCCCCCCCTCACTTCTAAAATAAGAGAATGATAAAACTAAAAAAATATATGATATATGACGGCGCCTGAGTCGTCGTACGAGCGTAGCAAGATTTTCACAAGCAGCACGTGCACCGACCACGCCACTGAACGCGTCATCCATCTCCCCACTACTCGACTTGTTTTCCTACCTGTATAAAAGGGTCGAAGCGATCGTCGATAAGGCAGTCTTGGCTCTGGCGTGGCACGGTGCACTCGTTGTACTCCGCTACTGGCTTATCCTTGACACTTTGGATAATTAATTTGTGAAAACGAATTAATTATTATTCTCAATTACAAATTAGCCTCAGTGCAATTTATAATTATGACTTATCTTATCTTAGATTATACTGTCGCTGATTAAATCGTAAAAAAGGTTTAGTGTGAGTTACCGTCCTTAATTGATCAAATTAGACCTGTTCTTGTGGATTCAATTACATCTATATCGTTATACCTGCCTTTTTATTAATTATGTCTTCTACCCTCTTTCCGACATCAGAAGTGGAATCAGATCTACCCCCACATTAAATCAGGCCCATTCCAGTTAATTATGTAGAACAGCGAATGTCTCTTTTTTTTTCTGGCATGGAAGCCATTCTTCAGAGAATAGCGGATAGTATAAATCCGCGTCGCAGCGTTGTGCAAGTTGTAGCAATTTATTTGTAATTTGGGTTTTGCGCTAGATTGGTGTGCCGTCGGTTTTCGGTTTTTGCCACTAAGTGTCGCCACCCGTACGATGGAGGCTGGGGCTGGCGATGCATTAGTTTGGTGCGGAATTTGGATTGCAGGCGGAGCGTTAAATCATCATCATCATCATCAGCCTTAATCGGTCCACTGCTGAACATAGGCCTTTCCCAAAGGCGCGTCACTCCTTTCGGTTCCTCGTCACTCGTATACGGACCAGTTCGGCTGCTCTTTTGAGGTCGTCAGTCTAACGAGCCGAGGAGCGTCCGACATTCCACTAGCCAACACACGATCTCTATTCTAGGACTTGTTTACTCCATTGACCATCCGTTCTGCGCACTATGTGCTCTACCCATTGCCACTTTAGCTTACCAACCACTGGGCTATGTTGATGACCCTTGTTCGTCTACGAATCTCCTCATTTCCAATTCGATCGTGTAGAGAAACCCCGAGCATGACCTTTGATTTTAAGCTGCTTGAGGCCCATAGTGAGAGTCCACGTATCTGTGCTATATGTCATCACTGGTTGTAGACTTTCGTCTTTGGTGCTGCCCGTCCCGGGTGAATCCTGTAGTCGGTTTCTTCCTTGAGGTTGTTTCGGTTTACTTGGATAGTTTGGCGCAGATGTACATACTCCTGTACAACTTTGAGTGCTGTCCCTTCAATCGAGCGTGTCTATCTCGGCGCAGCCTGTGCGTTGAACATGACTTTTGTCTTGTCCAGGTTCTTGCTAGGACCAACCCATCATGAGACCTCGCTTAGATCATGTGGCATTTCGCCAGTCTCTTCTAAAGGATTCTGCTGTGATGACAATGTCATCGGCAAATTGAAGGTGTGCGATTTATTAATGACGAGCATCAATTCTTCCGATATCTTCTTAAAAGCAATCTTCTGCAATTCTTTAAAAACTTCACAAAGACTTGATTCCAAACAAGATTAGATAGGAGAATTGGGGGGTCCATTCATCCAAATTGCTTCTATACTGGGTGGTGAAAGTTTTCCCATGTAGATTTGCAAGTTGTCCCTGGGTCCAACTGAATTTTTAAATTTATCGAATATTGTAGTGACAATGACGTGATGATGACATAACGATGACGTGACGGCGGACCAATAGGATAAAAAGAAAGAAAGAAACAAAAACAAAAAAAAGAGAGACAAACGGGTTTCATTGTAGGGCTCGAGCCGGTCCAATGAAGGTTACAGGAAATAATGATTCCGGACTAACACGACATGGTAAACAGGGAATAATGATTCCGGACTAGTACCATGGTAAAAGGGAATTATAATTCCGGACTTGCATAGCTAAAGGGATGACTATCCGGACTAGCATAGCTAAAGGGATGACTATCTACTGAAGGGTGTGAAAAAAAAAAAAAAACCACTGTAGGGTTTATAACCGGACCAGGTGGTTTGTGACTTAAAATCTAATTTTATGAAGGGTTTATATTAACCGGACCAGATGAGTGTGTGTGTAGCCAGATAGCTTAAGATCTCTGTCAATTATTATGTCAGGATAATCGAACGATATTTTTTCTCCAGTATTACCTAGAGTTTTGATGGGACGCGTGCGAGGACGCTTGCATGTCAGTATGGCTGTGACGGCGTCTGAGTCGTCGTACGAGCGTAGCAAGATTTTCACAAGCAGCACGTGCACCGACCACGCCACCGAACGCGTCATCCATCTCCCCACTACTCGACTTGTTTTCCTACCTGTATAAAAGGGTCGGAGCGATCGTCGATAAGGCAGTCTTGGCTCTGGCGTGGCACGGTGCACTCGTTGTACTCCGCTACTGGCTTATCCTTGACACTTTGGATAATTAATTTGTGAAAACGAATTAATTATTATTGTCAATTACAAATTAGCCTCAGTGCAATTTATAATTGATGACTTATCTTAGATTATACTGTCGCTGATTAAATTGTAAAAAAGGTTTAGTGTGAGTTACCGTCCTTAATTGATAAAATTAGACCTGTCTTGTGGATTCAATTACATCTATATCGTTATGTCTTCTACCCTCTTTCCTACATATACATTACCATGCAAACTTCCACCGAAAATTGGTTTGAACGAGATCTAGTAAGTACTTTTTTTTTTAATACGTCATAAATCGTAAACCGCAATTTACCTTTCATTCAATCAACTCAAATAAAAAAAATATAGTGGCAAAAAGCAAGGTCTTACAGGACAAATAAAGGAAAAATTCTAAAAAATAAAAATAGTTGAAAGTTAAAGGGTGTCCCCATACATACATAGTTACGCCAATTAATAAAGACCTCTGAGTTGTATGGGCGCGCTCATACAATTTATTTGAGGATGGTGCCAATTAACGGTCTAGCTTAATTGGCACCATCCTCAAATAAGGTAAATAAATAAAATTGTGCATTTCCCGTGATGGACGAACGATGGACGAAGTTTGTACGGAACCCTCGGTGCGCGAGTCCGACTCGCACTTGGCCGGTTTTTTCCTTTTGAGGTACAGAACCCTAACAACTTCGACTAGCTTCTAATAGCTTTTATAATAGATTAAAAATAACTTACTGTTTAATATGCATGGGAATACAACATAAAAGTTGAGGTCAGTTGAATGATAGCAAAATGCCTCCGTGATGTAGAGTACTATTGTCAGTGTCAGAGACCAATATCCCATCGAGACCACACTGGAAAAGTAAACATTAACCGTGAGATGATATAAAGCACGAACCAAAAAAATCTCATTTTTTTTTTACAATGTTTATAATGTATATTTATTAGCATCCGACCAAAGAAGGTCGATATCTGGCCGAATCTGGAGTCTTAAAAACTAAGTAATTCAGTTCAAATACAAATCGCTAAACAAAGTAGGTATTAAAATGCGCGTATTCGAACTTGTTTCGATTTGATTGGCGATGGCCACAACGCAGTGTGACCCCCCCGCCCGACGTCACATCCATGTCCATCTCCACAGCCATCGCGCTCTAGCTCATTCGTTCGTTCGTTCAATTGCGTTATACTAGTAAAAGAGAAGCAATATACCTTCACTTTCCTTGCTCTTTCACTAGTATAGTGCTGTCTCTTGAGTGTGAAACTTGATGATAAAAATATATTACTAGATTCCGCCCCGCGGTTTCACGCGCGTTCCCGTGGGATCTTATGTTTTCCCGGGATAAAAAGTAGCCTATGTGCTATTCCAGACTATAATCTATCTCTGTGCCAAATTTCATCCAGATCAGTTCAGCTGTTCTGGCGTGAAAGAGTAACAAACATCATCCATACTCACAAATCGTAGCATTTATAATATTACTAGATTCTGCCCCGCAGTTTCACCCGCATTCCAGAGGGATCTTATATTTTCCCGGGATTAAAAGTAGCCTATGTTCTTCTCCGTACCATAGGCTATCTGCATACCAAATTTCATCGCGATCGGTTCAGCGTGAAAAGGTAACAAACAAATTCACTTTCGCATTTATAATATTAAAGTTAGGATTAGGATCAGTAGGATTTGCAACATGTGTGACACACTTTACTCATGTACAATATTATGTTGCAATGCAACCATTTAATTTTTTTTACAGCACTAAGATGACAAACAGCCCTACTGATGGCAAATGGTTACTCACACATTGTCAACCCTGCTAAAAAATCTTTTGCTGTACTAAAATTGTCAACTCAATTACTTACGGTCTGTAATGTATATATAGAGTACAATGAATGAGAGCCAATGCCTTGAGCAATGAGTACATGCCCAGCATCCGAGATATTGTGAAGTCACCTGAAACAAGTACATTATATATACCAGAGAGAATTTTAAATGGAGGATTATTTTATTATGGGCTGTGGCTGCCATATTGCCCAATACAAACATATGTGAGCATTAAGAATGTTTTAATTGGAACCAGTAGTTCCTGAGATTTGCACGTTTAACCAAACAAACAAACTCTTCAGCTTTATAATATTAGTATAGATTTATTTACAAACAAGAAAAAAAGGTCTCTTTGTATGCTGGTTCTACAGATAAAAATTTCATTCATTCATTCAAAAAGACATGTTTATGCACACAAATGTCTATTTTGGGTGGGAATCGAACCGACGACCTATGGCGTGATAGATAGGGTATCTTGCCAACCACCCTACCTATACTTACATAGCGGTGGGATGTGAGTTATAGTTATAGGTGTTATGGGAGTTATGGGTTGATAATAAGGATTTATATAATTTTATTATTTTATGATTTATTTATTTTAACTTTCAATCAAATAGTAAAATTATCTTACCGTCTAAATGTTCATTTTCACTGCTATTATTTAAAAACGATCTTCTTTCAATATAAGACCGGCCAGCGGTTCCTAAATCCATAAATGCGACAAAGGCAATCCAACCCCGGAATGTATACAAAACTTTATTTTGCACTGCCATATTTCACTGTTTATATCTAATTAGATTTTAACCTAATACATCCACTTCACACTTTAAAGATTCCTAAGGCTACTCTCTGACCTCCACTTTCTTTTGGACATAGAAATAGTAATAAACCTATGGTAACTATGTTATTCGAATATAAGACACTAAATGGACATAAACGGGCGTTTTTACCACGTTTTATTTATCACGTGTAGCTACTCCCGTGCATCGTACTGCGGCATTTTACCTGCAATATAATTTATAACATATATGTAACAATATATAAATAGACCATACGAAAATAACTTGCTTTGCGCAGAATCAGAATCTTCACTGCTTTTAAATAAATGGCAACCAGAATCGCTCGCTCTGTCTGTCGCGCGCATCATCGTCAATTTGACAGTATTGTATTGGCAGTTGGCACTTCTAGAGCCATGTTGCCAATAATAAAATTATAGTTTTGCTTAAGAGACACTAGATGGCAGCTCAATGGAACGACATTTACGCCATCTAGTAACGAGTAGTTACAGCCATTGTATCAATGTACAGATGACTAAGGCTGGGAATACACGTTAGATTTTTTCATCCGGTAGTCTGAACCGGCGAACATTCAATACACCCATACTCTGTACAATACACTTCGATCCGATTATTGGATCGGACGTGTATTGAATGTTAAAACAAAGTTATGGCTCCAACGCCTTCCGATAGTCGGATCAGACTGTCAGATGAAAAAATCTGAAGTGTATTCCCAGCCTAAGGGATACTACGTATATCAATGACAAGCTTCTTTATAAGTATAGTTTGGCAATGGTGATGAAAATTGATTCATAAAGAAGTATGAAATAATTATAAAATTTTCCATTATCATTGCAAACAAAATATGTTGCTTTGATGCGGTGGATGATGGAAAGCTTTTTACCATTTGTTACACTTTATGGCTTCACCATGATCATATCCCAGCCCAACATGTTGTCAATCAATAGTTATTTTTCATTTGAGTTTGTGAAAGTTACCTAAAAACATGTCATGAACTGGCTAAAACAGAAGTGTGACCATTCAAAAAATTGTTACGTTATCCCCTCATAGCTGGCCACACAATACCTAAAAATACCGTCGCCATATTGGTATTGTCAAAAAGTTCGGAATATATCGATGCCGATGAAAAAATGATTTCACGTCTTTTAAATAACGAATTATCATTAAACGAGTGAACGAACATAATCCGCGTTGACTTTAGATGTTGCGTTCGCTGTATTTGCTGTGTTATTCGTTTCGTGAATGATGTTTTCTATGGATAAATGTAAGGGCCGTGGTACTAGCACATCGGAGGATTGTGAGTTATTCGCCGCCGGTGGTGAGGGTTTAGGGAAGGAGAATGTGCCTTCCGACGAAGTGGCATCGGCGGTGGCCGCGGTTTCGGACGAGATCGGCGACATCTTGAAAGACGAGCTCGGCGACGCGGACAGGGCGGATCGCATAGGCGCGGAGCTTGCGGATCTGAGTGCGGAGTTGGGACTCCTCGCTGGTCTCGCTGATGAACCTCAGCAGGACTTCCCATCACTCTTCGAAATAGCGGTGAGTTGACAACATGGCTGCCATTCGCCATCTCTTTCTTGGTGCTGAACCTATAATGACAATATTTACCTATTTTTGCTTGTAATACTCAGTACAGTGGTGTCAATGACCTGACATTGCTAATTTGACTAAATTCTGGACATGTGAAGTACAAGGTATCACTCCAGTGAACACCTCACATTGAATTTGACATTAATGAATAATGATTGTAGAAAACCAGTTTACTATTTATATGTATGTGAAAATATGTTGTTTTCACTTAGTTCTCTCACTCCACAAGCATGACCATGATGTTTTGTTTTGTAGATAGCAGGTCTATATGCTGTTTTGAATGTTTCATGTACTATAGTTTTAGATATAAACATTGTTTATTATGAACTAAGTAATTTTGATTATATAGCCATAATTAGTTATCAATATTAAAAAAAATAATTGAAAACAGATATATTTTTTGTCAATGGGCACCTTTAATCATGAGTTTCCAACTCTATACACTGTCCTTTGCACTAAAGCCCTAAATAGTCTATCAAGCATAGCTTAACCAAATATCCATATATTATTTCCATCGCCATAAATTACAGTTGTTTTATAAATCCTCATAATTATTTAACTTACCTACATCCTAAATAGACCATATGTAACTTAGATACTATGTAAGTCTATTGCTTATCTTTATTAATGTATGGAATTTACTGTCATTCCTAAAATTCATAATAATATCAAGGCGATGCTGTAAGAAATCTTTTAAATTTGAAATATGGTAGGTATGCATATAAAATTTAGACCATACATTCTTTAAGAACCAATCTTAATATATATAAATCTCCTGTCACGATGTTTGTCCGCGATGGATTCCTAAACTACATAACCAATTTTAAATTAAATTGGCACACCGTGAGCAGTCTGGTCCAACTTGAGAGATAGGATAAACGGCTGGACCGATTTGGATGAAATGTTGTGTATGAGTTGGACATCGTCTGTCGGGACAGCTAGTTAACATATAAAATTATAAACATTTGTAATATTATGATTAATAATCCTATGACCAGATAATAATTATGATTCTTGCTTAATAGGGTATTACACCCATTTTTGAAAAGTTTCTCATTTCATTCCTAAGGTGCTAATAAGCCACCAAAAAAAACACAATTATTTTATTTAATCATTAAGTGCCATAAAAATGAATTTACATTTTCAATTTTCGCGCGTATTTTGATGAAAACGCTGGACGCCATGTTACTCTATGGTCATGACGTTATTTGGTCTCTTGCAAGTAAATAAATGCGCTGGTATTGGTCTCAATTGGACTTTTGAAAATTTTATAAATTAAAAATGAGCTATTATCCTTTTTATTAGTGTGCTGTTCTTGAATGCATGAATACTAGTGTAAAAATAATAATAATAATACTTCAGTTCACACTTTTTAGTTTACATACAGCACCATATGACGTCATTATAATGGCGGCTACTGTTTCGCTTGTTTAAAAACATTAAAAAAACTGAAAACTTTGAAATGAATTTTAAAATTAATTAAGTTATTTTATGCACTAAAACTAACATTTTCCGACTGCTTATTGCCTAAGGTATCTAAATTGTATATTTTTTCTAATATAGAGTATAATACCCTATTGTGAGGTGGTCCTAACTAAAAATACTCTGACATATAACACAATTGGCCGAGTGACTTAGCATAAACTCACCCTTAGGTCTATAATAGCAGCACAGCTGAAAAACCTGAGGACTAAAATAATATTATACTAAACCTTAATACGCTATGGAGGAGTGAATGTAATATAAACATCGCAATATTCGCATGTTCCATGGTTTATTACCACTCGGAGAACCACACACTTTTAAATATGACCACTGTGAGAGAGGAAATTCAGGCTTCAACAGATAAATATAAAAAACGGTTAGAAAGCCACCCTAACTTACTTGCATCGAGTTAAATCATGAAAACTACTAAACATTTATTTATGATCATTAATCCAAAGTACATAATGATAATAAGATAGGTAGAGCATAGTGATATGTCCAGTCGAATAACTTATAGTTGTGTTACTGCGTGTGAGTAAGGTCGCTAGAGCTCATCGGGGAGGGGGGAAGGGTCTGTGCTTATCTGTCGACAATGTTGTATAAAAAAAAATATAATAACAAGTCAACTATATCAATAAATAAAAATAAAAAAAACAAGAATAAATAAACAATAACATCACCTTCTAGTCCATCTGTCCACAAATTTAAGATGCAGTTGAATCAACAGCATATGCAACATAGAGTTAGGTGCAACTTTTTTTAACAATGACATCAAAACGATCAAACCTAATTTTTTTTTCTGTGTTATGTAGACGACTAGCAGGCAAAAAGTAATAGCAAATATACAAAAGGTTGTGTCAAAATTAATATGGGTCTCATATTTCCATAGTGAATGAAGTTCTCTTTACAAATCTTGACTCAATTTAATCTATTCATTCATTCAGTCATATTTATTTTAGTAAATAACAATAACTTTACTGTATTGGTACAAGTAAAAGTGTTTTACAACATGTGTTTATTTTTGCAAGATATTTTAACTTATGGTTAAACTATGGTTAACTTACGGTTATACCAAGTCTTGGAAAACCATATTACGTAATAAGAGGGTATGTTTCATTTTTGTTATACAGGTTTTATTAAATTTTCCGGATGAAATGTATATTAATACAGTAGAATCTCACTAATCTGGCATTTCAATATACTGACACTTCCAATAATCCGGCACCCTCCGCCTGCACCTCCCTCGCTCCTCATGCACCGCGAATATGTCGTCGTCAAACACAAAAACAGACCTCAATTGAGAATTATTTTAAAACTATGTTACATTTATTAAAAAAACTTGAAGAACATGAACACAAATACTTTGTATTCCCCTTACGAAATGCTTTATTTTATTTATTATGATTTTTTCTATACAATCCAGTAATCCGAACATAAACATTCTCTGGTTTTTAATAGAGCAGGATTAGTAAGATTTTTCTGTAACATGTTGTTAAACTTGTTTATATTTATCAAATACTAGCTGTACCCCACGGGTATTACCAACGTTTGCGGTATAATAAAATCATAAGTTTCAATAGTTATTCTGCAATTTCAGGCAGAGACAAATCCAAGAAATCAAAAATCATAAAAATCACTCCAGTCGTTCTTGAGTTATGAATGGTGTAACTATCCCGACTTTGTTTTATATGTAGATGAAGCAGTTTTCAGTTCAACTGTCAAAGTCATACTGACAAAAAACTATTTCATCTATACTAATATTATAAAGCTGAAGAGTTTGTTTGAACGTGCTAATCTCAGGAACGACTGGTATGATTTGAAAAAATCTTTCAGTTTTGGATAGCCCATTTATCGAGGAAGACTATAGGCTACTTTTTATCCCGGGAAAATATAAGATCCATCGGGAACACGGGTGAAACAAAAAACAATAATGATACATTGGTTCCTATTGTATGTATTATATAAGATAATATTTATATAATCTTTACACAACTAAATTATTATCTTCATTTGACCTTTAATAATCTGACATTTAAATCGTAAAGGGAAAACACAAAGGAACTTTTTAATGTTGACTCATCCAATATTTCACATGAACTTGAAAAATCTCCACTTGTTTTTTCATATATTTCATACATTATGAAGAAGTGAATTCCAAGATTATATTTATGCTAGGCCCGCGGTTTTTATCCGCGTTCCCGAGGGATTGTATGTTTACCTGGATTAAAAAGTAGCCTATGTGCTATTCCAGACTATTATCTATGTATGTGCCAAATTTCATCCAGATCCGTTCAGCTGTTCTGGCGTGAAAGAGTAACAAACATCCATACATACAAACTTTAGTGTTTATAATATCAGTATAGGATTATCAAGATAGTAAATAATTATTAATTAATCAATATTATCTGCTTGACCTGTCATCTATCAGGTCTGCTGAACATGGGAAGGCTACCATCCAAGAGTTTATTCTATGTAGGCCCTAAATTAACACAATATAGTCTTTATAATGCTTATCAGAAAGTGCTTAATAGGATGATGATGATAGGTAGATAGGGTACTTTGTAGTATCCGTCTGGCTGGCTACCACCCTTCCCGCAGTTGCCCTTTAGAGGCAGTTGCATTCTATTGGCAGTACCCTTGTAATTACTAATGGGGGATAAATTAAAATATAATGACGGGCCGGTTGGCGTGGTTGGTAAGATACCCTATCTATCACGCCACAGGTCTTGGGTTCGATTCCCACTCAGGACAAACATTTGTGTGCATGAACATGTCTGTTTGTCTTGTGTCTGGTTGTAATTATCTATATATGTATGTATTTACAAAAGAAAAGTTGTATATGTAGTATATCAGTTGTCTGGCTTCCATAGTACAAGCTCTGCTTAGTTTGGGGTCAGATGGCCGTGTGTGAGGAATAATGTCCCAGAATAATATTTATTTTATATTTAATGACCACCAAAAAGAATGTTGTGACCATAACCTCTATTATCCAAATTTTGTAAATTGATCACCGAATTTAGTAAATGATCACCAAATCACGATTACTTACATAATTATGTGAAAACATTGTAAATCTCTTCGTATTCAGAAACGACCCGATACTTTAGGTTAGAAGTGTATATACACTTAGATTCGGAATTCTACACTATTAACAATACTAATTCGGAATCGAAACCACTATTTTCACATGATATTTGAGATATCTAAGCTCCATATGGACCCAAATACCATGTATCATTAAATTTATTCTTTATTGTTGTTTGTAACAGATGGGCCACCGCGGCTCCGGCAGCGGTTCGTCATCATCCTCGTGGTCGGGCGGCCGCGGGACCCGGCGGAGACACTCGCGGCCGCAGCGAGCGCCTCGACGCAGGCCTATAGCTAAGGGGAAGGAGGTGGGCCCACTTACTTATATTTATTGGTCTAAATTGTTCTCAAATTGGATAATGTCTTATACAGTTTCCAGTACAATGAATGCCTTATTCGCGTGATTTTATATTTAACAAGGTAATCCCTGACGTAATGTAATTTTTATTCTCCGTTTTTAAATTAAATTGGCATTAGAAGAAAAAAAAACGTTGTAAAGTATTATAAAAATCAAAAGTTAGTCAGTAATACCCTGGCTTTCAATCTTATACGGTAATTATTGAGGGGCCTATCTTTTAAACAATTACATAAAATTTACTATACTAATTATTATGTAGTGTATGTTTTACGTAGGTGTACCTACCCATTATAAATGTATCCTGTTACCCTAGGTTGCCTGGAAGAAATCGCTTCAGCGATAAGGCCGCCTTAATTGTTTTCACTTTGATGTCTGTATTGTTTGTAACTCCTGTGTTGTAATGTAGTGTAAACAATAAAGTATATTTGTATTTGTATACTCATAAAATTAGTGACGGATATAATTGGAGAGTCAGTAAACTGAAGATAGGTTCTCAAGTGGCGACCACGTACAGGGGCGCGCCAAGCGGGACGGCCTCCCATCAGGTGGATTGATGACCTGGTCAGAGTTGCTGGGAGCCGGTGGATGCAAGCGGCACAAAGCCGTTCACTGTGGAAATCTTATGGGGGAGGCCTATGTTCAACAGTGGACATCCTCGGGTTAAATATGATGAAATCATCTCATTTCGTTGTTTTGCGGGAAGAATCTGGCTTCCCTTTTTAACAGACTCAAAAAAATTGAGTAGATTCATAATACGCTTATATTTTTAGTGTTCCATACCTAAAGGGTAAAACGGGACTCTATTACTACGACTCCGCTGTCCGTCAGACTGTCTTTCTGTCCTTGAGGATAATATCAAGCTTAATTTGAGATATGTCAGGGGTGGACCCAGATGCTTTTAGCCCCCCCCCCCCCACTGGACCCGCTACTGGACTCAATATATGTATGTATAGTGATATGTCGCTCTAAGAGCAGCTTACAGGATACCGCAGCCAAATAACTGATAGTTGTGTTCCTGCGCGTGAGTAAGGTCGCCAGAGCTCATCGGGGAGGGGGGAAGGGTCGGCAACGCGCGAGTGATGCGTCTGGTGTTGCAAGCGTTCATAGGCTACGGTAACCGTTTACCATCAAGCGGGTCGTATGAATGTTTCAAAGTCAAAGCCATTTATTCAGTTTGGGCCCTAGGAGAGCACTTATGAAGGTCGAATTTACTGAAGTTACCACCGGTTTCGAAGTCAGCCTTCAACTGAGAAGAACCGGCAAGAAACTCAGCAAGGTTAATTTTTTTTTATCTGACTATTGCCTATATTTTTTCAAAAACAGCAAAATGTACAATAGAATATGCAATTAAAGCAAAACGAAAAATACCAATATAAAGTAAATAATAAAATGTAACGCAAACAAGTTCTTATTAAATAATAGCGAATACGCTAATGGCTAAAACTAGAAAAAAAATATATAAAAAAGAAACATTATGCAAGGTGCACTTGGATTCCTGATAATGTGGTATAAAAAATAAATATGTTTGTTAGATATGCGTCCGGCGCGGCGCGACGTCCCGGCGGACGCTGGCGGCGGCGCGGCGCGTGCAGGCCGCGTCCGACGCCAGCGACGTGGGCGCCGACTCCGACTCCGACGACCAGTGGACCGAGCTCGACGACGCATGTCAGTACTTACATTCGGATTTTTTACTTTTGATGATGATGTGGCCGAAGGTGGTGAGCACACAAAGCCTATGTGATAGATTTACAAAATGAGGGTGGTAGACGGCCGGTCGGGTACTACAAAGTACCCTACTCTAGCTGTTCCCCACCGTTTCACCCGTGTTCCCGTAATAACAAAGCAAAAATATGTTTTCTAATTTGTTTTGTAGTTTTAGAGATTACATCCGAACTTATAAACTTTACCCCTTTATAATGTAGGTAAGTTCAAACCTCAATTAAATGTGAAAACATCATTATAATATCTGGTGAATTATATTTTTAAATATAATTATATATAAAAATGAGATCCCACCGGTATGGAATAAGGTCCCGATTGTCAAAATTCCATGGTGAGGACCTTCCTCACAATGCGTGCCGTATCCACGATCACTTATTATTATTTTTATAAATGTTAAAAGTTTAACAATTGTTTGCATTGTGACACTAGGCTCTTCGGATAGTTCTTCATCACTGAAGGAGGCAGCTGCTGTGGACGTCGATTGCAACGGATACCAACACAAAGAACCTGTAAGTTTATAATATATGTAATACTAGCTGTTCCCCGCGGTTTCACCCGCATTCCCTGGATAAAAAAATTGCCTATAACCTTCCTCAAGAATTGGACTATCAAATGCAAAAAGAATATTTCAAATACAACTGGTAGTTCCAGAGATTAGCGCCTTTAAACAAACAAAAAAACTCTTTTATTATATTAATTATAGATACAACATAAAAAGTATCCAAAACATATTGTATCTGTGAGTCAAATTTCATCCAAATCCGTTCACCCGTTACAGAGTTTTTGCATTTATAATATTAGTAAGAATACAATGAAATGAAGACAGTTGTTGTTGTTCCAGGCTGCGGAACCTCCAGCCATGGGTCAGTTCCTACTGCCGCTGCTGAGCTCCGACCCGGCCGCGCCCGACCCTGAACACTTCCTCATACGGCATGAGGATATTCTGCAGGTATATATGATAGCTTGTTGGGTCAAATGTTACAATGATCTTGAGGAAACCATAGCACGGTGGTAGGGTACTTTGTAGTACCCGCTTACCTGACTTATCTCATGTTGAAAATCTATAGCTAAGCATCTACCGGTGTGTACTGGCATTTGCACTTCAGAGGCAGTTCCTTCTTTATGTAGGGTATGTTCCGATATACACTGCTAGCACTGTAAGGTGTGACGTCAATGTAGTATACTGAGAAGCTGCTGGGTACTGCAACACAGTCCAGTATACTGTGTGTCATCCATGTATATATCCTACTGTCATTGGACGCTGTTGATCACGTGACCAAAGCACTGAGAGCACCTTACCTCAAAAACGCCAGTGCTCGCAGTACAAAAATGGCGGCGTTTATGACGTCATTATGTTTCCCTTGGTTACTGCGGCAGTATACTGTCAGTCCATAACGGAGCGTATTTCTCCCCAGTAAGAGCACTGAACAGTGATCTCAGTGTATATCGGAACATGCCCGTAGTTCACTTATACTTGTTATGGTGAGATTGTGACCAAAGTCAAAGACATTTATTTAGTTAGGCCCTAGATGGGCAATAGGGAATATGCATAAAATTTAAATTTGTCTCAAATATTTTTTTCTAGATTCTTTATTGTCATTACATTAAACTTAAAAGGTATTTTTTTTATTTAGTTATTATTTAAACCCAGAAAATATTACATAAAAAGTGAAAAATAAGGGAGGATAATTCAAACTTACAAAACGTGTCACCATTGGTCGAAACGAAATGTGACGTTAATTGTCACGTCATTGAATTTATCGGCGTCGATATTCATACTGTGTTAAAGTAGTGTTTGTGAGAAAAAGTGTTTAAAACTGTATTCCTGTGTGATTACTTGTGGATATATATTTGTAGTCAATCGAGGACGATGACAGAAACTGGTTTTGTTAAAGCACAATCAGATAATCTGCCGAAAATAGATGCATTTATGATGTCAGCATATTTTGCATCAAATCTCGAGTCTTTGCCTTTTAACTACAGCCATTCTTTCAACTGGTGGTGGCATATTCCGTTTTTGACACAAAAATATATGAGGAACAACTCCTTTCTTTAACCGTAGATTACATTTTTCTCCTTTCTGTTTCATTATGTTATATTCAATATAATTAACTGTATCTTCCTTAAGGCTAGTCTCCCTAAAATCAGTGTTCTTGCGGAATTTGTCAGAAAAGAAATATGTATTGTTTTTTAGTCATCAGAAAAACAAAAATTAAATATATTTTACGTTATTTTAAAGTGTGAGATTTGAAGTTTCTAATACATATTTAATTTTTTAATTTGACGCCACTTTTATTAGCTTTGTGAGGCTTTAAACTTACCTCTATTTACGTTCCACGCGTAGAGGGTCTCATTCATGCACTCGCCACGAAAAAAATATAATAAAAACAAGAAATATATTCAGATTACATTTGTCGGCAAGTCCTTTACAATAATCTTATCTAGTTACTTTTTTTCAAAATCGTCTCAATTTCTTATTTAAACTGCTTTAAAAAGTTATAAATTTCTGAATTTGACCCTTGCAACATATATTTTTTTCTATTACAAAGTAATGGTTTAGAGAAATCACACTTTAACCACTCCGAAAGCAACTACTTATCTGTCGAATAAAAAATATATGCATTCAAAAAATCATTTGAAATAAATTTACCGAAACTAAATATATAACACAACGAACGCTGTCAATTCCCAGCGGAATTGAATGGAATTTTGATCGTTTTATTGTAAACAAGGCTAGGTTAGTTTTAGACCAAACCTCCTATTTTCAGACTAAGCTGTACATAAATATATGCTATACTTACGTTAAAATGATCTTCACAACAAAATAGAACCGATAATGGAGATACAATATCCCTTCTCATCATCTTACACCATTTTTTTCGTAATTTCGCATCGCATGGAATACGAAAAAACACTTTATCGGGTGTACTAATAATAGTGTTTTTGCACTTCGGTACCATACAATACTTGTAAGATGGTTTTTTAACTACTTCCATGATTTGTATAGCAATTAAAACTGAAAATACGTATGAAGTAACTGAAACACTATAGTAAACAAACGTGGGACATAACAAATGACGTCATCAAAAGCGCGCGCTAAATGGTGGCGTTTGAACGGCTCAAATTTATTCAAGGTTTTAAATTTCACTTTGAAAAATAATTTGGCTCTTTTCAAGCCTATTTATATTTTTTTCCATGTTATAAAAATGTAAATGATAAATTTAAGAAATAAAAAAAAATCATGCATATTCCCTATTATGAACGTTGAAACTAATGAAGTTACCACCAGTTAGGAAGTCGCTTTTAACTGAGAAGAACCGGCAAGAAACTCGGCAAGGTTACATTTTTTATATTTTTTTCGGACATTCTGACAATTTTGGCTTTATTTTTCAATGTTTAACATAGGCCAATCAATATAATAAAAAATAAAAACCGGCCAAGTGCGAGTCGGACTCGCGCACGAAGGGTCCGTACCATTATCCATAAAAACGGCAAAAAAATCATGTCTGTTGTATGGGAGTCCCCTTAAATATTTATTTTATTCTGTTTTTTAGTATTTGTTGTTATAGCGGCAACAGAAATACATAATCTGTGAAAATTTCAACTGTCCTAACTATCACAGAGGAGTCTTAGTAATAGGGTTTTACCCTTTGACTACGGAACCCTAAAAACATAGATAGAATGTAATTAGTGGTGTTTGGTGTCCAGCTCCTGGCTTCAGCGGAGGAGAGCGTGCGCGACGACTTGCCGCTGGAGGATGACGACCTGCATACTGATATGTAAGTAAATTGTTATTGCACTATACAGGGTGTGGTTTTGCATTTCCGCCATATTTATAGAACCAATAGTAGATGATTAATTTAGTATTTTAAAAATATGTAATTAATTATATGGTAGATTAGTCAACGATTATTGATGATTTGTGATTAGCGTCAAATCAGAATAAGCACGAGTGCCCAGAATAGGTCTGCGATCCGGGGGCGAGGCGCGGCGAGGAGACGACCCGGTACGTAGGTATGTTTTGCTGTTGCGTATCGTAGGTATCTGTTCTACATTTGCGCGGTGCAACCTTCTTTATTTTATTGTTAGAGTTGAATACTAACTAGGTACGAAAAATTATTGGAATAAAATAATTCCAAATTGACCTTCTTACTTTACCGGACTGTGAAACGTCAAAAATACCTACCTAGGCATGATAACTACCAAATAAAAACTATTTGGTAGTTTTCATTAAATTTATTTTAAAAAAAAGTTTATTTACGCACCTATGTTACTCGAAGATACTGCTCAAAGTGTCCTCCCTCATTCTCGATGCACAGTTGAGCACGGCGTCGCAAGTTTCTTTTTAATTTGCGCAAAACATTTGTATTATTTTTAACGGATTCAAATGCCAACACAATTTTTTGTCTTAACTGCACCACACTAGATATTTCTTCAACATAAACAAGTCTTTTAAGTTCTCCCCACAAGTAAAAGTCACAAGGTGTTAAGTCCGGAGAGCGCGGTGGCCAGGGCACTGGGCCACCACGACCGATCCACTGGCTTCCAAACACTTCACTTAAATACTGACGCACTTGGAGACCATAATGAGGAGGAGCTCCGTCTTGTTGGTAAAACAAATGTCTGTGCAGAGCCAACGGGATGTCTTCCAGCATCTCATTGACAACGTGACGAAGCAGCTGTAGGTAGGTGGTGCTGGTCAGGTGGCCTTCAATGAAATATGGTCCTAGGATGTGATCGCCAATAATCCCCGCTAAATTCGACGTTTGAATAACGTTCCGTCATTGTCACTGTACTGTACGTTGGAGTTCGCGCGGTGTGAAGATTGCGCGTGTCACGCACAGTGCGTGCGCGCTCGCAGTCGGAGGACAACTGACTGACTGCGGACTGACCGTACATACATGACTACATACATCGGCGCGTGCGGAGTGCGCGATGAACGAGTGCGCAGTGGCGCCATGGCGCGGTGCTTAGTACACAAGAGGTCATTTTATAAAACAACTTAATGTGGTTTTATTGGACTGGGGGATTTTTATTTTTACAAAAGTTTAAAAATAATATGTAATTTTAAGAGTACGATTTTATGATTGAATCGTGTTCTATACAAGGTAAATATCGACCTCCGTAAATATGGCGTAAATGCAAAACCACACCCTGTACAGTATGATTTTTTTGTCATTCGCATTACTTACAGGGGTGGTAGTACTCATCAATATGAACAATTTTCACTATGGGACCAACTGTGATATCTAATAAAATAAAACAGTTGCTTCATACATTTTTATGCTTTTGTATGGAACAGCTGATATTTTTTTTCGTGATTTCACAGTTGGTCCCATAGTAAAAGTTGTTCATATTGATGTGAAGTATATAAAAACAGTCTTTGTTAAAAATTTCAAGTTAATGCATCGACAAACATACGCAAGACGAATTTTTATATCTATTACTTTATAATATTATAAATGCGAAAGTTTGTGAGTATGGATGGATGTTTGTTACTCTTTCACGCAAAAACTACTGAACGGATTTGGATGAAATTTGGCAGAGAGATATATTATAGTCTGGAATAGCACATAGGCTACTTTTTATCCCGGGTAAACAGAAGATCCCACGGGAGCGCGGGTGAAACCGCGGGGCGAAATCTAGTATATAATATTTGTTTTGTTAGATTTAACGATGACTGCGAGTACGAGGAGCAGCCGGTGTCGGCTGAAGAACAAGCGATGCTGCTCCACTACGTCTGCGGTTAGTATTGTGAAGTGATCATGACACTTGGGCCGCATCATCACTTACCATAGTGGGATTGTGGTCTAACACAAGCTTAGAGAAATAAAAAAAAAATATTGCATGCACACATACACACACTTTGTTAAGTAATTTTTTGAAAACTAAAGTTAAAGATTTACTAGAGTTAACCTGGCCACACTTTTTCCACTAAACCTAGGTTCCTCAAACGTATGACCCCATGTACCCCTGTTGAAGTTCCCAGCGAACCCCTAACACACACATAAATAAGTTAACAAATAGGAAACAGGTGATTCTTCTCGCAAATTGAGTCGATTTTAGGAGTAATTTTGAACAATTTCAACCTTAATTCTGACGCTACAGTAGCGCGCGCCATCGCGCTGTGTGTCGGTTAGGAGGGTATGGGAGCCGGTGAAATTACAGACACAGGAGACTTAACAACTTCATGTCTCAAGGTTGGCGACGCGTGAGTGATACCCCTGGCAGGGAAAATATAATATTGTATTTTATTTGCCCGTCGTATTATGAGGGTCTATAGGCTACGGTAACCGCTTACTATCAGGTGGGCCGTAAGCTTGTTTGCCACCTATGTAGTATAAAAAAACCAATGTTTTTCGCTAGCTAACTTCATACCTTTATATTTTAAGATGTCAGACATTAATTCAAAACTAAGAAGATAAATAAGATAAATGGCTAGGCTGTATGAGCTAGAACCCTTTGCCTTCCAAAATACGGGAAAACATAATAAAAGCAACATGGCGCGTAACCGAAAAACGTGACGATTTGCTACAAAATTTCTCCCATACGTCGATAAAATGGCAACCAATGTTTTTCGCTAGCTAACTTCATACCTTTATATTTTAAGATGTCAGACATTAATTCAAAACTAAGAAGATAAATAAGATAAATGGTTAGGCTGTATGAGCTAGAACCCTTTGCCTTCCAAAATACGGGAAAACATTATAAAAGCAACATGGCGCGTATTAATTCAAAACTAAGAAGATAAATAAGATAAATGGCTAGGCTGTATGAGCTAGAACCCTTTGCCTTCCAAAATACGGGAAAACATAATAAAAGCAACATGGCGCGTAACCGAAAAACGTGACGATTTGCTACAAAAATTTCTCCCATACGTCGATAAAGAAGTTTCACTTCAAAAAATAATACTATGAATTATATTTGAATATATATATTTTTTTATTGGGTACAGAGGCAAACCGTGAAGCGTGTCATAACGAAGCGATGCGTTTCGAGCCCGTTGAAGAATGGTTGCTCGGCGTGTACCACTCGTGGTGCGAGATCAGCGCCCTCATGTACACGCTCATTGGTACTAATATGTAAGTATAATATACAGTGGGCTCCCGGTAATCTGGTCCCTGTTTAATCCCCCCCCCCCCCTGTAATCCGACATGCCTAAAGCTCCACTCTGGTCTTGAAGACATCTAGGTTATAGGTGTCAGGAAACATAGACCCCGGAAGTGAGTTCCACTCCTTCACTGTTTGCATAAGGAATGATAAAGTATAGCGTTGTGTCCGTGTAAGCGGGATGTCCACAACGTGTGGATGGAAGTCATCCCGACGTCTAGTCAATGGCGATATGGAGAGAGATGGAGGAATGATATTATACAGTTGTCCGAAATAAATCCCTGTAGAAAACCAATAAGCACTATATCCTGTCGATGTTCAAGGCTCGTTAGTTTGCCTCTTGCCTTTGAAACAAACTATAATGCTTAGATGAGTGTTAACTGTGTGGTGTGGTACTGTACTGTACTGTACTGTAGTGTGTGGTACTGTATTGTTGCGCAGGAGCGTGGAGATGGTGACGGAGGAGTGGGTGTACCGCGCGCGCTTCGGGTGCCACTGCCGCCTGTGCCTGTGCCTCGCCAACAGCGCGCCCGCACTCGCCGCGCTCATCCGCGATATCGTCTGGGCGCTCGCGCACGGTGACACTCACTTCCCGCTACACTCACACACACTCACACACTCACTAACTAGTCAAAGTTACTAAAGTTAACACAGCTTCGGAAGTCGGCCTTCAACTGAGCAGAAACCACCAAAAGCCTCAGCGAGGTTACATTTTATATATACACTCCTATATAAATTAGGCCTAGCACGAAATTTCATACAAAAGACATGTTTTCACAAATTATTCTCTCTTTTATATTAACATGTAATTTAAAAGTTAAAAATGTTAGCTTGCAGACGGTTATCTTCTTAAATGTGCCAATTTTCACTTTTGTCATGTGAGGTGTTGGTAATTTCAAAATTCATAAATAAATTACCGAATTTAGTATTGTCCATTCTAATCAACATTTACGAGAAACTGAACACTAAACATAATTTGTAACCGACTTCAGATGGCAACGCGAGCGCAACTGCAGCTCAAATGATGCGCGCAATGAGCCTCGGCGCGGGGAAGCCCACCGACCCCGATAGCTGGGACATGCCCCGTTTGTACCACGTGCTCGAGAACCAACTAGGTAACCATACAATAATACTAGTTCAAAATTCTTAAAGAAGCGCAAACATCCGGCTCTAAGTACCAAAACATCCGGCTCAAAGGACTAAAACATCCGGCTCGAAGGACCAAAACATCCGGCTTGAAGGACCTCAGTTGGACCTTGTATTTATATGTTGTAACAATTTGTGTATGACATGCGCAGGCGCAGCAATAATCCACCAGCAGCTGGTGCGCATGATGAGCGAGAGTGACATCGCGAGCCAGATCGTCAACAAGATATGCTTGTGCCGACAATTCAACAAGCCGTTACAGGAACAGTAAGTAGTATCTAGTAGTTTTTTTACAATATGTCAAAATTGAGAAAAATGTGAAACATATTCAAATTTGAACTCTATGCCTTGTATAATAAGTGTCCTTCAATTAATGCCATTTCATGTTTGTTCCGTAGGTATGCTGTGGAAAGGTTCATCAAGATCTTGGAGACCTTTAGAGCGGCATCTACTATCACGTTTAAGGTAGGACTAAATACATAATGTATACATAGGTTTTTTTTGTGACCAAAGCACTGAGAGCACCTTACCTCAAAAGCGCCAGTGCTCGCAGTACAAAAATGGCGGCGTTTATGACGTCATTATGGTTCCCTTGGTTACTGCGGCAGTATACTGTCAGTCCATAACGGGACGTATTTCTCCCCAGTAAGGGGCCGTCCATTAATCACGTGATGTTTTTTTTTAGCATTTTTTAACCCCCCTTCCCCCTCGGTGGTACTCGATGAGGTTTAAGACTAACTCCAAAAAATCACGTATTTTTAGTAACTACAAAGAATTTTAATTTTTTTAGAATATTATATTTAAATACAGGTATAAAGTATAATCTAATTTTATTCTAGAAAATCGCGGCGCACGGGGTCTTCGGTCGTTGCCCGGCAACGGCGAGTCGAGGTCTACACGCCGTCTTTCGGTTTAGAACCTTCCCCCTCGTCATATTTCGTGATTTTTGGCGAACCCCCTCCCTCCCTTTCGAGCGTCACGCGACTAACGGACGGCCCCTAAGAGCACCGACCGGGGCCGGGAGCGTGTATATATGTATATATAGGAACGTATTCGTCTCGTCCCCCAGGTGGAGATGGGGGCGACGGGCGGCGGGCCGCGCGCGTGGGTGCCGGCGGCGCGGGCGCGGCTGGCGCGCTACCTGGCGCCGCGCCGCCGCGCCGCCACCGGCGCGCGCCTGCGGGACATGGCCGCCCGCACCGCGCCGCACGACCGTAACTACGCCTACCCGACCTACTTATACTGACGATTAGCTCGGGGGAAACCGTGCCGCCTTTGTACCGTCCGCCGCGATGCGATCAATTATTTGATCAAATCTGGTTGTTGGGTTTGATTTTTGCAGCAAAAGTAAAAATATATTTGATATAAACTGAAATATAATTTTACTAGCTTTCGCCCCGCCGTTTCACCCGCGTTCCCCGGGGATCTTATGTTTTTCCGGGATAAAATGTAGCCTATGTCCTTCTCCATGCCGTAGGCTAGCTGCATACCAAATTTAATCGCGATCGTTTCGGCGGTTTAAGCGTGAAAAGGTAACAAACAAGCGAACTCACATTCGCATTTATAATATTAGTTAAGAAATTAAGATTAGGATGGGGTGGGGTGAAAGCATCGACTAAAGAAAGAGTATTTAATCTCTAAATAGTATAAAACAAAGCTATCTGCTTCTGTCTATGTCTCCTGACTTCTAAACCACGCGATTTTCACTAATAGAAAGACCGATAAACGAGGAAGGTTTGTATTTATAAATTGCACCCGTGCAAAGCCGGGGCGTGTCGCTAATAGAAAATAAATCTACACTGGCCTTACCAACATTAATTTAATTGTTGTTTTATTTACAGTGAACGCTTGGGCTGGCTACAAGCACCGCTGCGACTGCCTCACCCCAAGAACCCTGTGCGCTCAACAACGCAAGCAACTACTCAGGTATATCTTATTTCTATGAATAGGGTATTTGCCTGTATTCAAAATAAATTATCCAACACTAACCAATGTATAAAACATCTAAAAAAAAGGGGAAACAACGATTATTTTATTAAATTTATCCTTATTATGATTTTTAATGACTAATCTAATCATAAAGAGCTATATAATTATGACGTCACATGCTTGTATTTCATACAAAACTCCATATAAACCTATCGTTTTGACATTTCATAAAAAGTTGCTGATTTGAATGTCAGCCAAATAACCTATTTGTCAATACGGTGACTTTGGTGACGGGCCGGTTGGCGTGGTTGGTAAGATACCCTATCTATCACGCCACAGGTCGTGGGTTTGATTCCCACTCAGGACAAACATTTGTGTGCATGAACATGTCTGCTTGTCCTGAGTCTGGGTGTAATTATCTATATATGTATGTATTTACAAAAGAAAAGTAGTATATGTAGTATATCAGTTATCTGGCTTCCATAGTACAAGCTCTGCTTAGTTTGGGGTCAGACGGCCGTGTGTGAGGAATGTCACAGCACATTTTTTTATTATGATAAACCTTGGCGTTTTTTTTGTAGGATATCATTCTTCGGTATGATGCAAGCTGTGACCGATTTCGGAGCCAAGACCGAGACTCAAGCCAGTCTCGATGCTGCGGAGAAGGTAAATAAGGATAAAGTCTAATTAGCTTAGTTACCACTAGGTGATGACTGCGAATGCCGTAAGAAAACCATAGGACGGTGGTAGGGTACTTTGTAGTACCCGCCTGGCTGGCTACCACCCTCAAGTGTGAAAATCTGTCGCCAAATACTGTTCTTCCAGCAGTTGCACTTGAGAGTCAGTTGCATAGGTAGATAGGTTCATATTGTACACCAGAAAATAAAAATAGTTAACAAAGCTAAAAAATAGTTAACAAAGCTAAAAAATAGTTAACAAAGCTAAAAAATAGTTAACAAAGCTAAAAAATAGTTAACAAAGCTAAAAAATAGTTGACAAAGTCGGTAAGATTATCCAAAAATATTGGACACGTATTTTTTATTTTGTTCCGTACACGAAAAATGCGTTGAAATTTCGCGTGACGTCACGCCGTGGTACAAATTTTACCACGAAGTGACGTCACAAGCCCCACTCCTATACTTTGATGCGCTATAACTTTGTATATTTTTATTGATTTGATAAAGCAAAAAATACGTGTCCAATATTTTTGGATAATCTTACCGATGGACTAATTAGAATTCATTTGTATTGACCCAGGACATTACCCTAATAGATGGTGCAATTTTTAAAAAGAATATACCTAAGATGGATACATAAATAACTTAAATAAATACAATATATAGGCTTTATAAAAAGGTCTGCAATACATTGTCGATCCTCCTGGTATTGCTAATGTCCATAGGCGACGGTAGCCACTTACCATCAGGTGGACCGCCTGCCTGCTTATCAACTTGACATATTTAAAAAAAAGCTATACGATGAAACAAGATTGTTTGTTGATCAGGCACCGAACGAAGCTGAACCGGAGACAACGGGCAGGGAGTTGCAGCAGGGTGATGGAACTGGTGCCAAGTAAGTTTAAAGTTTTGATCTAACTATAGACTGCTTTATACTAATGTTATAAAGAGGTATAGTTTGTGAGGTTGTAGGGGATAATCACTGGATATACTGGTACGAATTGAAAAATTCTATTAGTGTTGGATAGCCCATTTATCGAGGAAGGTTATTGGCTACTTTTTATCCCGGTAAAACAAGATCCCTAAGAGGGATCGCGGATGAAATCGTGGTCTTGGGCGAGTCCGTCTCGCTCTTCACCGGTTTTTATTTTATTTGTCTGCATGTATGGACGGTTCTATAAATATTTGATGTATGTTTCAGACCACCAGATAGCGTGGAAGGCCAGCCGGCGACAGACCCCGTCCCCATCCCAGATAATAACAGCGATTCGAACCCTACCGGCGACTTTGACGACAGTAAGTATATTAAAATATTGATGAGTATAGACAATATAGATGAATTGCTAAAGATGAATTATTCGTTTTTCTTTTTTTCGCGCCGTCTCTTCGATTTTTAAAAAACAAAATATTTACTATTATGGTAGACTATTTTACATTTAGCCTTGAAAGATAAATTAACAAATATGAATTTATTTAAGTTGTTTTTTTAAATGTAATATGGCTTTACTGTCTCTGAAGACATCAGGGTTATAGGTGACAGGTAACTCGATGTCGGAATTGAGTTCCACTTGTTGTTCGTATAAGGAACGATGAAGGAAAGCGTTGTGTTCGTATAAGCGAAATTCTGACAACGTGTGGATGGACATTCTCAAGGTGTCTTGTCATACCGAAAAAAGAATAATCAATTTCTAGAATCATTAGACGATAATAATAATAATTTTAAAAAAACAGTTACAGATTCAGACGCGAATTCCGGTACTCCATCTATCGGGTTGTCCACCTCATCGTCCCTGGACTCTGCATCAGAGCTGCTCCTCGCCGCAGCCGCAGCGGTCGACTCCGGAGGATCTGAGGGTGAATCTGCTCCAGGAGAACTGTGCCGCACTGTCAGACACCTGATGCGGTCCATAGCGTCTATAGAGAGGCTCATGGACCAGGTGTTGAAGCATTGTGACGACTGGCCCTCGCCGCAGAGCCGGAACGATCATGAGGCCAGGTTAGTTGGATATGTCTATATACCAACGGCTTTCAGGGTTCCAGGAGTCGGAGATTTACAAGATTTTGGTGGGTGGCTTGAACTCCTTGGCAAATAGGTAGGATTAAATTTGAAGTTGATTGGATAAGGTTGGTGCAACAACTTAAGGAATGACAGTAGTGGTGGGATTCTTATGTATAGGCTTGTGTTTGACCATAATCTCACTATGGTCAGTGATGATGTGACCGAAGGTGGTAAGCACACAAAGCTTAGTAGGAACTGTCTCTTAAGTGCAGACACCGGAACACTACCACCGTGCTATGGTTTCCTCGCGATATGTTTTCCTTCACCGAATGCTCAAGCTCATTGTAGGATTCGAATGTCGGGATTTAGATTAAATATTGGAGCTATTCAGTGGGGTGAAGCTTGAAAGCCATCACCCCTGTATTCTCGGAAAGAAAACTTTTCACTTTATTGCTTGGTAAATGACAGAGACAGAGCATAGTGACAACCCGGATTTTTCGACGAGTTTATGACTTTTCCTTACAAAATAACCCTGGAACTGTTTGGTAATTAAGTGGGATGATGTATGTTTATTTATTTCTAGCAGAAAGCGCGTGGACATGGGTCTGTCGGAAGTGGATCGCAAGTTGATGGCGATGTACCGACGTCTGCCGGAGGTGCATCGGAGGCAGCTGCAGGTCTATAGGAAACAGAAGAAATTGTCCACGGTAAGATATTGACGTGTAATGAAATGCCAGTGAACTCCACTAACTGGAATTTTATTATACAGGCTGGATACTGTCAGTTGTGATTCCGTGGTTTCAATGCTGGTCCCATAGTAAAAGTGAAACACGTGAAGAGATTTTTGCAGGGTCGGCAACGCGCGAACGCTTCCCATGGTGTCGCAAGCGTCAATAGGCTACGGCGGGGGTCACCAAATGGCGGACTGCGGTCCGGATTCGCACCGCCGACCTATATCGGGCGGACCAAACTTTGACACCAAACAAAAATGTACACCTGGTTATTTTATTTAATCCGCACACATCCAAACACAATAATTCGATATATTACTAATATATAAACATTATAGTGGGATTCGTAGGAGAGGATCTAAGATCGGTCGCCAGACATCATCATCATAATCGGTGACCCCTGGGCTACGGTAACCGCATACGATACAGCCTATGCTCAGATGAGTGTTGACCCCCGGCAGGTGTGCATGCAGCTGGTGGGCGGGCGCGCGCCGGCGCCGCCGCCGCCCGGCTCGCCGCCGCCGCCCGGCTCCCCGCCCGAGGCGGCCGCGCCCGCGCCCTGCCGCGCGCTCTGCCCCGAGTACCATCTGCAGCGGTTCAAGGAGGTAACGACGCGGCTATACGAGGCGGACCGAACGGTCGGACGTTTAATTAAACCGGAGCTTTGACGCCTTGTTCTTGAACCGTATACTAAAAATTATTTAAAACCATCGAGTAGTTTGGCCCCGGTGATTAATTTTCGTTTTATCAATTTTACTCGTCACGTAGATGCCTAACAAATTCACGAGGCCTTTGTAATTATGTGAGCGAGACTAGATAAATAATTTTGTGTAATAAATCAGAGTTGGTTTTGAAAAGAGTAATTACTGAATTTCCTGCCGGCTCTTCTCAGCAAAAGCGACCTTCCGAACCGTGCGTTAGTCTGACTATTCATAAGTGCTTGTGAAGGCCTATTTGAATAAAAAAATATTTTCATTTCATTTCGGTATGCGATAAGTAGCTGTACACAGCCTAGAAGGTAATACAAAAAACCTCTATGCTTAACACCTAATTATGAATACTAAAGTATGTTCATTATAAGAAGTCCTTTTTGACGTAATAATAATGTCATCAAAAAATTAACCTTATACCCGTATAGGTTAACCTATAATCAATGGTATTTATATGCTGATATGGATTAGGGATGGGCCGAACATGGGTTTCATTGAATACGAACATTCGGCCGAATGTTCGGTAAAACATTTACCGAACCGAATATTCGGCCGAATGTTCGGCATAATTGATTCCCTAAGTAAACAATACAGGTATGAACTTGTTCACGTAAAGCGCGTGGATGGGCACCGGACCCTGCCGCTCCCGTTGTTGTGATTGCATCATCTAGTAAAGAGTAAAACGTCACCGCGTGCGTTTGTTTTGGTTATTTTTTATTTGAAAAGTACATTTGAATAGTTTATTTTGTTTGGTTTTATAATTGTGTGCCTAAAAATGAGTGGAAGAAGAAGATCGAGAATATGGACTTATTTTCGGGAATGTGAAGAAGACCGTAGTAAAGTGAAATGTTCGATTTGAGAAAAAATACTTTCTCGGTGATTTAGCCGAATATTCGGTAAACCTGCCGAATACCGAATATAAAACGAATATTCGGCCCATCCCTAATATGGATGTACCTTATAGTAAAGTTTATTTTTCTATAACATTTTTAAACATGAAAAGGCACTTATAGTGAACAGAATATAATGTAAGCTGTTTGTTTGTAGGTGCGTCGCAAAGTGATGCACATGCGCGACCAACAACTCTACTACCACCGACTGAGGATGTGGCTCGAGGACCAATTGCGGCATGAGAGGGAGAGGTGAGTCGTACTTTCTCACTCGATCATTGACATTCATTTTATTCTTCAAGCTATTTATTTAGATGTATTCACATACAAGTCGTAATTATTTAACTATGGTCCTTTTGACGTGTGAACATAAAGGGTGTATGGAACAGCCCTCCGCAGACTAATGGGGTGAATTCAGTATAACATACTAAGATGGTGTGTTCCGGCAGCTGAACTTGAGAGCCAGATCCCTCTAGGCTTTGTGTACTTACCACCTTCGGCCACGTCATCACCTACCATAGTGAGATTGTGGTCAAACACAAGCCTATACAAAGAAGAAAAAAAAAGGTGACCGGTACATGAAATTATTTCAGGAACGTTATAGGAATCCAATAAAACTGTTTTGTTTGATTACCTCATACGCAATGTATCGCTACCGTGGCAACACGAACCGTCGGCCGCCCTCCCCGCGTTATCCGTTAGAGTATTTCAACACCAATTGCTATTTTTTTTTATATTAGCTGTTTTATTTACATAAATGGAGTGCTGCGTACAGAGAATGTAACTGAAAAAATGATTCAATAAATCCTGAGAAAATATGATTCAAAATAAGGAGCTCAATGCACCCTGTCAGTTTTCGGAAGGCTGTCCCCTATACCCTGTATTGTATACGACAGTCTGTAACTGTTCTAATTTATACTTAAATTGTATACCTACCTGCAATTTATGACATAGAATTTACACTTCTATTTTGACTAACAGCTTGGTTAAATCGAATCAAAATTTTCTTAATTTTTTTCACATCAAATAGCATTAAAATGTATATTATATCCACCAGCTTACCAGAATCAAACGTAACTCTAATAGAAGACCTCCCCCGGCGCAAGCGCCGCACCGCAAGCCCAAAGCTACCCCGACTCACCACCGCCGCGAAACGAAAACTAAAACCTGTCTCACCATCAATTAGCAAACCTCACAAAATTCTGCAAATGCTCAAACAAAAAACACCACATCTAGACGAAATTAAAAACGATAACGAAGCCGAACCACCCGAAGCATTCCCCCTAGAACGAGAGGACAATATCAGCGATACGGAAACGATAGTAGGTGAGAAAGAAACGGGAGATATTTGTAAGGAAATGAAGGAATGCTTGGCTAAGTTTGCAAATTTTGCTCTCAATAGCCCAGATAATAATTTGCAGCAGGAGTATGAAATGCAGACTGAAAATGATGTTAAATACCCCGATTCTGTGAGTCCACCCTTACAGGAAATGTCGCCAACTACTTCTGAACCAATGCCCGTTTATACGCCTAAAGGAAACCAAAGATTATTATCCGTCAAGAAATTTCTGAATAAAAGCGTTAAAAAAGACGATAGAATCATAGATTTCCATTTGCACATCACGCCCGAAGTTCTCAATGTACCGCTAAACGCTCGACGAACGCCCATTCTAATTAAAGAGGAAAGCGAGAAAGATATAAAAATGACAGAGATAGCAAACGACACTGATATAGTTGAAAAAGATCCTAACGTTTACAAATATGTAACTTTCGGCTTAGAAATCAAAAAGGCTATGGAGGAATGTCAGAATATTATCAATTCGTACAACAGTATTAAAGATAAAGATGGGAAGGAGAGAGAGGGTGACGCACAGGACGGACCTCTCTCTCTAGAACAGATCTGCGAGGTTATGATGAGCTTAGATAAAAACTCTGCGGAATTTCTAGAATCAGATGAACCTATGGATATTAACACAGTAAACACGAAATTAGCAGAAATTGTCGAAAACATGCCACAAATATTAGCCAACATGCCAGAAATTGCATCAAAACTATCTGAATTTGCGAACGCGTCTTTCGAATTGCCAGAATTTGCGTCTATAATGAACAGTTTGCCAGACATGAACAATGAAGCGCAACTCACTCCCGAGACTCTGAAACAAATACGTGAATTGAAACTAAATAAATGTAGGGATAACGTTAAAGTGACTAAGAATACAGCCAAACGCAAAACCAGCCGTAGAATTAAGAATAGCATAGACACAAGCGATATAATAGGCACTATGACTTTTGAATTTGACAGCAAAGACATTACGGACTTGCTAAAAGATGAAAAGGAGATACAAGCTCTTATGAAAAATAAATCTACTAACAAAGAAGATTTTAAAGACCTATTATTTTCAATATCAGCTCAAGTAGTTATAAATAAAGTTTTTGAATATCTAAAACAGAATAAGAGTCCAGAATTAGCCAAGTGTTTGGAAGACGACATGATATCACTGCCGAAGAATAGCATCAATTCTGAAATGTACTCGAAAGCGTCAACTCTATTTGATAATTCAGTTAAAGATGCGTTGAGCATGGACGAGCTGAGGGAATTAGTGAAATCTAGGTTTAACTCGTGGAAGCATTATGTAGCTAGTAAGTTTAAGAGTATACCTATAGAATTACTGGAAAATGAAATAGAAGCAATGCTGGATAAGTTTTACAGTTACATACAAGATTTAGCCGGTAAACAATGCGTGAACGACAGCGACAAAATCATAGAGAAAATAGACGAACTACGTCGGAATAGTGAAGAAGGAAACGAGTCGGACAACGAAAGTTGTAGTACTTCTAAAGAGTCTTTGAAACAAATTACTAAGTTACTCAGTACCTCAGCGGGTAACACTTTCGACTTACTCATAATGAAACTGTCGAAATTGGCGCCAGATAAAAAATCGTGTGTAAAAAGTCTCAAGTTTAATTACATGGACATAATAAGACGGTGTTCGGAGTCTCAACAATTAGCCGCTTGGATCCTAGTAGATCCAGAGGTAGCTACTGGTGTTATACAAGAACTGACTAGCTTACCTGTTAAAACAAGAGATATTGTACCAGATTTCAGTACTTCGAATAACAATGCTAAGAAGGATTACTTTATTGAACGGTTACGCGAAATGAATAGGTTATACATGGATACTTTACCTAAGAAAGCACTAACTGGCGACGAATGGCTAGTTATGCTTTATAGGCTAGAACAATTAGAGGAGAAATTAAAAGAGGCTTTCTCTAAAGTCACTCCTCCGCCACCTAAACATACGACACAGCAAAACGCCAGTGAAGCCGAAATATTAGCAGCTAAAGGCTTAAGTAAAATCATTGGGAAAGCTAACGTGCGAGTAGTCAAAAAGACTGAACCACCCAAACCAGTTAAAAAAGAAGATAAAGTAGAAAAAGAAACGAAAGAAAAGGAAAATGAAAGAAAGTGTAAAAATGACGCGCTCTTAGCTAAATGTGAAGCGATATTGACTTCTAAAGGAGAAAAATCGTTGTTAGACAGTTTCTATACTATTAAAAGCTATATAACTCAAGGGTTGCCCGTCCCGGAAACATATAAGAAACACGTGATATCAATATGTTCTAGTATAGACGCGAAGTTATTAGACGAGGACTTAGAAGATGTTCTCAGGTCCGACGATGACGAAACTAATAAAGACAAGCATCCATTATCAGTAATTGGTTCACAAAACCCAGAGATGCTCGCTAAATATTCCGCGCAAGCACTGAGGAACGCTAAGCAAACTTTAAACGCTGTCGCTTTTAGAAACCTAATGCGTAATGGTCAGACAAAGTCTGAGAGTGACGCGTGCGACACACCTAAAACTGACTGCAAATGGACAAACGACTGTATTTGTAACTCTTGTAAAGACAGCGAGAATGCATCCGTATGTCTCGGTGAGATTGTGAAGCAATGTTACGATATGGATAGTAAAACTAAGAGTGGGTTAGAGGAGAAGAAGAAAGAAGTGAAGCAGGCGAAGCCGGTGGTGAAGCAAGCGAAGCTGCCGGCTAAGGCGTGTGAGAATACCTCGCATCAACAACATGTTTGTAAAGGTTAGTTATGGGACTTCAATTATGTGTCATGGTAAGTATATATATGGCCGAAGGTGGTAAGCATACAAAGCCTAGAAAGAAATGGCTGTCAACAATGCTATGGTTTCCTCAAGATGTTTTCCTTCACTGAATATTTTCGAGCCACCTCGATCGTTCACACAACGATTCAGTCGGACGTTCCTACTGTGGACCATTAGGATGTGGAACGAGCTCCTCATTACGGTTTTCCCTCAGCGCTACGATATGGGGTTCTTCAAGAGGGGCGTAAAAAGAGCTCTTCAAGGTCGGCAACACATCGGCAATCCCCCTGGTATTGCAAATGTTCATAGGCGGCGGTGACCACTTACCATCAGGTGGACCGTCTGCCTGCTTGTCAACCTACTGACAAAAAGACTGTAGGATTCGATTCCACGACCTTCGTCACGACGTCACTTCCACTGAGCTATCGTCGGTTTATAAAATGCTATTAACACAAGTACAAAGCCTATAGTTATAGAGGACATTCAGTCATAAATTCCTAATAAGTTAGTATAGATAAGAGTTCTGCTTACCCACTAGTACCATACGTGTATATATATATATACCTACTGTACAGTGGGCCACTCGACAGGCGGCGCATGCGCCGGGGAGGGCGGCGCCGACCAGCCGTGCACTTGCTGCTACTGCACCGTGTTTGGACATGCGGTATGTCATATATTACTATAGTCATTCATTCTAATACAATAAATATACAGGTTGTTTTTTTAGTCACTGGCAATACTTGCAGGGGTGGAAGTACTCATCAATACGAACAACTTTTATTATGAGACTAACTGTGAAATCGCGAAAAAAATATCAGCTGTTCCATACAAAACATCAATACCTATTCGACCAAAATGTATGAAGTAACCATTTTATTTTACGTGATATCAGAGTTGGTCCCTTAATAAAAGTTGTTCATATTGATGAGTACTTCCACCCCTGCAAGTATTGCCAGTGACTAAAAAAACAACCTGTATCAGTGGCGTGCCTAGGGCTTTAGATTAGGGCAAGCCCAACCTATATTTTTGTGGGTTCTAACCGTTTGACGTAAAATCCATCTTGTTATTTCTTCAATCAGTAATCTTAGTCTTCAACTATCACTTGCTCCTTGAGGGTCCTTGAGGCGAGTTAACCAAAGCACACTGAAGGCATACTACTTCTAGATAGATTATTTAAATCGTCATAACCGGACGTATTCCAAACATTTGTATCGTTCGAGAAAAACAAACAGCACCAGCAAAACAACTTGTTCAAATGAGAACAGCCCGCAATCCAATTTGTATTATAAATAGATCTACTGAATTTACGTTTGTGTCCCTTGCTCTGAGAAATACACAGGTCAGGCGTTGGTTTTGGTGAAACTTTTTTTGAGAAAAAGTCAAAGATTTTACCTTGCCCTGGTCGAGTAACGCTTTAAACCTCATATCCTCACAACGCACTATTTCTTCCATTTTTAAACACAAATCTACTATCTAGTAAGTATTGCAATGAATCGACAACAAACAAAACTTTTCTTTCAACTCAAACAATCCAAAACAAACAATGTCTATGCACTGAAGTTGCAGCGAAACGAAGCTATTTTACGAAGTACACGAGCATGCGCAATACTCGCGCCAAAAATCTGCAGACAACTTCATGGTAAATCAATGCTTCGCCCGTCCATACTAATGTGCAGTTTAATAACAAAGTAGCGCTATTTTCACTATGCGTAGTTTTCATAGGTTAGAAAGAGAGATGTGCAAGCCGCCGTTTTTGGGCTTGCGTTAGCTTTGCAGACGTGCGTACGAGCGGGATGAAAGATGTGGAATATTGTGAACGTGTGTGCTGTACGCATGAAGCGGCGCGCGTGTAGTAGTGAGCGTAGCCGGCCGGCCGCCGGCCGCTGTGTTCGGGGTAGTTTACCTACATCGTAAGACCGCGCGAACTTTTTAGCGCGAAATTCAAATTATTCGATGTTTGTTACGTGTGGGTATAAGTTAGGCAAGCCGGGCTTTTGGGCTTGTATGAAGGTACCGCCACTGACCTGTATATACTGTTGTAGATATATTGTGGGACATATGATAAACTAGCTTCCGCCCCGCGGTTTCACCCGCGTTCCCGTATGATCTTATGTTATTCTGGGATAAAAAGTAGCCTATGTGCTATTCCAGACTATAATCTATCTCTCTGCCAAATTTCATCCAAATCCGTTCGGTAGTTTTTGCGTGAAAGAGTAACAAACAAACATCCATCCAAACTTTCACATTTATAATATTATTAGTAGGATGGATAGATAGATAACACATTGTTACACCAAATATGACCGGAGTAGTGAAAATACTAAACTTAACTAACAAGTGAATGTTAATTGTACCTTCAAAATGTGGACTTGAAATTTTTACTCTACCTACAACTCCGCGTTCTAAAGGGATTTAAGTCTTTCTATCTCTCTCTGTCTATCTATTGTCGAGTTTCATTCGAATCCATGCAGCTAATACAGCCATTATTTAGTAACAAAATTTATGCAAACATTAGAAACACTATACAGGGTGATTTTTTAGTCACTGGCAATACTTGCAGGGGTGGAAGTACTCATCAAAATGAACAACTTTTATTATGGGACTAACTGTGACATCATGAAAAAATTATCAGCTGTTCCATACAAATGTTCAATACTTACTCGACCAAAATGTATGAAGCAACCGTTTTATTTTACACGATATCAGAGTTAGCCCCATAATAAAAGTTGTTCACATTGATGAGTACTTCCACCCCTGCAACTATTGCCAGTGATAAAAAAATGCACTCCGGGAGTGCCGACAGAAGTGAAAACTTTTTTTTTTTGAGAGATTGAGTTTGAGATTGAACGTCCTGCGTCTCGCTCGTAACGGTGTCGCGAGTCCAGAGGTTTTACCTCATCTAAAAATATGCGTACCGCGCTAAAAGAAGTTTACACTTCAAAAATCACCCCGTATGATATGTTACTATGTAACCAACTACAGTAAAAGGGTTATGTATACGTTCCAAACCATAGTATAAGATAAGTAATAGTCCGAATATGGTTTGTGGCAATGAAAAATTAGAAGTTGTCCAAAATTTCGGGACAAACTGAAAGTGTTTTTTGTATGAGAGTAATTGAAATTTCGATAGGACAACTTCTATCGGTTCAGCTATTAAACACCGAAAAATTTCCGATCCAAATTTTTGGCTTGAACTTGCAAAGTTGCGTTTTCATTTTATTTTCATGAAATCCTGTATTTTGAGTTTAATTTTATAATATCGGTGGCGTTTTGTTCAATTAAGATCAATCCAACTGCTCTAGTGAAGTGAAATTAAATGAATGCGTGTATCGTGACTTTTCAGGTTGTCTCAAAAATTTCGCCACCATCTTACTAAAACCCGACAGACTTGACTATGTAAAAGTGAAGAAAATACACAAAACGTGTGATGCTATGACAAAAATCGATCGTATATCAAAGCTAATAAAGCTGACATTCGCTTCCAGCCCCCTCTCACGACGCCCGTACCTCGTAACTTCAACGAGACGCGTGAACGATTGCGATCCATACTGAACAAGAAGAAACAACAGTGCAAGACTAATGCTGTTGTTAATGTAAGTATATTTATTCAACTAGCTGTTCCCTGCGGCTTCACCCGCGTTCAGATAATAATAAGATCCTGGGATATTCATCAAACACGGCCATCTTATCGTAAAATAAGCTGAGCTTCTACTATGGAAACCAGATAACTGATATACAACATATACTACTTATTCTCTATACATATATCAGTATATTTTTTTGGTAAAGATGTTCTTTATATGTGTTTTGTCAATATGCTACAGAAGGAAGGAATTTCGCTTAAAAAGCCACTATCTAGCTAGAGCAATGGTTCTTAAACTTTTAGTAATGTGAGGGACCATTTAACAAAATGATCGTCTTGCTTTGGACCACCAACTGTTTGGAGGTCAATGTAACTGAAAAAAAAAACAGGGTTGTGTCATTTTTATAAATAAAACACTCATACAATAAAAGTTTGTGCCAGCAGTATTTAAATTTTTTTACGATTCAATATTTTTCGGATGGCTTCGCGGACCACTTCTGGTGCTTCCAGAAACCACCAGTGGTCCGCGGACTACCAGTGAAGAACCACTGATCTAGAGGTTTTTGGTCTGTTGAAGCATGGACATGGGGGATCTTAATTTGTCTTCCAATTTACATGGTTATCTTTCACAATACTCCTAATAAAATGTATTTAATACGAAAGCAAGTGCTCTAAGCTAACAAATAGTTCAATTTCTCAGCAAACTGAACAAGATACTCAAGAGAAGAAGCAAGCGGTACAAACACAAACGACGGAGCCGCAGCCACAGCCGCAACCGAAGGTGGCAAATAAACCTGCCACTGTTGCGCCAAAACCACCTGTAAGTCTTTCCACGACCGAGATTTTGCTTTAATTAAATAAGAGAGAAAGAAAGACTATTTATTGACCTACAAAGTGACCATATGCATGTCTAAAAACGAATCCTAACTAATATTACAAATGCGAATGTGAGTTTGTCTGTTTGTTTGTTTGTTTGTTATCTTTTCACGCCTAAACCGCTGAACCGATCGCGATGTAATTTGGTACGTAGACGTAACTTTATGCTGAGATAGAGACTTTTTGACCCCCGCAGAACACACACTCATTAATTTAGTATTTATGTACCTACTAGCTGTCCCCCGCGGATGAACGTTCCCGAGAAAAAAGTAGCCCATGTCCTTCTCGATACCATAGGCTATCTGCGCACCAAATTTCATAGCGATCGGTTCAGCGTTTTAGGCGTGAAAAGGTAAAAAACAAACTCACATTCGCATTTATTTAAGTTAGGATTCATGATTCCATTGCATTTCTCAGGCCCTACCAAAAACTTTGCCGCCGAACCTAACTGCGGCGCAGGCGCTGCAAAAGCGACAGCTACTAGACAATCAGCAGCGACAGTTAGCTGATAAAATGGCAAAGATGGTGGTCACTGAGAAACCAGAGATCAAACCTAAGGTAAATAATTCAAATCTGTACTATGCTGCACGAAATTTGCCCTTATTGATTTTAGGACATACACACAACCTGTATATATTTAACAACTCAGATATCGCGTAAAATAAAACAATTGCTTCATACATTTTGGTCGAGTAGGTATTGAACTTTTCTATGGAACAGCTCATATTTTTTTCGTTATTTCACTGTTGGTTCCATAGTAAAAGTTGTTCATATTGATGAGTACTTAAACCCTTGCAAGTATTGTCAACAACTAAAAAAATCATTCTGTATATTCACTTAAAAATAATATAAAATGATTTTCTCTCAGTGTTGATTGAGATATTGGTATCACGAACATAGTATATTCGAACCAATGCTATTATTATATAGGTGTTGTCTCACTCTAATGTTGCAATTTTTTTACTAGAAAATTGCTAAACTTGGTACAGTATGTACTGTCACTTTTAACCGACTTCTATGAGATTTAAATCGACAATATTAATTGGCGCAGCATGTAATCTTAACGCCGACTAAAAACGATTTTAAGCATCAATGCAATTAAGTTGAAAATCTGTTGCCAAGCACCTATTGGTGTGTTCCGGCAGTTGCACTTGAGAGCCAGATGCCTTCTAGCCTTTATAAAGATCCGCAACACATTGGCAGTCCCACTGGTATAACTAATGTCCATAGGCGACGGTAGCCACTTACCATCAGGTGGACCGCATGCCTGCTTGCCAGACTTCAGACACAGAAAAATGCACTTTTAATAGTTAATTTCCATTTTTAGTACAGAAGGCATACTATAACATTAATGAATATTTAAATGACAACAATACTTGGGTGTAGCGCTCGCTCTTGCAGGATACATTTTGGGTATGTTCCGATATACACTGGGAGCACTGTACTGGGGAGAAATACGTTCCGTTATGGACTGACAGTACTGCCGCAGTATCCTAGGGAAACATAATGAAATCATAAACGCTGCCATTTTTGTACTGTGAGCACTGGGGTTTTTGAGGTAAGGTGCTCTCAGTGCTTTGATCACGTGATCAACAGCGTCCAGAATGACAGTAGGATATATACATGGATGACAGACAGTATACTGGACTGTGTTGCAGTACCCAGTATAGCTAACTATAAAGGAACGGCTTCTCAGTATACTACATTGACGTCACACCTTACAGTGCTAGCAGTGTATATCGGAACATACCCTTTGTGTAATTGCTGAATTTATTGGCGGCGCTTCTCAGCGATAGCAACCTTCCGAACCGTGTGTTGTAGTGTCAGAAAATTCATAACTGCCTGTGAATGAATAAAATATTTCAATGAAATACAGTTCTTGTTTGCTTTATATTTAGATTTCAAATACAACAAGAGACTCGCTCATAATAATGGCAACCAAGAGCGGATGATATTTCGTACATCTGCGCAGGCACATCGTAACTTGCAAAATTATGTAATTAACTGTCATGTTGATGCAGTCAAAATGTATGTCCTAGACTTAATTGTTTTTTTTTTCTAAGGTTTTACAACGTACGGTACCTGTACAGGTAACCGTGTCAACCGCACTGAAGACTGAAGGCAAAGTCAACCCTAACGCGATGGAACAGATTCGATTACAGGTAAGCACTAAGCAGCAACTTAAATAAAATGACACATACGCCTGTCTGTTCGATGTCAAACGTTTTTTTTTGGAACGCTGTTCTATGACGCGGCTTGCGGCAGGAGAAATGGTCACGTAAGGAAAAGGCGTTTCGTGACTATTTCTACCAGTTATGCCCCCTCCATGCCATTTTCTCTCTCTGTCTATCTCTTTCTATTTATATACGAGTGTGTGTGAACATTATAACCCGATACAAGTATTTATTTTTTGTAATTGTTTTAAATCATACGTGAGGTACATTGTCTGATTATTGCAATATTGTAATGGATATTCAAGAATTGAAAAAAATATATGTTTTTGTTGATCTTCGTTCCTCCGACCACACATTACTTTTTTTTCTAATATGCAGGCATATGTTTAACAATGGTAAGTGATGGTGTGGCCGAAGGTGGTAAGCACACAAAGCCTAAAAGGGAACTCTGGCCGACTTTCAAGTGAAGATGCCAAAAATAGATTCCCAAATTCTTTCCCTTCACCTAATTACACCAATATATCCCTAAAGCAACTGAAGCAGCAACAACAAGCCCAGTTCCAACAACAGCAGCTGCAACAGGCGCAACACGCCGCGCAACAGCAACAAGCTGCGCAACAGAAGAAACCTGAACCGATATACGATCTGCCGATACACAACAAGCCGGCGCTGACGCCGCAACAACAGATGCAACAGCAACAGCAACAACAGTTGCAACAGCAACAGTTGCAGCAACAGCAGCATATGAGACAACAGCAACAGGTGAATTAATTTAGCTAGAAAAATATACCTTACTAGCTGTCCTCCGCGCTTTCACCCGCGTTCCCGAGGGATCTTATGTTTTCCCGGGAGAAAAGTAGCCTATGTGTTAATCCAGGGTGTCCTCCATACCAAATTTCATCAAAATTGGCCTAGCCGTTTGAGCGTGAAGAAGACTTTATAATATTAGTGTGATACTTATATCTTACAGTTACAACAGCAACAGCTCCAACAACAGCAGCAGCAACAACAACAACAACAACAGCAGCAACTGCAGCAGCAACAGATGCAGCAACAAAGGCAGAGTAGAGCTCAGCAACAGAGGACCGCTGTGTCGTTGTCAAGTCGGGATACGAGCGTGTTCTCTACTTCCTCAGGATGCTCTGGGTATTTTTTTTTTTTATTAATATTTAGCTTGTTACCTATAAGGGAATGATTGTAGAATCAGACGGACATCCAGACAGGCAACAAACCCCCCTTATTCATACCCATCCGGTTTCTAATTTAGGCTGATGCTGTGTTATTCGATCGTGTACCGATCGACTGCCTCATTCCAAATGAAAGTCTTAAATGATAAAATAGGAGCCATACTATTCAGTAGACTACTCAATCGGTTTGTCTATCCGATCGGGACCGCAACCGAGCAGGTCTGAATAACCCCGATGATTAGATAAAATGATCTTAGAGGTTTTGTCCCAATTAGTGAATACTAGCTTCAGTTCCTGATGGATCTGATGTTCCCGGGATAAAAACTATCCTATGCCAAATTTCATACAAATCTGTGCAGCCATTACGAGGTTGAATGGTAACAAATATACACAAACTTTCATATAATATTAGTAAGAAGTAATCTGTATAAATAAAAGGAAAACGTGACTGACTGACTGATCTATCAACGCACAGCTCAAACCACTGGACGGATCGGGATAAAATTTGGTATACAGAAAGAGCCTATGATGTAGGCATCCGCTACGAAAGTATTTTTGAAAATTCCACCCCTAACGGGTTAAAATAGGGGTTCGCGGGTGAAACCGCGGGCCGGTAAGCTAGTATTTAGATGTAAAAGAAATTCAAATTCAAAATTCAAAAATCATTTATTCAGTTTAGGCCCTAATAAGGCACTTATGAACGTTACAATTGATTCTACCACCGGTTCGGAATACACTTGGACTGAGAAGACTCCGGCAAGAAACTCAGGTGGTATTGTAAGCGTCAATAGGCTGTAGTAAAACCTACACTACCTCTTTCAGTCACCCACTCTTATTAGAAAACTAGCTGTCCCCCGCGGTTTCACTTTCATGAATAGGGCTATCAAAATAATTAATTAATATGAATTCGTGTATGTGGGTGTAGGGGTCCCCTACTGTTTCCTTGTTGTATGAGTGAACTATAATTTACTGGATTTCGAAGATTGTTTACCAATAGAACTTTAGAGTATACATAAAAGCTATAGAGTAACAGTATCGCCCCGGTCTGTTGTGCCGATCGTAAGATCGCTTTCATAGCGATGCCGCGATGTTCCATACATCTGCACCCGCCCCGCGTCACCCGCACCCCTTTTGAGACCCTTCTGTGTTCATACTTGTGCTTTCGGTTCATACTTAGTAAGGCGCGCTCTATAGCTTGCTTTTGTATACTCTAAGAATAAAACGCTTTAATTAAATAATACACTCACGACATGAAAGTAAATTCAAAGAGAAGAAACGGAAGAACAGAAGTACATTTTTTTAAACTAAATAAATAAATATTCTGGGACATTATTCCTCACACACGGCCATCTGACCCCAAACTAAGCAGAGCTTGTACTATGAAAGCCAGATAACTGATATACTACATATACTACTTTTTCTTATGTACATGTATGTAAATACATACATATATAGATAATTACAACCAGACACAGGACAAACAGACATGTTCATACACACAAATGTTTGTCCTGAGTGGGAATCGAATCCACGACCTGCGGCGTGATAGATAGGGTATCTTACCAACCACGCCAACCGGCCTAACTAATTGTAATGTTGGTGTCGCCAACAGTGGGTCGTGCTGGCGCGGGTCCCGGCTGGAGGACACGCGGGACCTGGACGCGCTGCTGCAGTACATCGAGGGGCCCGCCCGCCACGTCGACCGCGGCAAGAAGCGCGCCAAGAAACAACGACAGAAGGCCAAAAAGGTACACTATACACAACACTAGTGCCTCAAGACGAAAGTCAACAACCAGTGTGTGTCACCAGCGATGACATATGGCACAGAGACGTGGTCTCTCACTATGGGCCTCATAAAGAAGCTCAAAGTCGCTCAACGAGCCATGGAGAGGGCTATGCTCGGGGTTTCCCTACGCGATCGAATCAGAAATGAGGAGATTCGTAGACGAACAAGGGTCACCGACATAGCCCACTTGATCACTTTACTGTCATTGCCAAACAAAGTGAGGCCATTATCGGCCTTCACAGGCACTTATGAATTGTCAGACTAACGCATGGTTCGGAAGGTTTCTTTTGCTGAAAAGAGCAGGCAAGTAGATATACTTATTAGGTAAATTGCATTTTATAAGTAAGGCCGACTATGTCCAATAATAAAACCCTAAAAACTGTCACAAATAACTGTCACTAGCGCGTACATACATATTGGGTATGTTCCGATATACACTGCGAGCACTGTACGGTGTGACGTCATTTTAGTATCCTAAAATGCCGTTCCTTCATAGATAGCTATACTGGGTACTGTTTAAGACGGAACGCAGTCCAGTATACTGTCATTCTGGACTCTGTTGATCACGTGATCAAGGCACTGAGAGCAGCTTACCTCAAAAATGCCAGTGCTCACAGTACAATAATGGTGACGATTTATAACGTCATATATTTCCCTAGTATACTGCGGCAGTATTCTGTCAGTCCATAACGGAAGTGTATATTGGAACATGCCCTATGTCCTTACAACTGTCACAAAGAACTGTAAACAGTCACAAATAACTGTCAACTGTCACAAATAACTGTCAACTGTCACAAATTACTGTCAACTGTCACAAAGAACTGTAAACAGTGACAAATAACTGTCAACTGTCACAAATAACTATCAAGTATCACAAATAAGTGTCAGTAAGACGTAGGTACATAATGTCGTACTGTACTGTAGTGTAGTGTAGTGTAGTGTACTGTATTGTATCAGCTGGAGTCCCGGCTGGTGTCGGAGATATCGCTGGTCGCGATGGAGCTGTCGCACGCGCGCCGCGCCGCCGCCGCGCTGCACGCCGCGCACGCCGCCGCCGCGCGCCGCGTGGCCGACACGCGCCAGGCCATCCACCACCACCACCAGAACGTCAACCAGCACCAGCACCAGCATCAGCATCAGAACCAGCAGGGGAAGAAGAAAGGTCACACATACACTTTAACTATACTATACTGTTATATTATACTTGCTGTCCCCCGCGGTTTCACCTGCGTTCCCGAGAAAAGAAGTAGCCCATATCATTCTCCACACCGTAGGCTATCTGCGTACCAAGTTTCATCGCGATCGGTTCAGTGGTTTAGGCGTGAAAAGGTAACAAAAACCAACAAACAAGTCACTTTCGCATTTATAATATTAAATTAGGATTGACGGGCCGGTTGGCGGGGCTTCCATAGCACGAGCTCCGCTTAGTTTGGGGTCAGATGGCCGTGTGTGAGAATATTTATTTATTTTATTTTTATTATAAGTAATTATTTTATTTTTATATCCCAGGTAGGTAGGAATCCGCGGGACGAAAGCTAGCTAGTAAATACTTCCATACTATAATATTTTAAATGTGAAAGTAACTCTGTCTGTTACAATTTCACGTATTTTTTTTAATGATTTATAATTTGTTTCCAGGCAAGAAACCGAAACTGAATCCAGCTCAACAAGCCAAGTTGCAACTGGTTGCAGAACAACTTGGTGAACTGACTACTCTATTGAATACGACAGCTAAGGTAAGTTAACAGATTTACATGATGAATTACTATCAAGTTGTTTTTTTTTTTTTTTTCAAAAAATATTCAAGGATGTTGTTGATTTTTAACCAACTTTTATTAGCTTCACCTGTAACTATGTATGAAAATCTTGGAAATTATATTTGACACACTTCTCGGTTTCCGATTGAGATGAAATGTTGCATACACATTTAGTTTGGATGACAATACATGCTTAGCTAAGTGACGTCATTCTAAATCCAATATGGTGGACTCACAAAGATGGCGGACTAGATACTATTTATAGGTCTGTGTTTGACCACAATCTCATTATGGTAAGTGATGATGTGGCCGAAGGTGGTAAGCATACAAAGCCTAGAAGGAACTCCCTCAAGTGCAGCTGCCGGAACATACCGGTAGGTATTTGGCGACAGAGTTTCAACTTGAGGGTGGTAGCCAGCCAGGCGGGTACTACAAAGTACCCTACCACCGTGCTATGGTTTCCTCACGATGTTTTCCTTCACCCATGCTCATGTTCGTTGTTGGATTCTAACCCAAAACCTTCGCCGTGGTATCTGAAATACACGGCAAGTTAAGACTTATTGAGTAAAATTAACTTTATCATCCACAGGAGATGCAAACGGCAGATAAGCAAGTGATAGACTGCACGCGTCGCCTGCAGCAGTGCGAGAGACAGCTGACAGAAGCTAGGGCTGTGCAGGGGAAACCTGAGAGGGCCAGTGTGCAGTTACAGGTTAGTCACTAAATATAATGGTATCAGAGAAGGATAAATTATGATAAAGACAAGGAATAAGGGTGCTTTTTGAAATTCAACGCCTAGAAAAGTATATATAAAAATGAATCCCTAATTTCCTTGGTCACGCCACGACTTAACCGATTTCATTCATCTTTTTTGTTTGCGCAGAAAATAGGAAAATTTCAATAATAAGGGATCGCGGGGCGTAAGCCAGTTTCTAATAAATATTTCCTTATTTTCCTCAGCAGCAAGCAGAGCAAGCAGCATTCATGCAAAAACAAAAACAGATCCAAGATCAACAACACCAACAACTGCTTCAACAGCAACAGCAACAGCTGCAACAACTGCACCAGCAACAGTTGCAGCAGCAGCAGCTGCAACAGCAACAGTTGCAGCAGCAACAGTTGCAGCAACAGCAGCTGCAGCAACAGAAGTTGCAGCAACAGAAGCAATTAGAACAACAGAGATTCAGAGAGATTCAAATGGAGGTAGAGAAGCAGAAGATGGAGAAACAGAAGCAGATGATTAGTGAGTTTATTGATTTTTATTTGTTTACTAGCTTTCGCCCCGCGGTTTCACCTGCGTTCCCCAGGGATCTTATGTTTTTCCCGGGATAAAAAGCAGCCAATGTTCTTCTCCGTACCATAGGCTATCTGCATACCAAATTTCATCGCGATCGGTTCAGTGGTTTAAGCGTGAAAAGCAAGTGTTACCAAAACATTTGCTAATAGTTTAATTATTTTCATCTTTTAAATTTTGTATTAGTCTTTCTTTAATTTTTTTATTCTGACTATCCGAACTATTCTGCCTGGCCTTTTTTTTTTATATACCACATTGTCAGCAAAGCATACGGCTCACTTGATGGTAAGCGGTTACCGTAGCCTATGAACGCTTGCTACACCAGACGTATCACTCGCGCGTTGCCGACCCTTCCCCCCTCCCCGATGAGCTCTGGCGACATTACTCCCGCGCAGGAACACAACTATAAGTTATTTGGCTGCGGTATTCTGTAAGGTGGAGGTACTTCCCCAGTCGAGCTGCTCTTTGAGCGACATATCGCTATGCTCTAAAAATCTGGTATACTCATGAATAATCTGTCACCTACTGGTGTGTTCCTACACTTGAGAGCCAGTTACCTCGCAGTCGAGTGCCACCATTGTTAAATAAATATAATCTGTATTATTGTGTGACAGATAACTCGAACATAGTGTGCGTGAAACGGTCCCCCGGCGACGGCGCGGTCACAGTGTCGATTCCCGGACACGACACACCGCTGGCTCAGTTGGTGCACAATAATAGACATTTGACTGGTGAGTTTGTCGATTACATTTTTATAAATTAGATCTAAATATAAAGGGCATTGACCTAATAGTAAATTTAATTAAGTATTTTGTTATTAGTACTTTTTTTTTTTTACATTGTATAGGATTGTGTTTGACCACAATCTCACTATGGTAGGTGATGATGTGGCCGAAGGTGGTAAGCACACAAAGCCTAGAAGGATCTGGCTCTCAAGTGCAGCTGCCGGAACACACCAATAGGTGTTTGGCGATAAATTTTCAACTTGAGGGTGGTAGCCAGCCAGGCGGGTACTACAAAGTACCCTACCACCGTGCTATGGTTTCCTCACGATATTTTCCTTCACCGAAAGCTCAATCTCATTGTAGGATTCGAACCCACGACCTTCGCCGCGGCATCCGACGTCGCTACCACTGAGCTATCATCGCCTTAAATCGCCTTAGATTAAAATAATGCACTGGTATTGCTTAACATGTTATTTAACACGTATGTTGTACAGTCCTGAACGTGTGCGAGCAGCCTGCGCCCGCCCCCGCCCCCTCCCCCGCCCCCGCCGTCGCGCCGGCCCCCGCGTCCAAGCAGACGGACGCCTCGCGCAAGCAGACCTGGGAACAGGCGCTTGCGCACATCAACCAGATCGCTAAGGGCTCCAACAAGGAAAAGGTAACGATATAACATCATCATCATCTCGGCCGCAAGACGTCCACTGCTGGACATAGGCCTCCCCTAAGGATCTCCAATAGGACCGGTCTTGGGCGGCCTGCAAAAACATTTATATTACAATGAATAGTTTGGCTACAATCTCGCTGTGAAGCATCTACACACAAACTAATAGATAAATGATTATCTTATTACTATCTCTTTCCCACAAGAGCGGTAATAGAGATAGCAATGACGCCTTTAATGTATACACAAAACTGCTCTCAACATAATAAGTGGTTATTACAGAAGAAACAAAAAGAGCGAAGCGATGAAAAATCGAAGCCTGAGCCAAAGCCGAAAGAGACACAGCGGTCGAACTCACTACCCGACCCGCAAACACTGTCCAAGAAACAACGGCGGGTACTTGCTAAGCAACAGGTAATATATTACTAGATAATTCACTACATTCATCTAAAGGTAAAAAAAAAAAGAAAAAGAGCACTGTATGGGCATCCATTAATTACGTGAGCTCAAAATGGGAAGGGGAGAGGAGTCTAAGGAAAATCTCATCAAATCTTATTCATTGAAAATCTCCCGTCAATTTATTATTACAGATAGTTTTTTTTTTTCTTTACTTTTTACCAATAATTATTTTTAAGAAAAATATATTTTGTGTAGACAATATTATTGTCTATCGCCGGGATTCCCCGAATTGAAACAAGTGCCGCACAAGTATCATTTTACATGACTCCATGTAAAATCGCGGACAAATCTTATATGAGTAGGAATTGGGTTGTATAGAGATCAAATTAATCAAAACTTATGACTCAAGAAGTCATTGGGTCAATAGAAAAAAATCGTAATAGTCATTACACCGTTTTATTTGATAAAATATGTTTTTGAATCGATTTCTAACCTCAGATATCAATTACATACTTATTTTTTCTCATCTCCCTCTAGGCCGAAGAAGAAGAAAAGAAGAAACAGCAACAAGAAATCAAAATTAAAAAGACTGAACCTAAAAAATCGGAGCCGATAAAGACCGAAGTCACCAAGAAAATTGAAAAGAAAGTAGAAGTTAAGAAAGATCAAACAGTGGTAAAGAAGAAAGAAGAGAAAAAGGAGAAGAAACAAGAGAAAGTTGTCGAGAAGAAAGGAAAGGAGAATAAGCAGGAGAAGAATGGTAAGCTATTATTACTAAACATTTATTTTTCACCCTCGAATTAAATACAAGGTTTTTAGGCGACGATAGCTCAGTGGTAGTGATGTCGGATGCCGCGGCGAAGGTCGTGGGTTTGAATCCTACAATGATCATGAGCTTTCGGTGAAGGAAAACATCGTGAGGACAACCATAGCATGGTAGTAGGGTACTTTGTAGTATCCGCCTGGCTGGCTACCACCCTCAAGTTGAAAACCTGTTGATAAACACCTACTGGTGTGTTCCGGCAGCTGTACTTGAGAGCCAGTTCCTTCTAGGCTTTGTGTGCTTACCACCTTCGGCCACATTACTAACTATAGTGAAATAGTGGCCTATACAAAGTACATGCGGCAAAACATTACAGAATTATAGACACACTAGCTTCCGCCCCGCGGTTTCACCCGCGTTCCCGTGGGATCTCATGTTTTTCCGGGATAAAAAGTAGCCTATGTATAATCTATCTCTCTGTCAAATTTCATTCAAATCCGTTTAGTAGTTTTTGCGTGAAAGAGTAACAAACATCCATCCATCCAAACTTTCACATTTATAATATTAGTAAGATAAACAATAAAAAAAAGTTTAATTACGCAAAAAATTCAGATGTCGAAAAGGATTACGACTCGGTTATACTCAAGCACAAACCTCAAAACTGATTTTCAGTCGGACCCTATTCGACACCACGAATTACTGGACAACAAAAGTATGTCGCTCAAAGAGCAGCTCGACTGGGGAAGTACCTCCACCTTACAGAATACCGCAGCCAAATAACTGATAATTGTGTTCCTGCGGGGGAGTAAGGTCGCCAGAGCTCATCGGGGAGGGGGGAAGGGTCGGCAACGCGTGAGTGATAAGTCTGGTGTTGCAAGCGTTCATAGGCTACGGTAACCGCTCACCATCAGGGGGGCCGTATGCTTGTTTGCCGACAATGTGGTATAAAAAAAAAACTACATACAAAAAAATAATTAATCAATTAAATATAATATAATTTCAGTTCAACCACCGGCAGTTAAGCCGACTAAGCAGCCAGCCCCGCAAGCACAAACCCAGCAACAAAACAAGAAAGACATTAAAAAGAAGGAGCACTTACATAAGCCTCAAGTTATAAACATCACTCCGGACACTACCATTGAAGTTGTTAGTAAAAAGGTTAGTTGGCGTTGTATATGACTTTTTTTGACAATCACAACCACATTGACAAAAACATTAGAACTGCTCTTTAGGGTTCCGTACCAAAGGGTAAAAACGGGAAAAAAATTCTCTATAAGCTAAGTCGTCCAGGTACAGTCAGCGTCAAAAGTAGATTGGCACTTTAGTACCGTGTCACATTACACAATTCATAATTTTCATACAAACTGTCAAGAAAAATGTCAATAGATTATTATGAAAGGGTGCCAATCTACTTTTGACACTGACTGTACTAAGATTGAAACCATTTAGAAATACTAGTAACAACTTCATTTAATAAAGAATATTTTTAATTTTAATGATACTTAAAATACCTCCTGCGGACCACAAGGCCGGAGAAGATAAACTCCGTCATCAAACCAACCACCCAGCCGAACATCTGGCTGGTTTTTAGATATAATTGGATATAGAGTAGTTGCAAAAACTCGCACCAAACTCCTCGCATGCCAGTGGGTCTAACAAACCTACTCTGTTGGAAGAAACTCCACAACCCGTAACCCCGCGGACTTGTCTCGTGAGGCCGGGGGCCTTGGCTTAACCGCCCGGACCAAGAGGTAGATAGCCTCTATAAAAATTCACCCCAAATCCTACGGTGGGAAACGTGCCTATGGGATGCATGACTGTTGGGTAGATCAGTCGTAAACGCCAACCTCGGCGAACCAGGTGAAACGTCGTTGTAATTAGCCTTCTAAAGGGAATGGGTGTAACCCCTTTAGTGACATTTTATATCAACCCTACTCGTGGGAACAAAAATGAGCGAAAATTCTTTAAAACCAAACCATAACCAAAAAAATACCATGATTCAACAAAAATTTCATAAAAGCATGTTCAATAGAACCCGTAGTAACTCTCTTGGTTCTCTAACAAAGGACTTCACTGGAACCGAAGAAAATGATTTGTCAATAAACAAGAATTCTACTAATGATAAAGAGAATAATTGGCAAAATGATCAAGTACCTGTTTACGGGAAACGTAAAAGGGATAAATCTAGTCCTGACCAAAACGACAACTTCAATAAAAAAAACAAAAATCAGACAACATATTCAATACCAACACACAATCAATTTGCAATATTAGAAGACAACCAAATTGAAAAAGAAAAAAAGGAACTTATTCCAAAACCAGAGCCAATATTCGTGACTGGGGTCATGAACATAATGTTATTAAAAGAAACATTAACTTCTTTTGTTGATAGTACCTCATACACAATGACAACACTCAGATCAGGCCATATCGTAAAAATTATGCCAAAGGATGTTGATACTTACAAAAAAATCAGAGACAATTTTATAGCAAAAAATATAAACCACTATACATATAAACTCAAATGTGAAAGGGCCTACAGAGTCGTTCTAAGAGGTTTACATTCTTCTGAAGACACCACAGAAATAAAACACGAACTCCAATCTCTGGGACATGAAGTCAGGCAAATAGTCAATGCACTACACAGAACTACAAAAGAACGACTTCCAGTCTTTTACGTAGACCTAGAACCAAAACCGAATAATAAAGAAATATTTAATATTAAAAATATAAACCACACTAAAGTAACTTTTGAACCTCCTTATAAGAAAAAAGAAATATTACAATGTAAGCGATGCCAAAGATTTGGTCACACAAAAAACCAATGCTTTAGACCCTTCAGGTGTGTCAAATGTGGAAACGATCATCCTACAGCATCCTGTTCAAAAACACCTGACACTGACGCGACATGTGTAAACTGCCAGGAAAAACATCCCGCTAGCTATAAAGGTTGTATTAAATACAAACAGTACAAAGAGAAAATCTTGAAAATTAAACAAACAAAAAAGGTACCAATGAAAGATTTTATATCTAATACAAAAGAAGCACAGACACTCACAGAAAATTATAACAGAAATGGATATCCCAAGACATATGCTGAAATAGCTGCTAATAACTGGCAGGGACAACGTTCGAATACAAATAATATTATACATGGCACGCATCCAATGGAGGCAAACAACATAACGGAATTGCTTGACACTATGTTTACCAAATTCCAACACATGATCAGTACAATGATCGACAGCATGATGGATCGCATGATTCAACTTATTTCCAAAATTGTATCAAAATGACTCCTAACTTACGAGTGCTCACATGGAATGCCAACGGTCTAACCGACAGGCGCCAAGAACTTGAATTTTTTCTAAATACTGAAAAAATTAACATAGCCTTAATATCAGAAACTAGATTCACGGAAAAAACGCACATTGCCATCAAAAACTACAGAATATACTGCACAAATCATCCTTCTGGAAATGCTCATGGTGGGACTGCAATCATAATCAAAGAAAACATCAAACATTACCAGCTAGAATCATATCGTACCGAAAAAATTCAAGCTACCACGATTAAAGTACAAGACAAAATATCTGAAATAGCGTTCTCGGCCGTATACTGCCCGCCTAGACACACAATAACTTTAAATGACTTTGCAAACTTCTTTGGAACACTCGGAACAAGATTTATTTGTGGTGGCGACTGGAATGCAAAACATACCTTCTGGGGTTCCAGATTAATTACACCCAGAGGTAGACAGTTATTTAAAACACTCCAGGGTCAAAAACTTGATTTTATGTCCCATAGACAACCGACATACTGGCCAACGGATAGGAACAAAATCCCAGACTTACTGGATTTTTTCATTATAAAAAGTTTCAATCGAAATTACCTGAGTATAAATTCGTGCACCGATCTCTCTTCAGATCACACTCCAGTCATATTAAACATTAGTAGAGAAATAAACCTGACTGAACCCCCATTTAAAGTGCATAATAAAGATACTGACTGGAATTTCTTCCAAGAAGTAATCACTAACAAAATTAACCTAAAAACTCCACTCAAAACTACAGATGATATTGAACGTAATATTGAAACACTAAATAAAATTATTTATAGGGCGGCTGGTGAATCGACATCTAATAACAAAAAAAATGTGCCAAAATGTGCAAATTATCCAAAATTCATAAAAGAGAAAGTCAGTGAACGTTGACATCTTCGTAAAATCTGGCAAAACTCCAGATACCCCAGTGACAAAAGAGCTTTCAATAAATCATCTGAAGATTTAAAAAAAGCCATTAAAACTATAAACAACGACAACCTCCAAACGTATCTGTCCAATTTATGTCCAACCAAAGATACAAATTATTCTCTATGGAAAGCTACAAAGAAATTAAAACGACCCAATAACCAGGTGCCACCTATTAAGACATCGGATGGAATTTGGGCGAGATCCAATCAAGACAAAGCATCAGCATTCGCTGAACACTTATACACCGTTTTCGAGCCTTTAGTACACATGAAGAACATGACCATAGTGTTAACACTTACCTTAAGACACCAACACAAATGTGTCTACCGATGAAATGTATCAGTCCCAAAGAACTAACCACAGAAATCGTAAAATTGAAAGATGGCAAATCACCTGGCTACGACATGATTGACGCTATTTTATTAAAACACATTCCTAAGAAAGGCATCATGCTCCTGGTCGCAATATTAAATGCCTGCTTACGACTTTCACATTTCCCAAGTCAATGGAAAATAGCTCAGGTCGTTATGATTCCAAAGCCCGGAAAGCCACCCCATGAAGTATCTTCATACAGACCTATCAGCCTCTTACCGGTTATGGGAAAGCTACTTGAAAAGCTGTTGTTAAACCGAATGAAAGAACACTTGTTTAAAATTTTACCAGTACATCAGTTTGGTTTTAGAGAAAAACACGGGACAATCGAACAAGTTCATAGAATTGTAGACATTATCAACAGAGCCTTCGAAAATAAAGAGTATTGTTCGGCTGTGTTCCTGGACATTAGCCAGGCCTTCGATAAAGTGTGGCACGATGGCCTACTGTACAAATTGAAGAAACTTCTACCCCACTCTTTCCTACACATTATCAGGTCATACTTGAACAATAGGTGCTTCGAGGTAAAGTATGGAAATGAATGCTCAGAATTGTACCATATTAGGTCTGGTGTTCCACAGGGGAGCATACTGGGTCCGACGCTTTACCTGATTTTCACATCAGATTTGCCTACAAATGACAACACTATAGTGGCAACATATGCCGATGACACGGCCCTTTTATCAGTCCATGAAAATCCAAAAATTGCATCAAACAACCTTCAGGGACACATTACTGCAGTTGAAAAATGGATGAACCTTTGGCGAATAAAAGCTAATCAGAGTAAATCTACTCATGTCACCTTTACCTTAAGGAAAGAGACATGTCCTCCAGTCAGCATAAATAACGAGCAGATTCCCCAAGCCGAAAACGCTAAATACTTGGGCATGCATCTAGATAGAAGGCTTACTTGGCGAAAGCATATCTGGACGAAAAGAAAACAATTGGACACAAAATTGAGAAGCATGTATTGGCTCATTGGGCATAATTCTCAATTGAACAGTAACAGCAAAATGGTTATATATAAAACTATTATAAAACCTATTTGGACATACGGGATCCAATTGTGGGGAACTACAAGTAACAGCAACATAGACATTCTGGAAAGGTTTCAAAACAAAACAATGAGAGCCATGTACAATATACCTTGGTATGTGAGCAACAGTCTTATTCACAAGGACTTGAACATTAAAACAGTCAAACAGGAAATAGCAGCATTCAGCATGACCTACCAGAAGCGATTATGTGCACATGTAAATGAGCTCGCCTGTCAACTGCAGGGGGCTGGCAGTCTTGAATTTAAAAGACTAAAGAGACATAGCGTGCCGAATCTCATCATTAGATTCAACCAAAAGTGAGAGTTAAGTCACTGGACATTATCTCTCTTAAACCCAGACCATTCCAAGGTTATTAAAATCGGTCAAAAGAGTGGCTTATTGTTATTTTTAAACAGATTGCCATGACGCAGAAATAACAAAAAAAAAAAAAATGATACTTGACTAATAGATAATTATAAATACACACACACACACACTCATACACACACACACACACTTATACACACACACACACACACTTATACACACACCCAGACAATATGAATTTTGTATTACCTATTATTCGCATTCGAATTTTATATTACCAATAAATATTATTAATTTTGTATTAGAACCCGAGCACCAACGAGGCGGACAAGCCGACGTCCTGCAGCATCATGGAACAACTCAGCTGTGGGGTACAGGTGAATTTTTATTTTATTGCATTTAAGTTGCTCATTTACTGTGCATGCACGATACTTATGTGAGAGAATATGGAGAGCAGTTTATAATTAATAATTCAATATATCAAGTTATTAATTTATATTGCCTTCGGTTTCACCCGCATTCCTGAGAGCTTATGTTTTATCGGGATAAAAAGTAGCCTATTTCCTTCTCCATACCATAGGCATGCATATCAAATGTCATTGGGATCAGCGGTTTAGGTTTTAATATACAGGTTGATTTTTTAGTCACAGGCAATACTTGCGGGGGTGGAAGTACTCATCAATATGAACAACTTTTAGTATGGGACCAACTCTGATATAGCGTAAAATAAAACGGTTGCTTCATACATTTTGGTCGAGTAGGTATTGAACTTTTGTATGGAACAGCTTGATATTTTTTTCTTGATTTCACAGTTAGTCTCATAATAAAAGTTGGTCGTATTGATGAGTACTTCCACTACTGCAAGTATTGCCAGTGATTAAATAGTCATCATGTATAGGGTATTTTTATCCCAGGAATATAGGATCCCTCGGGAATGTGAATGAAACTGTGGGGCAGAAGTACTTCATAAAGGTCTGCAATACATTTTCGATCCTCCTGTTATTGCTAATGTCCATAGGCGACGGTAGTCACTTACCATCAGGTGGCACTGCATCATCACATACCATAGTGAGATTGTGGTGAAACGGTAGGATGTATGGACCGTGAGGAGAGTATATCTAGCTAGGGTATGTTCCGATATACACTGCGAGCACTGTAAGGTGTGACGTCAATTTAGTATACTGAGAAGCCGTTCCTTTATAGTTAGCTATACTGGGTACTGTTTAAAATGGAACGCACTCCAGTATACTGTCTGTCATCCATGTATATGTATACTGATAGACATACTAAATATATTAGTTAAAATTTGAACTTGTTCAGGTATTTTTTTTTTTCATGTTATTTTTTTTCATTTTTTGTGTTAATGCGTATTATATTTCTTTAAAAATTGTTATACATTTGATGGCAAAAGCCATAATTTTCAGAATGTCCAAAAAATATATATAAAAAATGTAACCTTGTTGAGTTTCTTGCCGGTTCTTCTCAGTTGAAGGCGACTTCCGAACCGGTGGTAACTTCAGTAGTTGCGACGTTCATAAGTGCCCTTCTAGGCTTCTGAATGGCTTTGACTTTGTCTGTCATCCTGGACGCTGTTGATCACGTGATCGAAGCACTGAGAGCACCTTACCTCGAGAACGCCAGTGCTCACAGTACAAAAATGGCGATGATTTATGACGTTATATATTTCCCTAGGATACTGCGGCAGTATACTGTCAGTCCATAACGGAGCGTATTTCTCCCCAGTAAGAGCACTGAACAGTGCTCCCAGTGTATATCGGAACATGCCCCTTGTTTAGTGGTAGTTATCACGCTTATATATTTTTTTGTTATCTATTAATTTGTCCTAGTAGGACTGTAATATAGCGTTTTTTTTTTCATTTACATGTAAAATTGCCGCGGTGGCCGAAAGAAACCACCAATGATTACAAAGGTACAGGTTCGATTCTATAGACCGTACCTCGTGATCAGATTTTTTAATATAAGAATTCATCGAAAGAAAACATCGTGAGGAAATCTGGATGTACGATGTGAAATTTAAAGGGATTTGAAGACCATGCTATTATGGGCCCATGTTGTGGACTATGGTCCTAGCCACCTAGTCCCCTCGCTAGGGGAGGTTGTGCCCCAGTGTGGAGTAAATGTGTTTGATGATGGAGTTGTCTAGGAAGTTAAATTTAGACAATATTTGATACACAGGTTGCCGATCTCAAACTGCCCCCCGGCATTACCCTGACGAGAGTTCAACCCACCGAGAAGAAGGAACCACCTACTATTAAATCTGTGGTATGTCTTATTTAAAGTAACAACCATATCAAAAATCCATATTAAATTGTGCTTGAGTATTTTGACAGGCCGGTTGGCGTGGTTGGTAAGATGCCGCAGGTCGTGGGTTCGATTCCCACTCAGTACAAACATTTGTGTGCATGAATATGTTTGTTTATCCTGTCTGGGTGTAATTATCTATACTGGGTGATTTTGTTATCACTGGCAATACTTGCAAGGGTGGAAGTACTCATCAAAATGAACAACTTTTATTATGGGACTAACTGTGAAATCATGAAAAAATTATCAGCTGTTCCATACAAAAGTTCAATACCTACTCGACCAAAATGTATGAAGCAACCATATTATTTTACGCGATATCAGAGTTAGCCCTATAATAAAAGTTGTTCACATTGATGAGTACTTCCACCCCTGCAAGTATTGCCAGTGATAACAAAATCACCCTGTATATGTATGTATTTACAAAAGAAAAGTAGTATATGTAGTATATCAGTTATCTGGCTTCCATAGTACAAGCTCTGCTTAGTTTGGGGTCAGATGGCCGTGTGTGAGGTATAATGTCCTAGATCTTTTTTAATTTAATTCATCACTCATTAGTAATGAAATAAGCTATCCAATGCTAATAAATGTCTATTTACAGCCGCTGTGGAAATGTAGCCAGCTACCGGCCAGTCCGACGCCGGTAGCCCGACCACCGCCCGTCATCAACGCAGACCCCAGTATGATGATGTTCACCACCGCTCATCCTGGTATGTATAGTTCAACATTTATAATGTAAATCTATACCCACTTTGCTTATGATACTTATATCCTACTTAATATTACAAACGCGAAACTTTGTCAGGATGGATGTATGTTTGTCAATTTTTCACGCGAAAACTACTGAACGGATTTGGATGAAATTTGGCACACAGATAGAATATATTGTAGGATATTTTTGTCCCGTGAAAACAATAAGATCCCTCAGGAACGCGGGTGAAACCACGGAATCTGTTTACATCACATTTTTTAATATCAAAAATGGAGTATGAGTGATGTAGAGAGTAACAGAATGCAAAGAGTACATTTATGATTGTTTTGTCTGTTTGTCTGTATGTTTGAACACGCTAATCTCCGAAACTATCGATCTTCATGGGGTTTTTATAAGTTAATTAGGCTTAGTTTGGCGCTTCGAATAGGATTTGTTACATCGAAATTGTCTAACGGGAAATAAAGTTATACATAGCAATGTTAGCGAAGGCGCAGGCAAAAAGCTAGTGAAGAATATATAGATCTGCTTGAATCTGTATATATAAAAGGAAAAGGTGACTGACTGACTGACTGATCTATCAACGCACAGCTCAAACCACTGGATGGATCAGGCTAAAATTTAGCATACAGATAGCTATTATGTAGGCATCCGCTAAAAAATAATTTTTGAAAGTTCCACCCCTAAAGGGGTAAAATTGTGGTTCTCGGGTGAAACCGCGTGGTGGTAAACTAGTATTTATATATTTTTTTGCCACAGAACCACCAAAAACGATCCTGATTCCGGATCCGCCGCCACCACAACCAACTGGCAAGTCCAAAAAAGCCAAGAAGAAGGCCAAAAAGGCAGCATCAGAAGCACCAACAGAATCCAAAGTGGATCCCACCAAGATGGTTACTCTCCGCAACCCTATGTTCCATCCGAATCTGCCACCAGTTCAGATAACCAACACCCCTCAAGTGCAAAAGAAAGCTGAGATTCGAATCCCAGATCCTATACCGATGCCACCGAACGCTTGCCAAGCGACTATCACCCCTACGTCCAACGGGATGTACACAATAAGAAACCCATTAATGTCGATGATGCATCAGCAAAGTATGATGGGTATCAGACCCCAGAGTCCCCAAGTACCAATGTACCAACCCCCATTTAACTATATAAACCCAAATGTATACCAACCGGCACCAAATCAATACGTAATAGAACCAACGCCGAAACCGGACGAATTTCAAAATAGAATTATGAACTTGGCTTCTTTTACACAAAAGAATGAAGAAGGATATTCTCTTTTTAAAACAAACGATGATAGTAATCAGAAAAATTTCCTGGCGCCAGAATTTTACGATGCTCAAAGTCCAAAACCAGTCGTATCACCGAATCCGATAGGTACACGGCCGAATAATGAATCGAATCGGTCGTTTGATTCGAATGATTCATCGTTATTCGCCAATCCTATTCAGAGACCAGAGCCTATAGGTACTCCATTAAAAAGGGATGAAGAAAGAAGTGAATATACCGGGCTATATACGCCGTTTGGACAGGAAGATAGGAATGTATTTCGAAATGCGTTATTTAATGATAAAAACGATGTTGGCGCCAATGTTGGTAAGATTGATGATGTTGGCCTCAACCATATACCCAACGGTGATTCCCTACCGTACTTCCAACGTTTGCGTGTTGGTTCCAAGTTGAACAATGAAGTGACAATTCATCATGTTACGGAGTCGAAATTTTACAAAGGACAGGTAGGTTGGCTTATTTCTTTTTTACTTTGTAAAGGCATGTTGAACCACTATCTCACTATGGTAAATGATGATGTGGCCGAAGGTGGTAAGCACACAAAGCCTAGAAGGAACTGACTCAAGGACAGCTGCCGGAACACATCGGTAGGTTTTTGGCATCAGATTTTCAATTACTGTACTGCAAAGTATCCTACCACCGTGCTATGGTTTCCTCACGATGTTTCCTTCACCGAATGGAATCAAACTCCAGATCACCGAGCTATAATTGCCGAGTGAGTATTGCAGTAAAAATAAATATTCTGTGACATTCCTCACACACGGCCATCTGACCCCAAACTAAGCAGAGCTTGTACTATGGAAGCCAGATAACTGATATACTACATATAGATATTTTTTTATGCCAACAGGCTGACAAACAGGCAGACGGTCCACCTGATATACAGGGTTATTTGTTGTTTATCATGGACTAAAATCACCCGTATATACATAGATATTTACACAGATTTCTAATATTCATGCATACAAATGTTGATTATTTACAGGAGGGTATGCCACTAGACGAGCCGGTGGGTGATGAGTCGGTGTTCTGTAGGCCGCACCCGGTGTGGCCGGACCCAACATACATCCCCCCCGCGCCGGTGATGAACAATAATACCGGTGAGTGCTGTCACTTCATCACCTTCGGGGATGAATAGATCCTATGTGAGTCCGAATGTGAGTACTTTGTTTATTACCTTTTCACGCCTAAGTCGCTGAACCGATCGCGATGAAATTTGGTACACAGATAGCCTATGGTATGGAGAAGGACATGGGCTACTTGTTTTCTCGGGAACGCGGGGGAAACCGCAGGGGACAGTTAGTTGTTTATAATGTTACGAATATAGTATTATCGTACCAATACTACATATTATGATACAGGTAAGCCCATATAACATTAAAAAAAGTTATCTGAAAGAGGCAATCGTCATTTCATAAGAAAATCGCTTTCGAATTTTACTCGTATTTATGTTTTCCCAGGATAAAAATCACCCTATATTTGATTGCATATACAAACATTTTAACATTTTAGTAATCTATGAACCCAATATTAGCAGCCGACCCGTGGCGCTGGCAGTGGCAGGGCAGCGGCAGTTAGTGTAGCGGGTGGGGCTCGCCGGCGGGGGCGGCCTCCGGCGCCGGGGGGACGCCCCCCGCCCCCACACTCGGCCCCGTCGGCGCCCCTCTCACACACACACATACCGGTCAGTGACTTAACTATGTATTTATTTTAGCAATCGTATTCAACCAAATATGCGTCACGTGGTTTATGGACGTTCCCTTTTATAAATCACAGACTCAACTTGAAAAGTCACGATACACGCATTCATTTCATTTCACTTCATTGCTTTAACTTTAAAATAACAATGTATTTGTACAGTTTCTCAATCTAAGAAGTATTTACTTTACTTTACTTCCAGAACCCAGCGTATTCCTCCCGGACTGCAGCATAAACCTATCATTTCTAGATGTGTCTGAACGCGAGATAGAGTCGTTCAAACGTTTCGATTATTATTTCGAGCCGCCAGAGAATAAGCCTAAAGTGCAGTTGGATGTTAAAGACATCGCTGCTTCTTTGAAGCAAAACCAGAAGTAAAACTAGTGCAGTTTATAATAGGGGCATTTGACTGTATACAATTTTTTTTTTTGTATTTTAGATCCTTAAATTAACCTATAACCAATAAAAGTAGCCTAAGTTACTCTTTATAACTACATACTATCTACCAGTGAAAGTCCCATCAAAATCGATCCAGCTGTTTCGGAGATTAGTCGGAACAAACAGACCGACAGACAGTTTTTTTTTTGTTATAAGTACTGTATATACTTTTATATGCAATTAGTAAAAAGCTGTTATTTTGAATTTGACATTACAAACAGACACTTCAATTTTATTTATTAGTATCAAAAAAAAGCCAACATTGTCAGAATGTCCAAAAAAAAACTAAATATATAAAAAATGTAACCTTGCTGAGTTTCTTGCCGGTTCTTCTCAGTTGAAGACGACTTCCGAATCGGTGGTAACTTCAGTATATTCACGTTCATAAATTCTTTGGGGCTAAACTGAATAAATGGCTTTGACTTTAGGCCCCGTCATCACTTATGATGTAAATAAAAGCCTGTAAGATCCATGAGCTATTCCTATCCTTTATTTTTTAGTACCGGTAGCTGTACATGAGAGCGTTCTAATTGCATATTTACCACCTATTTTAATATATCGTAACTCGGAAAGCCAAATGCCCCTATTATATTATATAATAAGTAATTTGGTTTTTTTTTTTTATAATTGTGCCATTATAGTATTTTCATTAATATGTTGCTTACGTTTTATATGCTTGTGTAGCGCCATTTGCAAAATTAGTTTTTTTTTTATATACTTTTTAGCAACTGTGTATGAATAAATATATGAGCAGTATGCGCGCGATTTTGATTGTACACTTTTTGTGAGGCATAGCTCAGTCTCACGCCTGTCTCACGGTCGCTCCTTTCCTTTTGTCGATCAACTCTTGCGTATACTAAAGTTTACACACAAATTTTGACGCGTTCTCAGTGTTAATCTCTATTTAAAAAAAACAGTGGCAGTAGTTTTAATTAGAGATTATTGATTGCGCTTTCAGAAACTAGCGGTTACTCTTACTTTATGTGTAAAAATATTCTATTTATTGAGTTTTGTATGTATTCTTTTTTAAATTTTATTATTGTGATGGTTTATTAAAAGCAAACCTGTGTTGGTAAATATACTTCAAGTGAAGTAAATAAATAAAATCATATGTTTACTAAATACGACGCGTTAATACGCACTTTATGTCGTATACTAAATATTCACGGAAATGTCACAAATGTCAAAAAGGGACAGCTGTATGTGTGCAAGGGAGATGTACTGCTTTTTATCTTGCACGCATGCAGTATTATTCGATTGAAATGGATAATGCAAGGAAAATGATTTTGACTATGATTTTTCCTAGTATATTTCTGAAATTAAAATATTTCTTAGACTTTATGTGCGGTGTAATGTAAGATTTATATATACATTGTTGGGACTTTAGTCGTTTTTGATGCTTCTAAACTTATTTTGTATTAAAAACGACTCAATTCGCTAATTTACTAATGTATGTGTAAATCGAACCTAATATAACACGATCATCGTATTCATATATAAGTGTCTCGTTCATACTTCTACGTTCTTAATGTATATAGTGTATGAATGCGGTAAACGTGTTTTAATAATTAATGTGACGCCATTTTTATTTACCCGGATTTGACTCTTTAAACTATTTGGACAACCGGGTATGTAATCAACATACCCGGGATCGACCCGGACGAGAATACGGGATAATCCCGGTAGTAATTTATAGATATAACGACAACTGAAGATAATTATTAATAAATAATTAATGAAAAAAAAAATGTTTTTAACCGTATAAGCGCCACTAATGATTAGAAAAACTTATTATCACTATATCTAATAAACAAAATAGTATTTGTCTCATGTTTTTGTTTGTTTGTATGTCACTCGAGATATTGTCTGTGCTAATGGTTGTAACGAAGTAAAGGTTAAGTAAAATGTATATTATAGACGTATTTAATGTTTTATTTTTATTAATAAACTATCCCATATTCATTTTACTCTTACAGGTGATAGCTGTGGTATACGTCCAATGCTGCAGTGAAGGTCGTGGGTTCGAATCCTACAATGTGCTTGTGCTTTGTTAAAGAATAGTGATGAAACTATACCACGGTGGTACTCTCCGTCACTCTCTAACGGTATAAAACAAAAAGAGACGGAGCTACAACATGAGACTTAAGGTTTAATTTCAGGTGACAGTGAACAATAAAACTTCACAAGTTATACTCAAAATTTAATTTTAGACTTAAAGATACATAGTAAATTAAAATTAAATCATGATATTTTGTTAATACTCTTGTTTACATCAGTAAATTACGTGTACCTATTCTAGTTGTACATAATTTGTTAATGTTTACAACAAATTTAAAACATCTGTTTGTAGAGTTGTAAATAATACAGTACGCGAGCAAAGTGCTCGTCCACACTTGTATGGGACAGGCTATTTTAAAGTCAATTTAAATTTAGTTTTAAGTAAATCAACGGAATAACTTTTGATTCGTTTTTTTTTTATGAATAAAATATACATGTAGTTGGCATCGCATCGTACAGCTGCAATTAGCAATATCTATTAAATTATACGGGTTGATTTAGAAGTCGTTTGCATTACTTGCATTGATGAGTAAATCGAACAACTTTCACTATGGGACCAACTGTGGTATTGCAATAAATAAATCGGCTACAGCATACATTTTGGTTGAGTAGGTATTGAACTTTTGTATGGAACAGATGAATTTTTTTTCGTGATTTCACAGTTAGTCGGTATCGAGTGTTCTTATCTCGCGTACTGTCATGACATCTTCTGGGCCGGTGTCCGGTAGTCAGACGTGTCTCTTGTGCGCATGTTCGTTGTGCGCGTGCGCGTGACTGTGCGCGTGCGGGGGCGAGTCGGGGCGGCGTCGCTTGCGTCGCGCGGGCGGCGCCACCAGCCCCGCGTGCGCCTGCGCCGCCACCAGCATGCCCAGCTGACACCGCGCCTGCACATACACATACATACACATCATACTACCTACCTCCGTCTCGCTCCCTCTCACTTGCAACTATATTTTCGTTTTGAATATACATACAGTGCCGAGACGCATGACTTTAAATCTAGTAAACTAAGTACTGTACTTCTTATTGGTGGTTTTATTAATTTATAGCTTCCACCCCGCGGTTTCACAAGGAACTAGCTGGAAGAAAACATAAGGAACTAGCTGTTCCCCTCGATTTCACCCGCGTACCCGAGGGATCTTGTGTTTTCCCGGGATAAAAAGTGGCCCCTTCCTCGATAAATGGGCTATCTAACACTGAAAGAATTTTTCAAATCGAACCAGTAGTTCCTGAGATTAGCGCGTTCAAACAAACAAACAAACTCTTCAGCTTTATAATATTAGTATAGATTTAAAAAGAAAAATACCTGACTGCTTAAAAAGCGATCTTAAATATTTTCAAAATAATTCAAGTAATAGTAAAGGTGCGCGAACAGTAGTAGCTTCTTTAATACATTATGTAATACATTTGAACCCCTTAGAAGTTGAAAGGCTCACTCCCCAATAAAAACTAACATAACCACAAACACCTCTTTCGTATGCAAACCACTGACAGGCCGGTTGGCGTGGTTGGTAAGATACCCTATCTATCACGCCGCAGGTCGTGCGTTCGATTACCATTCAGGACAAACATTTGTGTGCATGAATATGTCTCCTAAGGCTTTTTTTTTTTACTTTGTATAGGCTTGTGTTTGACCACAATCTTACTATGTTAAGTGATGATGTGGCCGAAGGTGGTAAGCACACAAAGCCTAGAAGGAACTGGCTCTCAAGTGCAGCTGCCGGAACACACCAATATGTGTTTGGCGACAGATAATCACCAACAGTCTGGGTGTAATTATCTATATATGTATGTATTTACAAAAGAAAAGTAGTATATGTAGTATATCAGTCATCTGGCTTCCATAGTACAAGCTTTGCTTAGTTTGGGGTCAGGTGGCCGTGTGTGTAGAATGTCACAGTATATTTATTTATTTACTGATCTCAAACCGTCGCCGACCAAAGCCATGAGGCGTCTGTATGTATAATTTTATATCTAAACTATGCAGAAACCCTGGTTTTACCTCCTCGTGCATATCCTTAGCCATTGAATACACGCTGTGCTCGCTGCTGTTGTACATCAATGCATTTGATAACATCAATAGTACGTCGCGTTGGAATTCTGCCGTTGTTCTGAAAATATTTATTTCTATTTTATTTATATTAAAGCATTGGTCTCCGCCCCGCGTTCCCGACGGATCTTATATTTTCCCGGTATAAAAAGTATCCTATGTTATTCCAAGATGTGATCTATCTGTGTGCCAAATTTCATACAGAACTCCAATGTTTCATGATTTTTAACCGACTAAGACAAAAGGAGGTGGTTCTCAATTCGGATGTTTTTTTTTTCGTCTTCCACCTCTACATATCTACTTATATACAGGGTGATTTTTTAGTTACTGTCAATACTTGCAGGGATAGAATTACGGGACCAACTCTGATATCGCGTAAACTAATACGGTGGCTTCATACATTTTGGTTGAGTAGGTATTGAACTTTTGTATGGAACAGCAGATATTTTTTTCGTGATTTCACAGTTAGTCCCGTAATAAAAGTTGTTCATATTGATGAGTACTACCACCCTTGTAAGTATTGCCAGTAACTTAAATATCAACCTGTATACTTATATATAGATAAACCAGCTGTTCCCCGCGGTTTTACTCTCGATCCCGGTATAAAAATTAGCCTATAGCCAATAAAAGTAGCCCAAGTTACTGTTTATAACGTGATCTGCCAGTGAAAGTCCCGTCAAAATAGGTCTAGCCGTTTCAAATCAGCCGGAACAAACAGACAGAGACACACTTTCATAACGCATTTAGTGAGAATTTTATTTATTTGTATGTATATTACCTGATGAGTCCAGTGTCGATGTTCCGACGTATAGTGTGCAGGTCCATGGGCCGCTTGACGACGCAACTGTACCCGGGGGCCTCCTCGTCGCTGATTGGTCGGACGAACACCGACGCGTACTTGTGTGCGCATAATCTAAAATATAATAATAATTAATAATGTATTCTTTTAAGGCTAGATTTTTTTTATTATATTTTATTTATTATTTTGATATTTAAGGCGATGATAGCTCAGTGGTGGTGACGTCGGACGCCGCGGCGAAGGTCGTGGGTTCGAATCCTACAATGAGCTTGAGCTTTCGGTGAAGGAAAACATCGTGAGGAAACCATAGCACGGTGGTAGGGTACTTTGTAGTACCCGCCTGGCTGGCTACCACCCTCAAGTTGAAAATCTGTCGCCAAACACCTATTGGTGTGTTCCGGCAGCTGCACTTGAGAGCCAGATCCTTTTAGGCTTCGTGTGCTTACCACCTTCGGCCACATCATCACCTACCATAGTGAGATAGTGGTCAAACACAAGCCTATACAAAGTAAAAAAAAATATATATTAAAAAGTAAAAAAAAATCTTAAGAATATCAAAAAATCCGGCCAAGTGTGAGTCGGACTCGCGCACGAAGGGTTCCGTACATTATCTATAAAAACGGCAAAAAAAAACATGTCTGTTGTAAGGGAGCCCCTTTAAATATTTATTTTATTCTGTTTTTTAGTATTTGTTGTTATAGCGGCAACAGACAAATGCAACTATGGTGTTTGGCGACAGATTTTCAACTTGAGGGTGGTAGCCAGCCAGGCGGGTACTACAAAGTACCCTTCCACCGTGCTATGGTTCTCTCACGATGTTTTCCTTCACCGAGAGCTCAAGTGGTCACTACCATTGAATCGCCTATGGAATATGGTAAACATTGAATAAACCTCCAGGGTATGATCTATTATTTGTGCCAGGTTTTATCCAAATCTGTTAAGTAACCGTTAATAAAAAATAAATATTAGTAAAATGGTAGTATTAGTAGAATTGATAAGATACGCTATACCCCGCGGTTTCACTCGAGTTCCCGAGGGATCTTGTGTTTTCCCGGGATAAAAACCTATGTGCTATTCCAGACTAAAATCTATCTGTGTGCGAAATTTCATTCAAATCCGTTCGGCCGTTCTGGCGTGATTTATTAAGAAACATCCATCCAAACTTTTAAATTTATAATATTACTAACTGTCCCCCGCGGTTTCACCCGCGTTCCCGACAAAAAAAATACACCATGTCCTCCATATCGTAGGCTATCTGCGTACCGAATTTCATCGCGATCGGTTGAGCGGTTTAGGCGTGATAATAAAACAAAGTCACATTCGCATTTATATTATATGTTAGGATAGTATGAGCGCACGCGCACCTGCTATAGACGAGCATGACGGACTTCTTCCACAAGCGGTGTTGTCGCTCCGCGTCCGTCCCGCTGGGCGACTCCGGAGCGCTCGCCTCGGCCGCGCTCTCCGACCCTGAACACGCTGCAATAAAAAAATAAATAAATAAATATCCTGGGACATTTCTCACACACGGCCATCTGACCCCAAACTAAGCAAAGCTTGTACTATGGAAGCCAGATGACTGATATACTACATATACTACTTTTCTTTTGTAAATACATACATATATAGATAATTACACCCAGACACAGGACAAAGAGAAGCCACCACCGACCCACCTCCACCATACAAATCAGCTGAGCGCTCGGCCCGAAATGTACTGAGATGAGAAAAATAAAGTTGCTCTGATCGAGTTGGTTTTAGACAGAAATAATCGAGATAAAAACTATTATTTTAAGTTGGAACAAATCACACTTTTTAAAATGAAATACGTGACACGGGAAATTTATATATTAACACTAACTGTCCCCCGCGGTTTGACCCGCGTAGCGGTATAAAAAATAGCCTACGACTGATTCTCAGACCTATCAAATATGCACAAAAATTTTCATAAGAATCCGTTTCGGAGGAGTTTGCAGACAGACACTCTGACACGAGAATTTTATATAATACTAGCTGTCCCCCGCGGTTTCACTCGCGTAGCGGTTTAAATAATAGATAGTAGCCGATTCTCAGACCCACCCGATATGCACACAAAATTTCATAAAAATCGGTCGAGCCGTTTCGGAGGAGTATGGTAACTAACATTGTGACACGACAATTTTATATATTAGATAGATGTTTACTTACTTCTGGAGTCTGATTTCTTTTTGCGTGAATAATCCCTCCTCTTCTTGCCATCTTTTTCTTCTTCCCGACTTAACTGTAAAATATATCATTATAAATAACTAGGTGTTCCCGCGGTTTCACTCGCGTTCCCGCTAAAAATTTACCTATTCTGCTATTCGGGGCGAAGACAAATCCAACAAATAAGATCGTAAAAATCGGTCCAGCCATTCTTGAGTTATAAATGGTGCAACTAACGACTTTGTTGTATATAGATATAGATGATGAGTCAAAAATTTGAAGTTTTTTTTTTAATATTGGAAAAAAAATACATGTCATCAGGCAGCCAAAACTGTTATTTAATAAATAAAATAATATTTGTTCGGGACACGGGACTCCGACGTACAGACATAGGCTGCATTTAGACGTAAGTGGCACGATGGATTATTAGTAAGATCTTTTTCAAAGTTCGGATCTTTTAAAAATTTGTATTAGAGATACTAATTTTTAGTTAAAATTTGAACTTGTTCAGTTATTATTTTTTATTTATTTTTCCTGTCATCTTTGAGCGACATATCGCTATGCTCTACCTCTGGGGCCGTTCAAGTATTACGTAAGCATAAAAGGGGTGCGGGGGAGTCTTTGCTTTGCTTATTTTTGATGACAAGGGGGACGGGGGGGTCTGAATGGTCATTATCAGCAATATTTATTAATATACTTTTTTTTACAAAATATAGTAGAAATAAAGAAAGTTAAACAAACTTTGTGAAAATTATACCAATGCTTAAGTATGCATAGACGGGGGGTAAGAGCTTTGCTCACTTTCGCTGACAAGGGGGAGGGGGGAATTAAAAATTAATAAAATTCTGCTCACGTAATACTCGAACGGCCACTCTCACAAAAAAAAAAACTTTTAACAAGTCGGTTTTCGTTTTTGTTAAAAGTATTATATTTTTGAGTATATAATATATAGTAGACCTCCATGGGCGTGTCGTCGTCCGTGTCGGCGTGCGCGTCGTGTCGGCCGACGTGCAGCGGCTGCAGCGGGTGCAGCGGCTGCAGCGGGTGCAGCGGCTGCAGCGGCTGCAGCGGGGGCGGCGGCGCGGCGTGCTGCAGCTCCTCGCCCACCATCGCCTGCAGCGGGATCGAGTCCTGTCCACAATTTACTACATATATACCCTGCTAGCACTGTAAGGTGTGACGTCAATGTAGTATACTGCGAAGCCGTTCCTTTATAGTTAGCTATACTGGGTACTGTTTAAAACGGAACTCAGTCCAGTATACTGTCCGTCATCCAAAGCACTGAGAGCACCTTACCTCAAAAACGCCAGTGCTCACAGTACAAAAATGGCGGCGTTTATGACGTCATTATGTTTCCCTAGGATACTGCGGCAGTATACTGTCAGTCCTTAACGGAATTTCTCTCCAGTAAGAGCACTGAACGGTGCTTCCAGTGTATATCGGAACATACCCATTATGTTTCTTTTTTTTTCAGGATAAAAAGTATTAAGAAGGTCGCCATTTTGGATTTATTTATGTACTAACTTTTCACCCGCAACTTTATATCTATAACATTTTTCCCGTTATCGAATTTCGATGAAACGAACTGTATAAAAATAAACGACGATAACTTTTTGCAATATCCGATTTTAATGGAAAACAACAGACAGACAGACGGAAAATAATTCTAAAAATAAAAATAACTGGTTTATGTTCTATTCCTCTTCTTTAGTTACACCCTTTTCTATTTTTAAAAGCTTTTATTTTATTACTCTTATTCAATGTACAGACACACCAGATTCTACTGTTTTATTACATATATACAGGATGTTTATTTAGTCACTGGTAATACTTACAGGGGTGGTAGTACTCGTCAATATGAACAACTTTTAGTATGGGACCAACTCTGATATAGCGTAAAATAAAACAGTCGCTTCATACATTTTGGTCGAGTAGATATTGAACTCTTGTATTGAACAGCTGATATTTATATCACAGTTAGTCCCATAGTAAAAGTTGTTCATATTGATGAGTACTTCCATCCCTGCAAGTATTGCCAGTGATTAAAAAAATCACCCAGTATATTATACCTAGGATATAATTATTTTGTTATTTCTTACCTCGGCCTCTTCATCCTTCTTGATTTCATCCAAAGTCTTGTCTTCATCTTCATCAGCTTCTGGGGTCTCCTCCTCGTGTACTTCCTCTTTAATTTCCTGCTTTATTTCCACTGGTTCAGGAGTCACTTCCGGTTCCGGGGGGACAGGGGTTACTTTAGAAATAAATAATAAAATAATTGTTAACATATTCACAAGGCTAAAGTAGGGCGGACAATGACCCGAGCAAACGTGCTGTCTCCAGTTCTCTGTCTAACACGTTATGTGGGACGAAGAAAGCGTATATATTTATATTTTGTTCTAAAATCGTTTTCGACTATGTTATAGTGCTTTAATGCACTTGTAGCTATTGTGTTTAAATTTAATGATCGACCGTCATATCCACCTTGTATAATCAAAAATAAACAACAACAAAAACAAAAAATCATAAATCAAAGAAAATACCATAAACACAATAGAATCATTAGAACAGACGGGCCGGTTGGCGTGGTTGGTAAGATACCCTATCTATCACGCCACAGGTCGTGGGTTCGATTCCCACTCAGGACAAACATATGTGTGCATGAACATGTCTGTTTGTCCTATGTCTGGGTGTAATTATATATGTATGTATTTACAAAAGAAAAGTAGTATATGTAGTATATCAGTTATCTGGCTTCCATAGGACAAGCTCTGCTTAGTTTGGGGTCAGATGGCCGTGTGTGAGGAATAATGTCCCAGAATCCCAGAATTATTGAAGAATATTAATGAAATAAAAATAGAAAACCAAATAAATTTGGTTACCTTCAATAGGCACTTCGATAGGTTGCGGTACCGGGTCGGGAGGCAGCGGTATATTCTCAGGGTCAGGTGCTTCTACTTCGACCGGTTGCTCTTCAACCGGTTGTGGCTCCTCGACCGGGGGCTCCGGGGTTGCTGCGGGGGGCGGCGGTTGCTCCGGGGATATACTGATTTTATAAATGGTGTTAAACCGGATAGAAAACAGGTCTTCATTACTTTGTATGGGCTTGTGTTTGACCACAATCTCACTATGGTAAGTGATGATGTGGCCGAAGGTGGTAAGCACACAAAGCCTAGAAAGAACTGGCTCTCAAGTGCAGCTGCCGGAAAATACAGGTAGCTGTTTGGCGACAGATACTAATATTAAAAATCCAAAAATAACTGTATGTCTATCACCTTTTCACACCTAAACCGCTGAACTGATAGCAATTAAATTTGGTAAGCCTATGGTACGGAGAGGGACATAAGTTCCTTTGAATGAAACTCACACTTCCTCTTCAACAACAGCAGCTACAGGTTCCAACTCGGGTACGTCATCAACTGCTACCTCGGTTGGTTCCGGCTCGGGTATAGGTACCTCCGGCTCTTTTACTTCCTCTTTTACCTGTTAGCACAATTCGGTATGTTAAGTTTTCTTCAAATATTTTTAATTAAATAAATTTGCCCATATCTTTTTATCGTGTTGACTCAAGACCTTGATTTTTATATGCCTAATAGGGACTATCGACTTCAGTATTTGGTATAAATTTCAACTTGCTAGGTCCACCCGTTCCTGAGAAAATCGGTGGTGACATACGGATAGACGGACAAGAGAGTGATCTTATAAAGGGTTCCTTTTTTAGCGTTTGAGGTACAGAACCCTAAAAAGATTTAAAACCATCTTCACATTTTTGCCTTTCTAATGAACCCGGTTTGGGGCACATCGGTTGGATGGTTTCAAAGTCTATAACGGACATAGGCAGGTAGATTTTTTTTTTGTTTTATATTTTACAATCCCGCTCGCGAAATCCCTTTTAATCCCACCGTAAAAAAAAAAAAAAATCGGGCCGAATACGGTTTTATAGGCTGTGGTTGTGTGTGGAAGGTGCCTTAAATTGTCTAAAATTGGCGCTGGTTTTCGCCGGCCACCGGGTTTAATTTAAATATTTTTATTTTCCAAGCTGTAGTTACAGTTTATTTTCCAAAGGTTTCCGAGATGACGTCATAGAAAGAAAGAAAGAAAGAAAGAAAGATAAATTTATTAGACACCACAATAGTACAATGACACAACGAATAAATAAAAAAATAATACAGATGAACACAAAAAATAAAAATACAGCAGTCATAATAATAGAAGAAAATAAAATAAATAAATGAAATGATTTTATTGTACTAGAGGGGTCCAAAAGGCCCGAGCTCAGCATGTGCTGCTAAATAATTACAGCGCTGATTTTCGGCTGAAGCCATGGGTGATGCACGGACAGATGGGCGGTTAAACAAACCTTTGCAAAATTAAATAATAAAGAAAAAATAAAAATAAAAAATCACAAGTAATAATAATAATAATCAAATCAGCAAACGCACAAACATAAAATTGGGCATTCAATAACAAGAATAAAAATAATATTAAATAAAAATAATAATAATAATACAGGGCAAAACCGTACAACCTAAGTGCTGGATTTCTCTAAATCAAGTATAAACTTTTTCAACTTACACCTAAACGCTTGGACTGTTTCTTGGAATGTTTCCGTAGTCTGAATAGCTTGAACATTTGCCAGTTGACGACACTGACACTATTGCAATACAATTTAATTATTTTATTGAAAGGCACAGGATTTAACCTGTTCAGCCTACTGCATGACATCATTTAGAGGTCAAATTAAGAACAAATTATTTCAAGTATAAATACATGAAAAAATGTAAAAAATACATTCCATAAACTAACCTTTTGAACTTCAGGTTGTATGACCTTAATCTCTGTGGTTGGGAACTTGACCTCCGGGAAGGCGATCTTGACTTTCAACTCTTGAGGCTCCTCAGCCTCTTGAGAGGGTTCTGGGATGATCGCTGGTTCTTCTACAGGGGGCTGTACTTCTGGTACCTATAGAACAATCATTTTCTTCAATTTTTTTACTAACTTTATTTTTTTACACAATGTTGCATTTCCATTTTTTATAATAGTGTTTTTATCCCGAAGATCCCACGGGTACGGGACATACTAACCTTTTCGTGAGGTTTCAATTTAGCTACAGTGAAGCGTGGGTTCGATTCCTGTTAGAACAAACATTGGTAAACAATAATTTATAAGTACTAATACTAAGTACTGGCTTTCATACAAGTATGAACAAGATGCACATGTGCTCTGAACATGTTTGTGGAAAAACTAGCTTTTCTGCGCGGTTTCAACCGCATTCCCGAGGGATCTTGTGTTGTGTTCAACCGGTTTGGTTGAGCACAACACAACGCGCCAATCTCAGGAACTACTGGTTCGAATTGAAAAATTCTTTCAGTGTTGGATAGTCCATTTATCGAGGAAGGCTATAGGCTTTTTATTCCGGGAAAACATAAGATCCCTCGGGAACGCGGGTGAAACCGCGGAGCGGAAGCTAGTAAAATATAACACATACCAATTCAGTATCCACTGTCACTGTTACTTTTTCAGGTTCTACTTCGATTGGCTCCTCCTAAATTAAAAAAAAAAACATGGTCATGTTATCTACTTATATAATACTATAAACAGTTATAATTTTGTTTGTGAGTTTGTATATAGGTAATTTCTGGAACTACTGATCCAATGAAAAAATAATAATTTTGTCTTAGATAGACCGTTTATTAAGAACTAGCTTTTCCCCTCGGTTACACCCCCTTTCTCAGGATACAAAGTTGCCTATCTTTCTCAAATTGGGCTATCAAATGCAAAAATATTTTTACTAAATTGACTGGTAGTTCCAGAGATTAGCTCCTTTAAACAAACAAACAAAAAACTCTACTCCTTTATTATATTACTATAGACAGGCTACATTTATCCCGGAAACGCGGCTAAAACCGCGGGGGAAAGCTAGTAGAACTATGTAATAATATATCCTACTAATACACAAAATATTTCTAGTCTGAGTTAACTTTTATTTTAGTTTGTCAAAAGGCAGACAAAGGCTCAGAACCTTACAGCCTAGTCGTATTTTTTATTATTATTTATTTCTTATGTCTTTTTATATACATAATATCTTTTTTTCTTTTTAATGTATTGATTGTATTTGACATCTATAATCACAATGAAGTCTTGAAATTTGTTGAAACTGTATGCGTCGGATGCGTGCACAAATAAAAAACTTTTTCTTCCTTTCTAATATCATAAATATGAAATTTTGTATGTTTGGATGTCTGTTAATAAAATTTGGCACCCATATAGAATATTGCATTAACATATACGGTACTTTTTATATGGGGAAAACATAAGATCCGTCGGGAATGCGGGTGAAACCGGGGGGCGGAAGCTAGCATTACATACATACCTTAACGACATCTATATGTACATCATCTGCGCTAGGCTCGCGTATAGACGTCACATCCACATCCATTTCATCCTTCTTTGGTTTCTCTACGACTCTGCAATTTAAAAAAATATAGTTATTAACATGGACCTAGAAAAAAGGCGGACGCCACCTCATAAAACAATTACTGAAGCACCCACAGTAAGCCAGCTCGCTTAAATGCATGCACGTCCGGCACGCACACATTCACACCACACTAAGCCGGCCGCCCGCCATTACGCTCCGAACCACACACACACACACACACCAACGTCACCACCATTTTGGTGCTTCAATAGTTTCTTAGCGTCCTTCTGTCCGCCTTTTTTTCTAGATCCATGGTTATAAACTTTAAAAAATTTAGTCTTGGGGCGTCCGCCATATTGAATTTAGAGTGACGTCATTTTATTTTTCGTAAGCCCTTTCATGTTATACCCATATCATGGGAGTGCATAAAAGATTTAGAATGACGTCACTTAGCTAACCATGCATTGTCATCCAAACTAAACGTATATGCAGGATTTCAGCTCAATAGGAAACGGGGAATTGGGTCTAATAGGGAATATGCATAAAATTTAAATTTGTCTCAAATATTTTTTTCTAGATTCTTTATTGTCATTACATTATACTTAAAAGGTATTTTTTTTATTCAGTTATTATTTAAACCCAGAAAATATTACATAAAAAGTGAAAAATAAGGGAGGGAAATTCAAACTTACAAAACGCGTCACCATTGGTCGAAACGAAATGTGACGTTAATTGTCACGTCATTGAATATATCGGCGTCGATATTCATACTGTGTTAAAGTAGTGTTTGTGAGAAAAAGTGTTTAAAACTGTATTCCTGTGTGATTACTTGTGGATATATATTTGTAGTCAATCGAGGACGATGACAGAAACTGGTTTTGTTCAAGCACAATCAGATAATCTGCCGAAAATAGATGCATTTATGATGTCAGCATATTTTGCATCGAATCTCGATTTTACGAGCGCAGAGATCAAAGGAGTGAAAGCTGCAAGGTAATTATTATGTTACATGGTATATTTTAGTCCATAACATAGGCTTTATTCATAAATGTTTAAATAATACTTACATCAAAACATAATCTATACATAACCATTTGTCATTTAAAAATTGTTCCTAAACTCCTAATTTACGTCTATATCATTATAAGTTACTCGTATAATATTATATTATTGAAGCTCACAAAAGTATGATATGTTTATATACTCTTTGTAAATATTAGATAAATACGATATTCCGATTTACATGAACAATTTTCTTTCAGTATTTAAGTGCTTGTTTGTTTCAGATCTGAACGAGAATCTTACGGTGATTCAGCAGTTGGCTATGTCCAAGTGAACATTATTATTATTACATTTTTCTCCTTTCTGTTTCATTATGTTATATTCAATATAATTAACTGTATCTTCCTTAACCTGAAATAAATTATCAATCATTAAAATTTCGTAAAACCGATATACGAATAAATAAGCAAGCTCTTTAGATACATTTTTAATGAACTTTTGTAAACAAGGTTAGGTTAGTTTTAGACCAAACCTCCTATTTTCACACTAAGCTGTACATAAATATATGCTATACTTACGTTAAAATGATCTTCACAACAAAATAGAACCGATAATGGAGATACAATATCCCTTCTCATCATCTTACACCATTTTTTTCGTAATTTTGCATCGCATGGAATACGGAAAAACACTTTATCGGGTGTACTAATAATAGTGTTTTTGCACTTCGGTACCATACAATACTTGTAAGATGGTTTTTTAACTACTTCCATGATTTGTATAGCAATTAAAACTGAAAATACGTATGAAGTAACTGAAACACAATAGTAAACAAACGCGGGATATAACAAATGACGTCATCCAAAGCGCGCGCTAAATGGTGGCGTTTGAACGGCTCAAATTTATTCAATGTTTTAAATTTCACTTAGAAAAATAATTTGGCTCTTTTCAAGCCTATTTATATTTTTTTCCATGTTATAAAAATGTAAATGATAAATTTAAGAAATAAAAAAAAATCATGCATATTCCCTATTGGACTTCCAAGATTTTCTTACATAGTTAGTTACAGGTGAAGCTAGTAAATGCGAGAAAAAAGGCTTATTTTACGTTCAAAAATAAATTTGATTCTCGACAACGCGGATTAAACCGCGCAACAGTTCCTATTTTACAAGCTTTTTATTAACTTGCAATGTATGTATGTTTGTCCGGGTGGAATCTTGCAAGTCGAATTTAACCCACTTCCAGTGGTCGGATTGACTTGATATTTGGTATACATTAGTATATTAGATGACAATGCAAGTACAGTCAACAAAAAAAGCTTGTATTAAAAATGATTAGAAAATAAAGACATTTAATATATTTTTGCCAAGCGCACTAATCTCCTTTTCTTCATTGGTAAATTGCTCTGGCTTCCCTCGGGACGTTAGTAAAAAATAAAATCACAGTTTTCACATTTTTCTTCACCGAAAGCTCCAGCTGTGCAGAACTCACGGCATCCTATTCATTAGACTACTCGACGATCGGGACCGCAACCGAGCAGGTCTGAATAAGGGAGAGTCTAAGAACCAATGACCTCTACATACCTGTTATTCCCTTTATGCATAGCAGCAACCGGTTGTATATGTATGTCGACATCTCTGAACGCGTACACGTCCTCCGCTTTGATCTCTATATCGTCTATGTCCACCGCCGGTGTGGCTGCCACCGCCGGTGGGGGAGCGAGAGGGACGGGCGGCGGCGTGTTCGCTAAACAGAGACAGATAGTCAAAGGCATTCAGTATAGACTGTAGGGTACTTCTTAAGTTACCAAAGGTTCGGAACAAAAACTGAGAAGAACCGGCAAGAAACTCTCTGATTTAAATTATACTATCTTCCACCCCGCGGTTTCGCCCTCGTTCCTGAGGGATCTTATGTTTTCCCGGGATAAAGAGTAGCCTATAGCCTTCCTCGATAAATGGGCTATCCAACACTACAAGAATTTACAAAATCGATTACTACAAACTGATAAACTTTACCTCTTTATAATATTAGTAGAGGTATAAGGGTATGTTCCGATATACACTGGGAGCACTGTTCAGTACTCTTACTGGAGGGAAATTCGTTCCGTTATGGACTGACAGTATACTGCCGCAGTATCCTAGGGAAACATAATGACGTCATAAACGCCGCCATTTTTGTACTGCGAGCACTGGCGTTTTTGAGGTAAGGTGCTCTCAGTGCTTTGATCACGTGATCGTGACGTTTGCACGGTGGAAGGGTACTTTGTAGTACCCGCCTGGCTGGCTACCACCCTCAAGTTGAAAATCTGTCGCCAAACACCTATTGGTGTGTTCCGGCAGCTACACTTGTGAGCCAGATCCTTCTAGGCTTTGTGTGCTTACCACCTTCGGCCACATCATCACCTACCATAGTGAGATTGTGGTCAAACACAAGCCTATATAAAGTAAAAAAAAAAAAAAAAAGTGATCAACAGCGTCCAATAACAGTAGGATATATACATGGATGACAGACAGTATACTGGACTGCGTTGCAGTACCCAGTATACTACATTGACGTCACACCTTACAGTGGTCGCAGGGTATATCGGAACATACCCATAGATTATAGTTTTTGGCCTGCGGCTTCGCTCGCGCAGACTTTTTTATAACATTTTTACCCATTAGCCAATTTCGATGACACATCCATGAAAATCCATTCGATGGTTTCGAAGATTAGAGTGTTCAAACAGACAGACAGATAAAAATCGAAAACAGTCTCTTTGCATTCTTTATTACCCTTTCTACAAAACCCACACTCCATTATTGTTAAAAAAATATAATGCACAGACACACCAGTTCTCCAGTTTTATTATACACTAGCTTTTACGCGCGGTTTCACCCGCGTTCCCAGAATAAAATATAGCCCATGTTACTCAGGGATAATGTAACTTTCTAATGGTGAAAGAATTTTTGAAATCGGTCGAGTAGTGTTTGAATTAATTCGTTACAAACAAAAATACAAATCTTTCCTCTTTATAATACATATTAGTATAGATATAGAATATGGTTGTATACCTTTAAGCTGGTGTTCAATTTGCACTAGTTGGCTCTTGATGTGCTCAATGGCGGCGTGCTTGCTCTCATGGTGAGGATGGGTGACCGCTGCCGACTTCTCCAGCAACATGGACAGTGTGGGCGCCGTCACTGACGGTGACACGGATTCTGTTGATGTACACTCTCTTAATAATTATAATAACAAACAGACAGACAGACAGAAAAATATATAAAAATCGTTTCTTCAATGTACAGACACACCGGATTCTACCGTTTTATAATATTTATATATAAGATAGATTAATTAATAAGCGTATGGAGGAGTAAGGTGGTAGGACTCCTCCATTGAAAAGGGAAGATCTTCCGCCAGGCTGGGTCATAGTGCCTGGGGACCGCGGTCCAACTGTACATGTTGGAATCTTGTATATAGTCATATAAAAGCAAAGGCAGCAACATCCCCTTTTAGTGAATGGGATGTTGCTGCCTTTGCTTTTATACGACTAATATGACATGTACTCGACGAACTTTGTCAGTGCGATGTAGAATATTGTTGCGCCATCTATCCACGGATAGCGGAAGTCTTGATAGATGTCGCTATAAGCGCGACCTTGGACCCCCTAAAGCAGTGGTCCCTGGAAGCTCCCGAAGTGTTCAGCGAAGCCATCCGAAAAATGTTAAATCTTTAAAAAATTCAAATACTGTCGGCATCGAACAATCGTATACGTGTTTTATTTATAGATACAAACAACCCTTTATTCATTTACATTTACTGTATATTACCTACAAACAGTTGGCGGTCTATGGTAAAACTGAAATTTTGTCAAATTGTCCCTCATCACTAAAAGGTGCCCCATGAAAGTATTTTCCGAAATTCAAAACCTAAAGGGGTCGCGGGTGTAATTGCCTAGGGTATGTTCCGATATACACTGGAAGGTGTGACGTCAATTGAGTATACTGAGAAGCCGTTCCTTTATAGTTAGCTATACTGGGAACTGCTTAAAACGGAACGCAGTCCAGTATACTGTATGTCATCCATGTATATATCCTATTGTCATTCTGGACGCTGTTGATCACGTGATCAAAGCACTGAGAGCACCTTACATCAAAAACGCCAGTTCTCACAGTACAAAAATGGCGGCGTTTATGACGTCATTATGTTTCCCTTGGTTACTGCGGCAGTATACTGTCAGTCCATAACGGAACAAATTTCTCCCCAGTAAGAGTACTGAACATAAAAACCCCTGGTATACAAAAATGGAAGAGGGAGACAGAGAGAGATAAATATATGCATACCAACAACACTGGCAGGGTGTGATATATGCTGTGGCGTGGTGACCACAGGCGAGGACTTGAGCAGTGACGTCAGCAACGGGGAAGATGGCGGCGCCGGCGCCGATGTCACTAAAATAAACATGCATCAAGTTAATTATCATCATATTATTATAACCATATCTATAACAAAGTTGTTAAGTACTGTGATTTAAAAAACAAATCGGTAATGGATGCAAAAACCATAATATATAAATGGCTAAAATCACTATCTTACGAGAAAACAGAAGAATTCATAAACATCAAATGTTAATAACTACGCGAGTGCCATATTGATTTGCTTTTATGAGTAAATATATATATAAAATATAAAGTAGTTGAATGTAATAATTTTGTTATATATATTCTTTATTTTAACTTTAAACTAACATCTGTCTGTTGAGGATCTTAATAAATAAAATAAAAATAAAATTCCTTTATTTCAGACCCGTTGATCCATAGACATAACTACCTACTGAATAAAAATAAAATAAAAATAATTACAGCAATTCGTCTTAGGTGGCAATATCCACCCATCGTCTATACATTGGTGTCTGTATTTGTCTTTCCGCCAGACTCATTATGATGGAATTTTTACACCTGTCAACTCTGGACATAAAAGACGCTATCCTGTTACGCTGGATGGCATTAAAAGAAGAAACCCGAGCCTCCGCGTACATTTCTGAGGCACTACAATAGCGTTTCAGGTTTTCTTAATGTCTAAACATGCTTTGTATTCAGGCTTCCTCGATACAGGCTTTGCCTAGTGAGGAGACCGTCAGATATGTATGTAGTACCCATGTCAGGATAACAATATGTCTGCAAAATTATGTGTTGAATGTATATTTTACGTGACTCTTTACTGAATGAATAAAATGTGTTAAAATTACTTGTGTGTTGAATGTACATATATTTTACGTATTTCTTTTGCAGTAATAAATATATTATATTATTATTATTTCAAAATGCATTGTTGCAGGGAAATTACCAATCATTATTACTCCATCTATGCCAATTTTATTGTAGATGGTAGAAAATGTAAGATTAATCCTTCCTAACTAACATTATAAATGAAAATGAGTTTATTGTTTGTTTGTTACCTTTTCACGCCTAAACCGCTGAACCGATAGTGGTGAATTTTAGTATGCAGATAGCCTATGGTATGGAGTTAATGTATCTAGTAATTTTACACTATATGCAGTATTTGCTACACTGTGAAAGCTTTTATATAGTACCTATAGTAGATGAAGCATACCTTGGTTACCAGGTGAAGTGGGAGCTGGCGGTCTCCAGGGTCGCTCGGCCCGCGCCCGTCTCTCCTCGCGCTCCTGCAGCCAGGCGGCTACTCTGGCGCTTTCCCGCTCCTTAGCACGCCTACAACTCTCTATATTCGACCAGACCTCGCGGAGGCGGTCTTCCGAGGTAGCCGGATTGCGGACTTCAGTTATTTCAGTCTGTAAAGAAGTATCTTTGATATATGGTATGCAATGGTGCAAAATTGGTAAGGCCTGTCGTGCATAGATACTGGAAGCATATAATAGATTATACATATTTATTGGTACACAACAGAAAAAGAAATTTAACAAAATAGTGTTACCATGGGCGAAAGTGAAATTAGTACTAGCTTACACATACAATTATTACAAAGGGCCGGTTGGCAAAATATCCTATATATCACGCCGCACGGTCGTGGGTTCGATTCCCACTCAGGACAAACATTTGTGTGCATGAACATTAGAAGAAAAGTAGTATATGTAGTATATCAGCTATCTGGCTTCCATAGTACAAGCTCTGCTTAGTTTGGAGTCAGGAGGCCGAGTGAGAGGAATAATATCCCAGAATAATTATTTATAAGACTTCACCTCGCGGTTTCTCCCTCATTTCCCATACAAAAAGTAACATATATCACTCTCTGGTTCAAGATATACTTCCATGCAGACATGTTGATCCACTGATGTGTGAAAGAAAGACAAACTGACAAACACTCACATTTATAATACCATCAAACTAGGCAATGCCTATTATTTTTTTTTTGTCAGAAATCTGACATGAAGCCAGGCAGTCCACCTGATGATAAGTGGCTATGTTGCCTATGGAAATCAGCAATACCAGGGGCCAGGGGCAATTGGCTCTCAATTGGAACTGATGGAACACATTAATCTTAATAGTATACCATGCCACAATGTTTGTCCGCGATGGATTCCTAAACTACTTAACCGATTTTAAATTAAATTGGCACACCGTGAGCAGTCTGGTCCAACTTGAGAGATAGGATAAACGGCTGGACCGATTTGGATGAAATTTTGTGTATGAGTTGGACAGGACAACAAAATTACCTTTCAAATGATATACCTCAATCTATAGTTCATTGCATAGAAATTGTAAAAAATTATTCTGAGCAATGCACAAATTGATTGATTCCAGTTTATAACTCACCAGTGTAGGTCACTTAACCATATAGCTTAACTTAGCTATATTAGTGAGATTATACATTCTCTAGGCAGGCATGCTCAACCTGGTAAAACCTGGTGACTGATATGTGGGACTGCACCTCTATCATACCTTAATTTGATCATACTGTTGATTCATTTCGGCAATTGTTTTCTGTATCTCCACAATCCTCTCCTGAGTGAGTTTCTTGAGGACACTCTCTTGTGGACTCTCAACCCCTCCTTCAGAGTTCCGTTTCTTACGCTTTGGAGTCTCCACATTTTCTAATAATGTTCCGTATTGAGCTGCACAGCTACATAAGCATAATACAAGTTGTTAAATGTTTTTGCTGGTTATTTGTAAAGTTGTTTGTGTTAAGTTTTGTATTGAAAAAAAAAAAACTATTGGTCAGTAGGCCTAAGACACTCATCAAAACAACTACTTGAAACTATTTCTAATTACGATTTGTTGTTTATTGCTCCATCGTGTCATTGATGACTGCCAATGTCATAGTTAGAGAAAGTAACGAATAACAAAATAATGGGAGGAAAGTAGCTATTATTATATTACAAATGCATGTTATTTAAGAATTTTAAAATCGCTACATTAAAATATTTTGACAGCCACAGGTAAACAAAACAAACCTCTTTTGTGAGTACCAATCTTGAGGTCTATTTGGCTCCCCCACGGTTTTCAAAGCGCGGGAAACAGACATCCAATTCTGATCTCCACTCCTTACCACTGCTGACGCTAGGCATAGCTGTTCACGAATATTCCAGGTATCTAAAGGAACCCTTTTTAGTTGCAATCTTTCTTGCATAGAACTCATATTGAGGTTATTTTTTACGACTATTAATAAAAGTGTTCAATGAAGTTTTAAACGTGAATACAATAGTTTTGATTCCATCTTTTCTAATCTAACATAATGTAATGCGAAAATATTTCCATCAAAACCAAAGCACAACAAATTAATTAATTGTCATCTGTCTGTCTAATTTGACAGACAACCAACAAAAAAAAAAACAACCACAGATATATAACTGATACTTATTTACCTATTCCGTGACTGATGCTGATACATTTAAGCTAAGCATTTAATCAAGAAGTGAAGTGATAACTGTATACATAAGGTCCTAATAAATGAAGTACGGTCCTTTTGAGGGAAGATAGTATAGGTCATAAGTATTCCGAAAATTATAAAATAAAAATATTCGGTCGTAATTTTAATGAAAAAAAAACCTGAAATTGTACTTCATCACTACTAAGCATTAATTAAAACCATTAACAGCATAATCAGGTGTAAAAATTATTATTATAAAATAAAAACATCATTTAAAAATATGAACATTACTTTTATTTTATTTATTTATTACTTTTATTTATGAAGTACACTTTAAGTATTTATTTTTTTGAATATTTTTATTTAGCCTACTTAGACACGTATTGAACGTTGTATTGCATTTTTTTAAGAATGTCTATATTTTATTATATACTGAATTGAAAATATTTTTTTTATTAAAATAGGCTATCACAAGTACCTACTTATGAATAGTCTGACTATCGAACGGTTTGGAAGGTTTAAAACTTCTTTCTTCTTTGTTCTTTTTAAAACCAACATAGATTTATTTACATAAAATATTAATCTAGTTTCATCAACAATATTTTCGTGTTATGGCGGAAAAAAAACAAAACGATAATACATAAGTGACTTAAGTATTTAAATAAATAACTCAAGCAGACCTGACCCACAAGCAGCAGCACGTGGTAGCCATTTTCCTTTATGGATAGTTACTACTATACTCTTTGGCCATATCCATATTTTAGGAAAGTGTTGAGTATGAGTTATATGGATATCAACACAAATTATGGAGTCATGTAAATTGAATAAAAAGTTATACAAATCTTAAATACTAACTGTTCCCCACGGCTTCACCCGCATTCCCGAGATAAAAAATAGCTTATCACCTTCCTCAAGAATTGGGCTATCAAATATCAAATGCAAAAATATTTTTTCAAATCCGACTGGTAGTTCCAGAGATTAGCGCTTTCAAAAAAAAAAAAAAACTTTTGTTCTTATGTACGCACGTAAGAAGTTATACTTCTTTATTATTATTTTTTTATACTATCTTCATGTTTTACTGTGTATGGGACAACCTGACAATTTTGACTAGCTAACTTCATGGTGTCGGTTTTTGTCGTGACGGTGTGCGCGCGCATCGTTAAAATTTACTCTCATAATTTTTCCCTAACGCGCCAAAAGAAGTATAACTTCAAAAACTGTTCTGCCTTATTATATTAGTATTAGTTTAGTACTAGCTTCCACCCCGCGGTTTCACCTGCGTTCCCGAGGGATCTTGTGTTTGTCCCGGGATAAAAAGTAGCCTTTAGCCTTCCTCGATAAATGGGCTGTCTAACACTGAAATAATTTTTCAATTCTAACCAGTAAGCAAACTCTTCAGCTTTATAATATTAGTATAGATAGATAGGTATTTCCTATTTCTATATATTTGCCTGATACGAAGGTGAGGGAAGGCGCGAAAAACCAGGCGTCCGATAAATACATACATAGTTTGTTCGTGCCTTGAGTCAAGGATTGTATTGGAGCAAAGCTAACAGAGGTGGCAGCACTAGATGGGCCGAAATCTTCTGAAATAAACCGCCATGTCCGCCATTTTGTGCTTATAATTTTGTGAAAAGGTGCGTCCTCTTCCACAATTTCTTTATATCGTCTGCCAAAACTTCATACTTTTTTAAAAATTGTTTGTTTTCAAACTTACATTTTGATTTAGTTCTGCTGTCGAGTGGCTTTTAATTATTTTTGATTGTTTTATGTAAATGTAAAAGAAATACCTAATTTCCTTTCAGCATTTCATAATAATAATTCATATTATGGGATCTCAGTATACATTTTATGAGTTCTAGATTTGAACTTGAAGGCTTTGAAAGCCAACTTGGTAGCTATACAATTTGGTTTGGCTTAGAGAGTAGTCTTACGGGCCGTTTATTTGAGTTGGAGTATACGCGGGCTGTATGGGTCAGAGAGTAGTAGGTTAGGTTAATTGTATTCTATGGTAGTAGGGGTGGTTCCAGAGATTCCAGGAATCACAACAAGTCTTACTATTTTAGATATTGAATAACTTCTTTGACTATTTTTTTAATTTCAATCTTGCCCACAGATTCTAATTAACGCAATGTGGGACCTAAGAGTGTGTCGAGGATGTCTCGTTACCGATACGGAGGGGAAACTGGAGCCCATTAATAAAATGCTGAAGATGGGCTATCAGGCTTTAACAGGTCTTGAAGTAAGTACTGATGACAATTAAAGTGCAGGCACATAGATAATGCATTTCATCATATCACGGAAACTGCTTATCCGATTTGAATGGGACTTTCACATAAAATTCTGTATTTTCTTAGGCATTGTTTAGTGACAGTTGTATCAAAATCAGATGAGCCGTTTGTGTGATATGATCAATATTAACAGGTGTCAGAAATACATTCTCTCAGCAGCTACATTTTAGTATATATTTTTTACTATGGTAGTAACCACACATAGCCCAGAAGGGAACATGTTCTCAAGTGTAGCTGCTGAATAACACCAGCAGGTGATTTGCAAATTAATTAGGTTTATTTCATGGATCTAATTTTGTGATTTGCACCTGAGTCATATGTAGGTACCTATGTATTCAATTTGAAAATGCCTTGGTTTGGTTCCATTACTACATTATTCTGTTATTAATTGATAAGGCACCAATGTATGGTTTTAAATAATTATTAAAACAAATAATACATACAATAAACCATACTCCAAATATGGCCTTGTCTGTGAACTACATTTATGTATTAACAATGTTATCTAGATGAAAGATGGAGACGGCTACCCAACCTACTTCTGCCTTGAGTGCTGTGTCCATATCAAAAAGGCTTGGGCTTTTAGAAGGAAATCAAGAAGGGCATTTTTTGTTATGAGAGAAATTATGATCATCCGGAATGAGGTATAGTTGTTCTAATTATGCAGGCTAGCTTCTACCCGTGGTTTCATCAATATTCCCAAGGGACCTTATGTTTTTCCCGGGATAAAAAGTTCCATATCAACAATCAAGCGTCAATATATGTATGTATAACTAAAATTTTGGTGATTTTCGTTTTATAGCATTATCATATTTAAAATAAATAATAAATTTCATGTTTCATCATATGTGTGTCCTTTGTTTCTATACACCATTCATCTGGATGTGATGCTTGCGATGATTTCTGACAAAAAAAGAGGCCTTGCAACATATGTCAGGGGATTAGCTAGTATTTTTTATAAATCCGATAAATATCCGATAATTCAAGTTGAAAAAAAGAAAATATGATTATTTGTCATTAATTAAATTTATTTTTATAATTTCAGGTGACAATCAAAGATATACAAACAATAAACCGTGAAAAAACTCATTTAAATTCATCATCCAGCTATTGGAATTTAAAGAACAATATAATATTCAACATAGACAAGAAAGATGATGAAGAATCCTCTATGGTTGAATACACACCTATCATAGACAATTTAGTTTGTCACAATATTGAAGTGATCCCGGAAATCACTCAAAATATTGAAGAGGAAGAGATTGAACCAGCTGTAGAAGACACCATAGATAATGTAGAAGATGTTGATGATAATGACAATGACAATATACCAGAAGATATAGATTTGGAAGATGTGTTTAAGGATTTGAAAGAAGAAAGTTCAGAGAGTGAGATTGAAGAAGTGGAAGTAGAAAAAGTTGAGAACAGTATTGAAAAGAAAGCAAATAAATATCCAGCAAATGTTTATGCTTTCGATGTGAGGGTTAGACTTGCTTTTACAATATTAGTTTCTGGGCTTTATTTTCATGTCCACATAATAATATGGTCAACCGCCACCGGGAGAATGAGTGCTATCGCGTGTAAATTCGCCGCTAGAGGCGCTAGTGTATCGTGAGGTCTCACTGTTTGTGGGTGAGCTGAGATGATGATTATGAATAACAAACTTTGACAGCTATACTTCAGGACCTTACTCGACAGTGGCGCCAACTGGTGGGCACTAGCCCTAAATTGAATAAATGAGTTTAAGTTTGTACAAAAACGGTAGCTCTCAATGTCAATGTATTGTTGACCTTCAACCTCTTTACGCCCTTTTTGAAGAACCACATGAATTATTTCTAAGGAAAACCATAATAGGGAGCTTCTTCCACATCCGCATACTCAGCAGTAAGCTTAAAAGCTGTTTTTTCTTTCAACAGATATATAGAGCCTGCAAAGCCCTGTGCAATACAAATATAGCTGTAATATCCGAGATAGACCAAAAGAGTTTGCAAGTGATTAGGTCTAAAATGAACCCGTTTTTGACAGCCAAGTTTAAATGTGCGCTTTGTCTAATTGTATTCAAAGATATGGCAACATTGGTGAATCATGTTCAGGATCACAAATTAGTGAGTATTTTTTTAGGAAATTGTTTAGTTGTTTTATTTAAAAATCGACTGAGAGCTCGCGTTCCTGAGAGATCGGATATTTTCCTCAAGATAATGTTCTATGTAACTCATACAAGGTGGATATGACGGTCGATCATTAAATTTAAACACTATGGTTATAAGTGCATTAAAGCACTTTAAAATAGTCGAAAACGATTTTAGAACAAAATAAAAAAATCTAAATTTTCAAGTAAATACCTTCGAACTTCAACAAAATACAACACTATTTATATTTACATTGTCACTAACCTGTTATAGGCGCTACATTGGACGCAGCGCGGGTGCTTTCTTCGTATCACATAACGTGTTAGACAGAGAAATGGAAGCGCGAGAATCATTGGTATGCTCGGGTCATAGTCCTACTTTAGCCTAGTGAATTTGTTAGGCATCTACGTGTCGAGTAAAATTGATAAAGCGAAAATTTATTACTGTGCCTAAACTTCTCGATGGATTTCAATCACTTTTTGTATATAGTTTACAAACAACGTTATAAAGCTCTGGTTTCATTTAATGTTCAACCGTTTTCTCCACCTTATGTATGTAAGTTTCTACCTGTGTGTCAAATTTCATACAAATCCGTTCAGCCGGCAACAAACGATGTAGGTAGAGGAAACTCCATTGCTGGGCAGATGTGGTTCAACCCTTACACATGTTCACAATGAAATTTAATCTAGATTAAAAAAATAATCTAATCAGAATGCATTGACATCGAGTTGTGAGCTACCCTGAAAGTTTCAGCCGGATAGCTAATCTGGAAGTGCTTGAAATTTGATTTGCAAGATTCCATCCCGAACGACATACAGACAAACAAGAAGTGACTTAATAAAAACGTGGTAATAAAATACTTTAACGTATTACAATTACAATAAGAACATATTAATTGTTATGCCCTTGATTATGATTTATTTCAGAGACACGGTGACCATGTATGTAGAGTGTGCATGAACAGTTTTGCTACAAAAGAACAGTTACACATACATAAAGCTGAAAAGCACATGTATGAATATACATGTAAAATATGTTTACAAATCATGAATACACTGTGAGTATAATGTAATTCTTTTGTTGTCTTATTTATACACCGAGATTGTGGTATGGTGTGCAGAATCATGTTTTTAATGTCAGTCTGGCAAGCAGGCAGGCGGTACACCTGATGGTATGTGTACCCTACCACCGTGCTATGGTTTCCTCACAATGTTTTCCTTCGCCGAAAGCTCAAGCTCATTATAGGAATCGAACCCGCGACCTTATCTGAGTATGTTGGCTTTTTTAAATATTTAATGTATAGAACTGTGTTTGATCGAAATCTCGCAAAGACAAGGGATGATACGGCCGAAGGTGGTAAGGACACAAAACCTAGGTGGAACTGGCTTATAGCATAAATATATAAAAAAAACAACAAAAAAAAACGGAATATGTTGATTTTGTGTGTGTAAAATGGTATCTATTCATATAGTAATATAATAAAGCTGAAGAGTTTTTGTTTGTTTGAATGCGCTTATCTCTTGAACTACCAGTCGGATTTTAAAAAAATCTTGAGGAAGGTTATAGCCTACTTTTATCCCGGGAATGCGGCTGAAACAGTGGGGAATAGCTAGTTTTATATATACAAAGAAAATGAAGTTTTTTTTTCCCAGTTTAGACGTAATACAGCACAACGAGAAAAACCACCCGGAAGTGTTAAAAAACGAAAATACACAAATGACTTCCTTAAAAACTCACTTCCAATTCATAAGGCAATCTCCACAACAAATGTACCAACAGAGGAACAATATGCTGGCCTGTTTTAAATGCAACAAGTCTTTCAGAAATAGACACGAATTTTCAAATCACGTCTCTAATCATGAAGGGGTAAGTCTTTAGGCTTGTGTTTGACCACTATCTCACTATGGTAAGTGATGATGTGGTCGAAGGTGGTAAAATATTTAAATCCTAGAATAGGCTCTCAAGTGCAGCTGTAATTATCTATAAGTATGTATTTACAAAAGAAAAGTAGTATATCAGTTATCTGGCATCCATAGTACAAGCTATGCTTAGTTTGGGGTCATATGGCCGGGTGTGAGGAATGTCACAAAATATTTATTTATCTATAAAATTGCCTTAAACATACAATGCTTACATCATAGTGAGATTGTGGTCAAACACAAACCTATACAAGGTATGTACTACAAAAACTCTTATTAACAGCTGACATTTTTTTAGCCGTTTGCAATACTTGCATGGGTGGTAGTATTCATCAATATGAACAACTTTTATTATGGGACCAACTCTGATATTGCGTAAAATAAAATGGTTGCTTCATACATTTTGGTCGAGTAGATATTGAACTTTTGTATGGAACAGCTCATATTTTTTTCGTGATTTCACAGTTGGTCCCATTGTAAAAGTTGTTCATATTGATGAGTATTTCCACCCCTGCAAGTATTGCCAGCGACTAAAACATCACCCTGTATATGTTCCTTTCATTTACAGAAAAATCTCTACTACTGTGACATATGCCTCAGATATAATCGATTAAAAAACAGTCTACAAAATCACATGATGAAATTTCATCTGTATCATTATAGATGCAAGCAGTGTTCTGAGGTGTTTTCTAGTAGGTAAGTTCTGTAGATGTCATCTAGAATAATCTAGATATATACAAGGTGGAGAAAACGGTCGATCATTAAATGAAACCAGAGCTTTATCACGTTTTTTTTAAACCGTATACAGAAAATCATTGAAATCCATCGAGTAGTTTAGCCACAGTAATTAATTTTCGTTTTATCAATTTTACTCATCATGTAGATGCCTAACAAATTCACTAGGTTAAAGTAGGTCGGACAATGACCCGAGCAAACTAATGATCCTCGCTTGCTTCTATCTCTGTCTAACACGTTATGTCAGATGAAGAAAGCGAATCGCACACTCACTGGGCTATATACAATCACGTAATTCTCAAAAAATTGCGATAATTCAACTTCTCTGAATACATTACATTTAAAGCCTGACCAGTAAATAAAAACCTGTGTGAGGGCGCCATTTGACAATATTTTGACAGCTCATAGTAAAATCAGTACACTTATTAGTTCCGTGAAATTCCGTAATATGGCAAGGTGTTTTATTTTTCTGGTTGAGCTTTACATTTAATATTGTAATAACTGTTATATATATTTAGATTTATGACCGTTTTTAGGGTTCGTACCCAAAGGGTAAAAACGGGAACCTATTACTAAGATTTCGCTGTCTTTCCTTAAGTCTGTCTGTCACCAGGCTGTATCTCAAGAACCGCGATAGCTAGATAGTTGAAATTTTCACAAATTATGTATTTCTGTTGCCGCTATAACATCAAATACCTACTTAAAACAAAATAAAATAAATATTTAAGGGGGGCTCCCATACAACAAACACGATTTTTTTGGCATATTTATAGATAATAGTACGGAACCCTTCGTGCGTATATGTGACCATTTAATAACTGTATAAGTAATAGTGAATTCTGATATTTTTTTCAGATGCAAAGCAAGAAATCATATTCGTAATGGATTTTGCAGAGATCAATGTGAAATTAAATGTAATTTTTGCGACCTAAAAATCACGTAAGACTCTTTTTTAATACTTTGAACTTGATTCTTTAGGACTAAAGTCGTCACAATCTAATAAGCCCGTTTTGACAAGAGGATATTTATTTTGTTCTCGATATATTTGTCTCTTTTTAGGGTTTCGTACCTCAAAAGGTAAAAAATGGAACCCTTATAAGATCACTTTCTTGTCCGTCTGTCCGTGTGTCACCACCGATTTTCTCAGGAACGGGTGGACCTAACAAGTTGAAATTTATACCAGATACTGAGGTCTATAGTCTCTATTAAGTGTATAAAAATCAAGGTCCTGAATCAACTCGATAAAAAGATATGGGCAAATTTAGATTTTCGCGAAAACTAGCTTAGGTTAGGTCTAGCTTAATTGGCACCAACCTCAAATAGAATAAATAAATAAAATTGTGCTATTGTGTGAAAGAAAATACTTTGGCGGTATAATGGGTAGGTACGGAACCCTCGGCGCACGAGTTCGACTCGTACTTGACCGGTTTTTTTGTCACATGAATGTGCTGTCAAAATGGCCCAGGCATTATTATAATTAAAAAATGGAAGTATTTGTGTTGGTGTTCAGGTCAGAAACTCACGCGGTGACTCACAACAAGTTCCGACATTACTGCGAAGTGTACGTGCACGGGTGTAACCTGTGCGGACACTCGTACACCAGTCTATACGCGCTCTACAGACACCAGGTTATTGTACACAAGTTTATTGTGAGTATTATTATTAATCCTACTTCCTAAATGTGAAAGTTTCGATGGATAGATGATAGCTCAGTGGTAGTGACGTCGGACGCCGCGGCGAAGGTCGTGGGTTCGAATCCTACAATAAGCTTGAGCTTTCGGTGAAGGAAAAACCGTGAGGAAACCATAGCACGGTAGTAGGGTACTTTGTAGTACCCGCCTGCCTCCTCAAGTTGAAAATCTGTCGCCAAACACCTATTGGTATGTTCCGGCAGCTGCACTTGAGAGCCAATTCCTTCTTTGTGTGCTTACCACCTTCGGCTACATCATCACTTACCATAGTGAGATTGTGGTTAAACACAAGCCTATAAAAAAAAATGTTTGTTTCTCAATCACGCCACTCACAACTTTGGCAACAACTTTGTTTTTTTTTTTATAGCCTGGAACCGCAATCTCACTATGGTAGGTGATGATGTGGCCGAAGGTGGTAAGCACACAAAGCCTAGAAGGATCTGGCTCTCAAGTGCAGCTGCCGGAACACACCAATAGGTGTTTGGCGACAGATTTTCAACTTGAGGGTGGTAGCCAGCCAGGCGGGTACTACAAAGTACCCTACCACCGTGCTATGGTTTCCTCACGATGTTTTCCTTCACCGAAAGCTCAAGCTCATTGTAGGATTCGAACCCAAGACCTTCGCCGCGGCGTCCGACGTCACTACCACTGAGCTATCATCCCCTTAACTTAACTTATCAACACTTTATATTTTTATCCTTCCATTGTTACAGAGTCCCATGGACCCTAAATTAGGTGATCCTGAACACGCATGCGCCACATGCAACTTTCAGTTTTATTCACGACAAGCGTATCAGAAACACGTCGTTAGCGCCAACCATCCGGAGGTCGAACATTTTGCGTAAGATTTTTTTTTATTACTTTTTAACACAATTTTATTAGCTTCACCTGTATGTATGTATGTACCTATGAACCTCTTTGAACTTGATTTTCACCCACATTAAAAAGATTAAGTTGAAATGAAGTTAAATTAAGGCTAATGCTGTGTTAGTAGCAGAATTCATTTGCTGCGATCGTGTATCGATCGACTGCCTCATTCTAAATGGAAGTCTGAAATGAGAAAACAGGAGCCTTCCTATTCAGTAGACTACTCAATCGGTTTGTCTACCCGATCGCAACCACAACCGAGCAGGTCTGACTAAAAGGCAATGCATGGTTAGCTAAGTGACTTCATTCTAAATCCAATATGGTGGACTCCCAAAGATGGCGGACCAGTTATTTTTTATGCACTCCCATGATATGGGTATCAAATGAAAGGGTTTGCTGACAAGAATACGCAAAAAAGAATGACGTCACACTAAATTTCAATATGGCGGACATAATTTTCTTATCTATAGCGGAACGGAACGGAAAATAAATGTGTAGCTACTTATCTTATTTGTAAATATTACCATCCACAAAATGCAAGGCAATGCAAGGTTGATCTTGCTGTCATTCATCTAGGTTCTCGATTGTTTGCTGATTACTTTTTTAGGTCATTTTTTATGCGTCCAGAAATAATGACAAAGACTACGTCTCAAAAGGGATCTAAAAAAGAAAAAAAAGCGCCTACAACTTACTGACTTACTATCTACTATCTCTTTTTCTCTCATCGATGGCCCATTTTACGTCCTTTTCGCGTCAGAAACATAACATAAAAACTATACTCAATCTCGTCCCTTGGGTGAGACGAGATGCTTTAAGGCCCCTCGCATACTTTGAAATCCTACTAATATTATAAACGCGCAAGTTGGCGAGGATGAATGGATGGATGAATGAATGTTTGTTACTCTTTCACGCAAAAACTACTGAACGGATTTGAATGTAATTTGGCACACATATAGAATATATTCTGGACTAACATATAGGATGCTTTTTATCCCAGAAAACATAAGATCCCTCAGGAACGCGGGTGAAATCGCGGGGCGGAAAAAGCTCATTCATAGGATACGACCTATGTCACGTCATCATCGCTACTAAAAAAAATATTTAGCATAACTTAAAAGCCATCCGTACATCTACTATCTTGCTTGTTTATCATAATTAAGAAAATTACTCAATTTAATTCAATATTATTTTCAGAAATGTATGCCGCACCTGTAGAAGGATATTTGATAACGAAGAGCAATGCAAAACTCATTCCTGCCGGTTGAAACATTTGGAATACCCAAGGCGTTGCGATTATGTAAGTACAGTACGGCCGATGTATCTTGGCGCGTCTGAACATAACGTAGCGTCTGCGCACCACGCCTCATGTCACCATTTTGTTCCGTAAACGTGTACTGCGCAACCTTCTGCACGAACTTCGGACGCGCCAAGATACATCGGCCATACTGTACTGTTTGTTTTTTCACTACATATTAAACGAAAGTCCCCCACCAGTCAGTCTGTCTAAACGCGTTAAACTCAAAAACTACTGAACAGATTTTCATACAGTTTTCACCAATTCATTAAAGGTTTTGTGTAAATTGACTGAAATAATTGTTGTTGAAGATGGCCGCGTAAACCAATAGAGTTGTACAAGGTGGAGAAAACGGTCGATCATTAAATGAAACCAGAGCTTTATCACGTTGTTTTTAAACCGTATACAAAAATTCATTTAAATCCATCGAGTAGTTTAGCCACAATAATTAATTTCCGTTTTATTAATTTTACTCATCATGTAGATGTCTAACAAATTCACAAGGCTAAAGTAGGTCGGACAATGACCCGAACAAACGCGCTGTCTCCAGTTCTCTGTCTAACACGTTATGTGAGACGAAGAAAGCGTAACGCCCGCGCCGCGTTCAAGGTCTCTTATAGGCCTCTTACAGGTCAGTGACTATGACGTTGTAGTCACTGACCTGTAAGAGGCCTATAAGAGACGTCGTATTTTGTTTACATTCCGAAAGTATTTACTTTCTTTATTTTGTTCTTAAGTCGTTTTCGACTGTGTTAAAGTGCTTTGCACTTGTACCATAGTGTTTAAATTTAATGATCGACCGTCATATCCACCTTGTATATATTCTTTTTTTTTTTTTTTTTTTTAATGGCGTATATGCCGTATACCCGTTCCATATTTTCAAGTAAATATGATTTATTTTAAGTTTTAGCCATTAGCATATTCGAATTTTTTATTAAAAACTTCTTGGATTACTATTTTATTATTTACATAATGCTTATTATTTTTTTATTTTGTTTATTTGTATATTTTGCATTTTTTTTTCTTCCTGGTTCTTTTCAGTGGAAGGCTGACTTTCGAACCGGTGGTAACTTCAGTAGCTTCGACGTTCATAGTTTAGTTGTAATACGTTTTGGCTTTATAGACTTTTCACGGGCTTTTGATACACTACAACACAAGCAATTAATTGGAAAACTAGACAACTGTGGTGTACGCGGTCCTCTACTGAAATGGTGTACAAACTACCTACATAATCGAGCATATAATGTAAAAATAAATAACATGAACAGTAAACCAGTTAAAGTAACAGAGGGCACGGCTCAAGGATCTGTACTGGGACCACTGCATTTTCTGTCATACGTTAACGATATGAGCAACTGTATAAATCACTGCACGTGTTACCAGTTCGCTGACGATACGTGTTTAATAGCTTGCGACAAAGACCCACATAAAGCACGCGACATGTTACAGTCCGATTTTAATATTCTTTCAAAATGGTGTCATGACTCTGGTCTGGTATTGAATACAAGCAAAACTAAAATATTAATTATAAAATCTCCATATGTACACAATCAACAAATACAAAATATAGTATCACATGAACACAAATGCCTACACGAGGACAATGTCGTATGTAAATGCCCTTGCATTGATATCGTAGACACTTACGCTTATCTTGGTTTACGAATAGATGGCAAACTTACTTGGAAAACCCACATTGAATATGTCTGTACAAGACTTAGACAGTTCCTAGCAAACATAATAATACTAAAAAATCGTATCCCTTACAAAGTCAAACTAATGTTATATAACTCCCTGGCTGAATCGTATATACAGTATGGGCTCAGCAGCTATGGCCGAACCTATAATACCTACATAAATCAAATTTATAAATTACAAGTAAAAATTCTAAAAAATATAGTATCTACCAATTGCATAATGATGATAGTAAGTTCTTCAAGCATTGTAAAATCTTACCTATTCACACACAATTTAAATACACGTTATTAAAAAAATATTTTTTTAAAGACGATCTTAAACATGAAATTAATCATTCTGTATATACGAGAGCGGTTGCTCAAAACCGGCTTTGTACGACTCGCGCAAACAACATGTACGGTGAAAGAACTGCTACTTATCTTGTTCCTCGGTTAATCAACAACCTGCCCTCAAATTTACGAGATGAATTAACTCCAAAAAATTTTAAACTAAAATTAAAATCGTACCTCCTAACGACACTACACTAACTCTTAAAAAAAAAAAAATTGAATTTAAATTTCTGTTAGCATGTATTGTGGTGATGTAGACTATAAGTTCAGTATTGTTACAAACATCTGTGGTTTTTAAATGCTGTGTTATAATGTTTCATTTAATATATCTTTTTTTTAACTGTAATAAAAAAAAAAATGGCTTTGACTTTGACTATTATTTTCAGTGTGACGTAATGTTGAAAAATGGGATCGCTCGGGAGAAGCACCACAAGAAACATCACCCCCAACTAGCATATAAGTTATCACAGAGGATTAAACTTTGCCAGATATGTGGGACAATCGTAAGTTATTCATATACGGGATGAACCAAACGGCTGGAGGGAGGGAATGTACCCGAAATATTGAAGATAGCAATTTTTACTTCAAAGAAACATTATTTTATTTCGTTTTCGAGAAAAAAAAAGTAGCCCATGTCCATCTCTATACCATAGGCTATCTGCGTACCAAATTTCATCTCGATCGGTTCAGCGCAGCGGCGTGAAAAGGTAACAAACAAACAAACTCACTTTCGCATTTATAATATTAGTTAGAATGTAAAGAATAACTGCGTTCAAATAATCACCTGCTTGAGCTGGGAATCGAACTGGGCATTATGTGAAAAAAATTAGCCCCTATTTTTATGATATCGATCTAAAGGGTCAATCATTAGAACTAATTATTTTTTTTTAAATTGTATTATTTTTTCTTTTAAAGGAAGATTTGCTATCGTCAATATTTAGGTTACATTCCCTCCAAGAGGCATTCATTTGATTCACCTGTATATACAACAAGCTAATATCGAAAAAAAAAAAAAGTTTTTTTAATTATCGTCGTTTCTAAAATTTTTATATATTTTATGTCAACCAACAGGTGGCAAGAAATCGTCTACCTAACCATATGAAGAGTCACAGCGGTGACCTTCTCAATAAGTACGACTGTAATCGTTGCGAGGAGCTAACCTCGTGGCCTAACGTATACGATTATGTTGAACACGTTGTCAAAACTCATACGCACAAACCGTACCACTGTGCGGTGTGCAACACTGCGTTCAGGTATAGGAGCGTATGCAGGGATCATATACTTAAGGTGAGTAAGTTTCACAAGGTGGTTGCTGTTTTTTTTTTTTTTATTATTTATTTATTCATAATACAAAAAAGTACAATAAGTGTACATACACTAAGATTAAACTTTAAAAACAGCGAATGAAAACCAGTTTAGGTTTATCTGTCACTGTGGGGGTAGTCGCTTGAGAAGGTAGTGATGAATTTAGCTTAACTTAATTGGCTATTTCACCATCCAACCCGTGGAAACTCGTAAATAGAATGTAAAATGTTAATGGTTGCTATAAAAATGGGAATGGTTGTAAAGATGGTTTCTATAATAAACTAACTTCCTTAGGTTTCACTCGAGGGATAGATAGATAGATAAAACTTTATTGTTACCCAACAAATGATAGTTAAACTTAACTTACAGTGAGTGTGTTACAATGGGCGGCCTTATCACTAAAAGTGATCTCTACCAGCCAACCTTTGGATGGAGAGGAGTTAGAAGATAGAAAATAACGGGGGTGTACAGTAACTATAAAAATAAATAAAAATATAACAAACAAAGTGATATACCTACTTATTACTAAATATTATTATATATATATTGTATCCAAAATGTAATGCACATACTTAAATATACTACTTAACATCTTAAGGGATCTTGTGTTTTCCCGGGATAAAAAGTAGCCTATAGCCTTCCTCGATAAATGGGCTATCCAACACTCCAGATCGATCCAGTAGTTCCTGAGATTAGCGCGTTCAAACAAACAAACATACACTTCAGCTTTATAATATTATTATAATATATTAATAAGTATAGATTACTTGTTTGTTTATAAATTATGTAATTGACGGGCGGTTGGCGTGGTTGGTAATATACCCTATCTATCACGCCCCAGGTCGTGGGTTCGATTCCCACTCAGGACAAACATTTTCGTGCATGAACTGAACATGTCTGTTTGTCCTGTGTCTGGTTGTAATTATATATATATATTTATGTATTTACAAAAGAAAAGTAGTATATGTAGTATATCAGTTATCTGGCTTCCATAGTACAAGCTCTGCTTAGTTTGGGGTCAGATGGCCGTGTGTGAGGAATAGTGTCCCAGAGTATTTATTATTATCAATTGTCTAAAAATTTCATCGCAATCGGTTCAGCGGTTTCGGAGTCTATAAGGAACACACATACATACATACTTTCTCTTTTATATATATAGACTAGCTTTTTCACCGTTCCCGGGATAAAATATAGCCCATGTTACTCGGTGAAGATGTAGCTTTCTAACGGTGAAAGAATTTTTAAAATCGGTCCAGCTATGCTATTCTGTACTCAATCTCGACAGTGAAAACACGAAGTGACTATTCTCTGTCTCACTCGTGAACTCCTGATTACCGAGTTTCGCGAGCGAGACAGACAATAGTCACTTCGAGAATTCACTGTCGAGTTTTAGTACAGAATAGCATAGCAGTACTTTTTGAGCCAATTCGTTACAAACATACTTATATACAAATCTTTCCTCTTTATAATCTTAATATATATATTTCTTGTGTGCGTGTGTATGTGACTGAACTCCTCCTAAACGACTGGACCAATTTGGATGAAATTTTGTGTGTATATTTGAGCGGGTCCCTGGATGGTTTGAAAATACAATTGGACCCGGTAGATGGCGTCGTAATCGAGTTTGGACAGGACAACGTCTGTCGGGCCCACTAGTATTAGTATAGATTATTATAGTATGATTTGCATTTTTTTTTTCCTTTCTAACAGATGCACGCGCCAGCCATGTTGTACTCCTGTCGGCTCTGTAAACAGCAGTTCTCTCATCGAGATTTCCTAATAGAGCATTCTAAAAAGTTCCATGACATTATTATGAACAAGTGTAAACCACATAGGTTAAGAAAAAATATCTTCGTATATCCACACATGAAAATAGACGTTTCCCTGATAGAAAGTGAAGTACTTGAAGTTACAAAAGTAGATTTATATGATTATTTGCATAAAAAATATGAAGAATTGAATGACCCTACAAATTATTTGATAACGGACACGTTTTTCCAAGATATTGAAACACGAGCACCTAAACGTAGAGCGCCGAACACTGGCGTTAAGGTAGCTAAGAAGCGTAAGGTAACTGTGAAAGATGAATTGAAAACTGATGATAATGAAATAGTCACAACAAGAACTGTGGTTTTTGACAAGAAAACGGCTAAAGCGAAACCGGGAGCGAATGAAAGAAATAATAGTATTAAAGACGATGTTGAGTTAGAATCTCATAAGAGTGAAGATACGGGAGACATGGTAATTAATGAAACAGTTGCAGCAAGTGAATTTCTTGTTAAAGCAAAAGAAGTTAATGGTGATAACGAAGAAGAAAGTGAAGTTTCTGATAATAAAGTGACAAATATACATGTCGAGTTGATATCCAAAAGTGAATTAAAAGAGACAGTGTCCGAGGACGTGGTAGAAGAATCAATTGAACAGGAATTAGAACTTATAGACATTGATGGTGAAAATTATGTTATATTAAATGGTGTTCTGTATAAAGTAGAAACGGAGTAGATTTAGAATTTTCAACTGAATAAAGATTTTAATCATTATAATTTGTTTTTACTGTGCTGCAGTTTCCACCGTGCTCATAAATATAAAGTTTCCTATATAAATCCCTTTTCTAAGCTATCCCCCAGACAATTTTTATCAAAATCGGTACATTAGATTATATACCGTGTGGATATTTTGATGAGATTTCTTTGAAATCTCTGAAAATTCATCATGAAGAATTGGGCTCATTCTTTAAATAAAGTAAATTGTGAGGAATATGACTTAAATTTTAATTTACATATAAAAATAAAGAAAGAAATTCTTAACTGGGATGTCCATCCATATATTTATAAAATTCTGCTTCAGTTTTGTGTCCGTAACACTCGAAAAGTAGTCTTAATTATTTTACACAACGTTGCATTTCTATATCAGAGTGTTTATTTAATATACTTTATATCCCGATTCCTGTTATTATTTTTTTGGAGGTAGTTTTGGGACGCGCGTCCCATTCGCGAGCCAACCGATTATTCCTGTGGAAACGCGACATTCTAAACGTTAGATTTAAATTGAGACAGCGATATTTTATTTTCTTTTTGATTTAATTGTATATTGTATTGTACATTTTGCTGTTATTGAAAAAATATAGCCAATAGTCAGATTATAAAAAAAAGAAAAATATATATAAAAAATGTAACCTTGCTGAGTTTCTTGCCGGTTCTTCTCAGTTGAAGGCTGATTTCCGAATCGGTGGTAGCTTCAGTAAATTCGACCTTCATAAGTGCCCTCCTAGGGCCTAAACTGAATAAATGGCTTTGACTTTGACTTTGATACGAGACCGGGTTTAGCTAATATTAAAATATTTTCAATTAAAAACAGTATTACTTATACACTCTACCGTTTATTATGTTTTGCCTAAGAGCTGGTCGGCTTGGATCCAATATAATTTCAATTTGTTCCACTTTCTCCAATTCATCTTCAATTTGTGACCCATCAGAATTTTCTACATCTAATTGTTTGATAACTTTCTTCATTATTTTTTCTGTTAATTGATCTATTATTTCTGATTGAGAAATGCTTTTAATTATATTAGTTAAATTTGGTACTCTGCCATCAGTTCTCTTCTGACCGGCTTCAGTTCCATTCAATGTGTTATTGGCTTGAGTTGCGTTCTCTCCGTTTTTGGCTTCAGTTTGATTCAGTCTCCTATTGACGAGATCACTTGTATATTTCACGACGTTTTCAAGTAATAATTGTTTGAAGTCTTCTGTTAGGCCTGGTTTTGTGTATATTTCTTGCGCTAAAGACACTGTAATTTAGTAAATAATTATATTATTAAATATACATTATACAAACATACGTCTCGACGTTCATTAATTTTCATTAATTATGCCTTGAAATGATGTTAAGGAATAAATAACGTGGGTGACGCGTATCGAGCGTAGAAATTTATAGTGCCCTACTGAAGTTTGATTTCTGGCCGAAACCGAAGCCGATTAATCGGTTATTGCTATTCAGTTCAAGATTGGCTGAAATTTAGAATATAGATGATTTTATAAGCCGGCCCACAATGCAGTGTGACCCCGCTCGTCGCCACGTTTATCAATCAAGCGCTCTCGCTCATTCGTAACAGTTCGGTCAGTTTCGGCGATTGCTAGAAACCTTCGGCTTTGGCGAAAACTTCGGCCCATTTTGGTCGAAGCCGAAGGTTTCATGAAATGTGTTCTGGGGTGTAGACAACATCTTGTCATCAGAAAAAAATAAAAGCACGATGGCAAATTAAGGTTTCAATTCAACACTGCGTACTTACGTAAAACCAGTGTAAGTAAATACATTTGATTCGGAATAAATTTTCTGCACCAAGCGTATAGTAAAACATTAAATAAATTGGTTTTAGGGTACCGTAGCTTCTTGAAAACCTTTGTAATCTGCTGCACGTAATAAATAATTGCCGAAAACACAGTAGGTAAAATCATGCGACGACCACGAGAGACGAGAGTTTTTGAATTATGAATGAAAAACATTTACGACATACCTTTTATCTTTGTGCACAGTTATAGCGCCTGGAGTGTATTGAAAATTTAGATTTGTTCAGGTATTTTTTTATTTTATTTATGTTGCAGACTGTAAACTGTTCTTTATTCGTACGGAATCTTATTCTTCTTGGTTGTTTTTATGTATTTCGATTAGTTACATTGAAAATGGATAAAATGTTTTATTTATTATAAAAATAAGAAATATGTCCTTGACAATACATCTGATTCGTAAGTTTATATTTACATCTGTCAATAATGCAAATACATTACTTAGAAAAACGCCGAAATTCTTAACCTACGTATGAGAATCCGTAATTTATGCAAGGCGCGTAGAGCACAGTCAATTGACCGTATAATGAGAGTGAACGAGACAGCACGTTTCGTTCCGCATCACTGCTTGAACGTTTCTTTTTTTAGTAGCGATTACGTGGCCGAAGGTCTAAGAACACAGCCTTAAAGGACCTGGCTATTAAGTGCAGCTGCTGGAACACCGAGTAGTGTACTACAAAGTACCCTGTCACCGTGCTACAGTTTCCTGACGATATTTTCGTTCACCGAAAGCTCAAGCTCATTGTAGAATTCGAACCATATAGCTTACACAACTAATTTCAGTTCTAATGCTATCATCGCACACCTGCTTCAGTAATCCTGACTCTGATAAAAGAAAAGCCTACAACAATCCATATCACCCGGAAGATGATATCGAACATGCTTTTCTTGAATATAAACCGCATCATGATGAAAATATAAGGTACCAATGATTAATTACTGTCGTGTTTGCAAATAGTGTTTGCGCCACCAAAGAAGTCTCGTGAAATGAACGAAAATTGATCCTATTTCTTCCGCGATAGAGGGGACGTCTTCGGTGGCGCGAACTCTAATAAAATTTGTGTTATAGAGAAACTAGCTTACCGCCCCGATGTTTCACCCGCGAGCCCCTATTTTACCCCCTTAGGGGTGGAATTTTCAAAAATCCTTTCTTAGCGGATGCCTACATCATAATAGATATCTGTGCCCCGAGCACGAACATCTATCGTAATCGCAGCGTCATCGTATCGAGTGCCCTAACTCAAATTTGTATGAGAATTTGAAAATCGAAAGGAGCCAAACGTTAACGGACCTGCAAATCGGCAGCACGAACACATTTGACAGTTGCTACGTTTTCCGACGTCACGCTCGTGAACGTTACGAATACGCAGCTTGGTATTGAATTTGGTAGCAGGAACATATTTTGACGTATGGTATCGTCTACTCGCTAGCCAGCTAGCGTCAACCGTCTCGCCGCCATTTTTTCAGTGACAGCGTTTCTTAATGTTATTTTCACGTGTAGTGGTAGGTATTGGTAATTTTTTTTTTGTGTGATGATTTAAAAAAAGTGTTATGATTTTTAGTTTATATTTATTATTTATAATCATATTCATTAATTTTGGGAAATCAATCACAACATTCTAAACATTAAATAGGGAAGCCTCGTGTCCTTTTTTTTACTACTATACGAAAATCAACCATTTTGATTTAACAATATTTTCGTGCAATTTCTTAGTCATATGTATTTTTTTTATTAATTATAAATGTTGGATTACAATCTCACCATGATATAAGTGATGATGTGGCTGTAAGTAGTAAATACACGAAGCCTATAAGGCAACTAGCTCTCAAGTGTGACTGCCGAAACACACCAATAGGTGCTTGGTGATAGATTTTCAATTTGAGAGTGGTAGCCAGACATAGAGTAAGTACTACAACGTACCCTACCACTATGCTTTGATTTCTACACTGAAAGATAAAGCTCATTGTAAGGTTCGATTCGAACTCACAACCGGCATTCGAGAGTAATTATATTAAATAGTTTATTATGAAACTTCATAATAATTGTAATAAGATTTGTAATGAAAGATAAATGTCAATAGTTTAAGTTAAGTGAAATCCAATCCATTAACACTGCTAAAACAATAACTAAAATTAAGGATCACCGTGTTAATTTCCTTCGGAGTCACAAGACTTCATGTCTTACTATTTGTTACTTCTAAATTCAAACCTATAAACTTAGATCTCCTTGCTAAAAATAAAAAAAAATAAAAAAAGTATCTTCGCGCGCTTTTTTGCCTTTTAACAATTTTGACCAAATAGACTACGTTCAACAATTTTTATTTCTCGATCAAGAATTGGACTGGAGAAAAAAAAACAATATACCCGTGAGAATTTTGTTGTTATATTACTTTTTATTTTTATCTAAACATATCAAATATGCAGGTTCTTTATTTTATTTTATGTTTTTGTGAGTAAATATTTTAATTTTGTGTGTTTGTACATAACATTAAAATTAAAAATGATTGCTACAAAATTTCTAGACGAATTTAACGTAGCTCGCAAGCTGGGTATCGAGTTGACGATACAACTTCTGTCAAAAATGACACCTACTCGACACGATAACTTTACCAAGGCGATACGCAAGTGGTTCGTGCTCAGGGCTCTGTATGCCAAATTTTAGCCCGATCCGTCCAGTGGTTTGAGCTGTGCGTTGATAGATCAGTCAGTCAGTCACCTTTTCCTTATATACATATACAGATTAGTTCCATGAGTATTCCGCAAGAGGCGCTGTGTTAATTCCTATAGAGATATAATGTCGTAAACGTAAACATGATAGTAAACGTTTACTAACGTCGATTCTTAACACTTAGGTTACCTAATGTTTGTCCCTGTACATAATATTTCGATCTCTCCATATGTCCAGAGCATCCTCACCGTTTATGCGTGATCACAATAGCATACCTCCTTTTTATTCTGGAAAGACAATAGATCGCGAGTAAATTCGCGTGACAAAAGCTAGTAATAATACAGGATGATTTTAAGCTATTGCATAGCTTTTTTCGTGGGCTTTGAGCGCGGCGACCGAATCAAGAAATTCCGTAACGAAAATAAAAGCTAACTCCCCCCATTCCGCCTACCATGTAGCTCGGCCGAGCGTTCGCTTAACGTGTATGTATAGGTTTAGGAATCAAGAAATTCCGTGTATAGGTATCTATCATATCTTTATAATGCCACACTCACCGCATGTGCGCCCCGTAAGTATATATGTATACATAGGTTTGTTTTCTTATCGGTCACCACGTTCAAAAAGTGTAACTTGAATTAATAAAAATAACTGCATAAATAAATAAACAATTATAATTGCATAAGTTGATAAAAAATGCTATGCAATAGCTTTACCGCGGCAGTCCCCGAGTGCCACACGTTTTTTTTTAATCACTGGCAATACTTGCAGGGGTGGAAGTACTCATCAATGTGAACAATTTTTATTATGGGGCTAACTCTGATATAGCGTAAAATAAAACGGTTGCTTACATACATTTTGGTGGAGTAGGTATTGAACTTTTGTATGGAACAGCTGAATTTTTTTTCATGATTTCACAGTTAGTCCCATAATAAAAGTTGTCCAATTTGATGAGCAAGTATTGCCAGTGACTAAAATATCAGTAGGTATAATAATTCGAGGTTGACTTATCTACGCTGTGTGCACACAGCACAGACGCTCTTTCGACGCGCTTAGTTTACAATGTACCTAATGAATTTCCATTTCTCAGTTTCCAGGACGTCAGTATAGAAGAAAGAAATATTAGTAAAGATCATAATGAATCGATCATTTCAAATCCTAATACTTCTTTTGAAGAAAGTAATGAATCTCAAGTTATTGAAATTTCGTTAAAATTAAAATGAAAGTAATTCATTTTATGTTTTATTAATAGACGATATTGTCGTTGTGTTTAAGAACATGTCAAGGGCTTTTAAGTTGGCGACAGATTAGGCTTTAGGCCAGTTTAGGCAACTCAATACTCGACCTTAACTCTATTATTATAGGGACACTCGCTTGATAAGATTAAGATAAAGCTATATTGACCAACTACAGTGCATCTATACGAGAAATTAGTTTGCTGTGCACATTTTGTACAAAAAATAATAATTTAAAAATGCATAAATCTACGTATTTTATAGATTACTTTTGAATTTATTAAAAACGTAGTAGAAGTAGATGTGATGGTGCGGAGATTTGTAACTTGTTTGCTTCGTTTTTTTCATCTGTTTATCATCCTAATGTTCAGACTCTTTCAAATGATAGCAATTCCGCCCCCAAAATAAATATTCAGTCCAGTGTGAACCTTTCTTCTGTGATAATTGAAAAAGCAGACATTTTGAAAAAGTTGGAGCACCTAAATAATAATAAGGGTGCTGGACCAGATGGCATTCCTCCAGTATTTATCTTCACTCTATCTTCAGGCCTTATCACACCACTCTACGTAATATTTAATAATTCCCTGAGTTCGGGTATCTTCCCCACTAGATGGAAAACGGCCAAGGTGGTACCTATATTCAAATCTAGTGACCATACTTTGGTAAATAACTGTAGGCCAATTTCAATTCTTTCTACTTTCGGAAAAGTATTCAAGTCCCTACTATGTCCTTTCATCCAACATAATTTTAAACAATTCATCACAACTCATCAGCATGGATTTGTTGAGGCCCGATTAACAGGTTCCAACCTTGTAAGTTTTGTTGAGTCTTTGTCGGAAGCAATAGATGCTAATAAACAAGTAGATGGTATTTATACTGATTTTAGCAAGGCTTTTGATAGGGTCAATCATTGCGCTCTTCTAAAGTAAATGTCCATGTACGGTTATTCTGGAACCTTGTTGAAATGGTTAGGGTCACGGAATAGGTAAATAAGGTTGGAAAGGCCTTTGAGGAACTTTTGTACTAGAACCGCTGTCGCCGGTTGCACACACTTACACGACATGTCATACTTGCAATACATACATAACTTAACAGTCATTGGTCATGTTTATGATTGCACAACACGGCATTATAAAGCAGAGCTCTGTTCTCCGAAGTAGTACGAAGCACACTAAACGCGGTGAATGAATGAATCGGTCAGTTAAGTTATGATTTTCGAATCATAACTTCATCGAATTGTGGCACGCTTGCCACGCCCACATTACCTTTCCATCCTTATTTACCTATTCCGTGGTTAGGGTCATATTTGAGTGATAGACTTTTTATGTCGTAGTGGGAGGCTTCGAGTCTTTTAAAAGTCGTATAACGTCGGGTGTGCCTCAGGGATCACATTTGGGTCCCGTTTTATTCAACATATTTATAAATGATATTCCAAATTGCTTCGAGAACTCAACTCCCTACATGTATGCAGATGATTTAAAGTTCATAAGAATTGTAAACTCTATAGAAGATGTCCACAAACTTCACTTGGATTTAGATCGCCTTTGCGAATGGTGTAGAGTACATGACATGAACTTGAACAAAGAGAAGTGTTTGCACATAAAGTTTTCTAGGAAACATAACTTACTTGCATCCTCATACAATATTGATGGTCATACACTTCGAGAAGTTGATACTGTAAGAGACTTAGGAATACTTGACCAAAAATTTACTTTTAAGGAGCACATGGAAAATATAATTGCAAGATCTTCCAAAATGATAGGATCCATAACGCGAACGGGGAGGGATTTTCACTGCCATAAAACAAAGATCCTTTTATTTAATACTTATGTCAGAAGTTTGCTTCAATATTGTTGTGTGGTTTGGCGTCCGCATTACGCTTTCCATTCACTGAGAATAGAACGTATCCAAAAGAGATTTCTCTACCATCTTTCCTATGGTATAGGGAAAGCCAAAGAAATTAAGTTATATGCTGATCGATTAAAATATTTCAACATCACATCTCTCTCGCAACGAGACATACTTGATATGATTTTTTTTTACAAAATTATGAGAGCTAATATTGACTGTCCCCAAATCCTAGAGCGTTTTAAACTCAGAGTACTCATGAGGTATCCACGGCATAGGATCACTTCTCTGGTTCCCCCTTTTCCCAGGGAAAATGCACCTTACCTTTATACAAGTTATTACCTTTGTTTCTCTCACTGCCATAGGCTACCTGCGTGCCTTATATTGAAATATTGCATTTTTTATTAATTCTATTCATTATAATTATAAATATCACTTTACTTCCTTACCAAATCCCTCTAAAAAAAGTGTTAAAGAATTAAATAAAACAAACAAATTAAAAAACATTTATATCAATACGCATTTTGAATCGCTTGTCACAATTTCCATTTTCTTCAATATGTTCGTTCCCATCTCTTTCATCTTTTTTTATTTTATCCTTGTCAAGTATACCTAGATGAATGCTTCTGGTTTGTTCTTGGGTATGAACAACATCATCATCATCTTTAAGGGTAGATCTGTACTCTGCGGTTGTTTCCATTGGTAAATCATTGTCATCGTATTCAACGCTTGTTTGTTTTACTTCCTCTGCGTTGTAAATTTCATCATTTAACTCAGTAACATCACTGCTAGTAGTTTCATTAAAATCTGAAATTTCGTTTCGATTTTGATCAGCATTTGTACTCATAATTATTGGAGATTCTGTCATATTCAGTGGTATATCAATATCTATAGTAGTTCCATTTGTATAATCAACATTTTCCAAAAGTATATTGATAAATTTCCTAATATTCAAATCTATATCAATTTCATTGCTCGATTTTGTATTATTTATAGCATCAGTGTTTGTCTTAATAGAGTTCATATTCTCTGTTATAGATATATCGTCAGAGCTAGCTGATATATCAGTTGCGTCAGCAGCGTTTATAATTTCGGCATGTGTATTATTGATATCTATAATATCTGTGTAAGATTCAGTTATTGAATCATTATTGTTTAAGTTTTGATCATTTATTACATTTTCTTCATAAGCATCTCGATTATCATTTTGGTTTACGTCTTCTTGATGAAAATCCTCACGGTAATTTTCTTCTGCATTGTAAGCAACTTCAGATATACTTGTATCAGTAACATTATTAATTAATTCGTCACTAAAACCATCTGAATGTAAAGACTTATCGCCTGAACTATCCGAAATTAAAGATTCATCAATGGATGCATTGTCCAAGTCATGTGAATCGTAATGATTGCCTAATTTGTTTTCAACATTAATGTTAACTTCATCTCCATTAGCTATCCCTTTATTTTTAGCTTCCTGCGTTATTTTTATAAAGTATTCAAGTAAATGGTCCAATAGGTTCTTCCTTACTTCCGTCACCTTTTTATTTACGTTGATATTATTTTGCGATGATGATTCTTCGTTGATTTTATTAATAACTTGTTTATTGTTACTCTTCTTTCTTAATATTGTGATTTTAGGTGTTTTATTAAACTTAATAGATCGCAAATCGTTACGGTCTAACCTTTTAATTTGATATACTGGATGCAAAGTGTCTTTAAATACGTATATTTTGCTATCTTCTGTTTTTGGATGACTTTTAGATCTTTCATTATTACTTCTTCTCATAGCACGTCTTATATCATCTGTAGAAATATAACCTGACCCGTTTCTAGTATTGCTTTCTTTAATAATACTACGTTGATTCAATGCTCTATCATATATTACAGCTTTCTCACGTTTAGTTGTTTTCATGTCATATTTATGAGTAAGATTTATATTATTACTATTATCTTCATCGTTTTCTGCATATGGATCATCATTGTTAATGATTCCTGGTCTATTTGTTACAATATCTTCAAATTGGTCTTGGTTTTGATCTTCAGAAGTACGACTGTCAATATCACTTGTACAATTCTCGTCATGTAAGTTAGTAAATTCTTTCATATCTCCGGCCGATGAATTATTTGTGTCTTTAGTTTGATTTAGACTTAATTTTGATTTATAAACTCGATTACAAGGTACATTTTCGATGGATCTTGACATTACTGCTAGTATTTGTAGCGCTGTTATCAGTATAACTGAAAATTAAATGGTATTTGAGATCTTTTATGTAATTATAGCTTCCGCCCCGCGGTTCCACCCAAGTTCCCGAGGGATCTTATGTTTTCCCGGGATAAAAAGTAGTCTATAGCCTTCCTCGATAAATGGGCTATTCAACACTGAAAGAATTTTTCAAATCGAACTAGTAGTTCCTGAGATTAACGCGTTCAAACAAACTCTTCAGCTTTATAACATTAGTATAGATAGAGTAGGTGCAATAATTATGTTTTTGTGTATAAGAATTCAAATACTGTACAATAAGGCGATGAGGTAGTTAAAATGATGATAGCTCAGTGGCAGAGACGTCAAATGCCGTCACGAAGGTCGTGAGCTCAAATCCTACAATGAGCTTGAGCTTTCAGTGAAGGAAAACATTGTGAGAAAACCATTGCTCGGTGGTAGGGTAATTTGTAGTACCTGCCTGGCTGGCTACCACCCTCAGTTGAAAATCTATCGCTAAGCACTACCGATATGACTTGGCAGCTGCACTTGAGAGCCAGTTCTTTCTAGGTTTTGTGTGCTTACCACATTCAGTCACATCATCACTTACCATGTTGAGATTGTGATCTAACACAAGCCTAGACTTAAAAAAAAATATTGCACTCGCGACAGAAGTGAAAACTTTTTTTTTTTTGAGAGATTGAGATTGAACTCTTGTATCATCATCATTATCATTAAAATTATTACAATCTAAAATTGTGTTTTTTTCTGAGTGAGTTTGTTTTGTTATGGCGCCAAAACTACTGACATTGACTAGCGACATTACTGGCCGCAATTATTTTAATGGGAGAAAAAAAAGAAACTAAACGTCAAACTGCGTCTCGGTGTCGCGAGTCCAGAGGTTTTACCTCATCTAAAAATATGCGTACCGCGCTAAAAGAAGTTTGCACTTCAAAAATATACATTGTATATATGGCAACCTTTTACAACCCTTATACAGTTGGCATAAAGCGTTTTCCACACACAAAACAAAATGCGATATATCGTTACCGATAATGATAATAATATTACACTTACCCCAGTCCATCTTTTGTCTATTAAAGAGTTAATCAGAACTGACGTCTCTCCTTCGTACATGTAATGGTTAAACTAAAGGAAATTTTTGAGAAAAGTGAAATAATTAAGGCAGATTTTAATTAGGTCATTATGTTTTTTTTTAATCTTTGCCCATTGCAAAGATTAAAAAAAAAACATTTTCAAGAAACAGGTTTAAACGAATAATTAATTTTGTTATATCCTGTTATTTATCTTTAGTACAAATTATTATTATTATATACACACATACGTCGTCACCTATACATGTAGTTCACGCTGCTTTGTCTCTGTCATAGAAGATTTGCATAAAAAAATTGGCATTAAGTAAAGTTGCTTGGTTGTTATTTATTTGATGTGTTTAATTACTCCATTACTGCGAATTTAGTATCATACCTTAATATATAAAAATCAATGTTTCTTTGTTTGTCCTCTATGCGCCGGATCGATCGCGATGAAGTTTGGTACGCAGATAGCCTATGATATGGAGAGGGACATAGGCTACTTTTTTTAAGGAAACGGCGGGGGAGAAGCTAGTTAAAATAAATTCAAGTACCTATGTCTTACTGCTACCTACCTATAAGCATAACGCCTTCGATACTTTTAAAGTTGGGGCGAGGGCATATTCTGAACAGGCGTGATACCTTCGACCTCGTTTCATCCATAATCAATCTGTGGCTAACATGTGGTCACAGTGATAAAAAAAACCCCGGTACCAACCTCACGAAATATTAATGATTATAATATCGATTGTAAAAATATAAGGAAAAGAGTAATTAATGACTGGAATGACTAATAATCTCTCAAATACAAACAAACAAAAATAAACAACTAAGTATTAATCTATGATAAAATACTTCATTAAATATACCATAGATAATTGAATTTTCACAGTGAAACCACTGTTTGTTTATAAACTATATTAATTGTTTGTGTGGAACATTTCGTGACCAATTAATTTCGTGCTCAAAGCGCAACGTAGGTAGGTACAGTCCGCGCGCGAGCTCCGAGGAATCGAGGGTCGAGGAAGCGGACGGTTTTCAAGCACATAATATATCTGCTATGCTCATAGAATTATTTTATAATTAATTAAATACAATTGCGCGGAAGCTAAAGATATGTAAGTATCGATATCGTAATATCGACTAAATCACAACTCTAGCTCTTCACGTCTATATTCCTTTATGATTCCTCGGAGATCGCGAACGAATATTCTGTAAATACGTCACAATATTTTCTCCTATCATATCTATGTCTCTTTTCATGGGAAACTTGTTTAGCGATAGTTTATTGATAAACAGTAACCAATGTTTATGATTGTGCGGCCCAAACCAACGCCCAAGCTCAAGACGGGAGAGCCAAACGAGGGGAAGGTTAGAAATATTCGGTCGTAATTTTAATGAAAAAAAAAAAACCTGAAATTGTACTTCATAAATAAAAGTAATGTATTATTAACTGCTTTTTTTATTTTTTAATAATAAATGTTACACAGTTATGCTGTTAATGGTTTTATTTAATGCTTAGTATTGATGAAGAACAATTTCAGGTCTTTTTTTTCATACGACCGAATATTTTTTTTTATCATTTTCGGAATACTTATAACCTATACTATCATCCCTCAAAAGGACCGTACTTCATTTATTAGGACCTTATATAGAAAACAATTGTTTTTTGTTGTAAATAAAATTCCAATAAATTTTAATTAATTAAATATTTTGATTACATTTCTTTTATGGTTGGTAAATGAACAACTTTGCCGCTCTTTGTTGTTTAAATCATACGAAGGAACTAAGGAAGGTTTTAGAATTAGTTTTACGTTTAAGAAATAATAAACAAAAACTAAAATTGTATAAAGCAAGCACTCATTTATTTATATTCAGATGAATTATTATCCGTTAAAGATGGTATTCTATCCACAGTTCTTTCTTTTTCTTCTGAATTGTTTGTAGATAGTTTGTTGGCGAAATCGCAATCTAGTGGAATTCGAGGAACTGAAAAATAATATTACAAAAGATTATACTAATTAACTAGCTTCCGCCCCGCGGTTTCACCCGCGTTCCCCAGGAATCTTATATTTTCCCGATATAAAAAGTAGCCTATGTTCTTCTCCATACCATAGGCTATCTGCATACCGAATTTCATCGCGATCGGTTCAGCGGTTTAAGCGTGAAAAGGTAACAAACAAACAAACTCACTTTCGCATTTATAATATTATATAGGTAAGAATTACGATCAGGATAAAAATAAGTTAGGAAGTTAGGAGGATTAGGATTACGATGACTTACTTCCATTATGTCCCAAGTTCATATTTGGCACAGACTCTTTTGCTCGTTGTCTACATTTTATATATTTTAGAACAATGTCTTCGTCGTTCGGTTCTGACACTCGGCCTTCTGGTTGCATATTTTCAGAAGTTAAATATGGCGCCGATAGAATGCATGGAAATCGCGACATGAGCTCTAATTCTGTAATAAAAAAAAAATACTAATAGGGTACAATCGATGTCGATACTCAGCGCCGTAACTAGGGACGCAGAATTGCCTAGATCCGGACCAAGTTTTGGGTCATGTATGTTAGTTAGGCGCAGATAATAAAGCTCGCACCGGCCGTATAAAAGCTATTTACGGCACTGTTAGTCATCGTTTTCTAGACCAAGTGCCACAGTCGCCCATATCATCACCAACCTTTGTAAGATAAGGGCAGAAACAGGCCATAAGCGAACTAAAAAGATGGATACACAAAAATTTCCAATCATATATTGCATTTTATAAAATAGCAGCAAGTTTAGTTTGGCGCTTCATCAAAATTGGCTAGCGGGGAAAAAAATGTGTTTTTTTAATCGAATTGAAAAGCAATTTTTTAATAATTTACCTTCATCCGGTTGCTGGCATAAAAATATTCTCATGTGACAAACGCTGCTGAATGTTTTGTAAACTCCATGTATACATTTAGCACAAACCATCACGTCCCGGACTGGACACTTCTTGGGACAATCTGCGTCTGGCTCTTTGCTAACCACTGTTGAAATTGGCAAAGTCAATATTTTTATTTTGCGAAAATACGCAACATACACAGAATACCGCAGCCAAATAACTTATACATATGTTCCTGCGCGTGAGTAAGGTCGCCAGAGCTCATCGGGGAGGGGGGAAGGGTCGGCAACGCGCGAGCGAGTGATACGTCTGGCGGGCGCAGACCGTATGCTTGTTTGCCGATAACGTGGTATAAAAAAATAGCTACAGTGCCGGATTAAGGCGACGATATACGTGAATAAACCTGTCCCGGAACTAACGGGCGAGAGAGAGAGAAGGGACAAAGGCTATATCCTAGTAAAAACGACGACATTAGACGTTTAAATTTTATTTCAAAAAAAGATTTTGGAATGTCTGTTCAAACAAAACATGAACAAAACCCATCCATGTTACATTAAACTAATGCTTCTTAATTAGCTTTAGATACAAAATAATCTAATGTTAAATCCATTTTGCTTAGTTAGTAGTTAAATGCTTAGTAGTGATGAAGTACAATTTCAGGATTTATCTTCATTAAAATTACGTCCGAATATTTTGATTTTATCATTTTCGGAATACTTATGACCTATACTATCATCCCTCAAAATGACCGTACTTCATTTATTAGGACCTTATATTGTAAATGTGAATTAACTCTGTCTGTTACCTTTTTACCGATCCTCTGAACCGATCACGATGAAATTTGGTAAGCGGATAGCCTAGTGTAACAGAGGGACATAGGGACATATTTTCTCGTGGTTTAAAGTGGCATAATTTCACTTTCCGGTAAATAAACTCTCTCTATCTTTGCAAATAATCAAGATGATCAGTTGAAAGTAAGACATACCAACAAATACACTTTCTAAAACGTCGATTTTCAATAACAGTAAAGTTATACTTACCTCCACTTTCTTTATGCTCATTTTCATTTCCTACATCACCATTCTCATCCTTAGAATCGTCGGTTCCTCCAGTTTTGCTTTTATATGGAGTGGTGCTATGTACATCTAATACATGTTTCGCACCCTCTTGTTGTGAAACATTTATTTCTTGTTCTTCCGTCTCGTCTTTTACAGGAAGGTTCTCATCAAGAGCATCTTTTTTATCATTGTCATCTCCCTCAATCTTATCATCTCCCTCAATCTTATCATCTCCCTCAATCTTATCATCTCCCTCAATCTTATCATCTCCCTCAATCTTATCATCTCCCTCAATCTTATCATCTCCCTCAATCTTATCATCTCCCTCAATCTTATCATCATGATGATCACCATCATCACTTTTTTCCGATTGCACAGTGACGTCACCTGCTTCCTCGGTAACGGCTTGATTATCAGAATCGACTGGGGCTGTGAACATGAAAATGCGTTATACCGAACCGTTGTTCCCTATATGTCCACCTGCGTGAAGAATTGGAGATCACCGATCGTGGGGTTTGGCTTATTAAAGAGCATCTAGCTAGTTCTTCCTGTTACTACTTCTAATGGCAAGCAATTAATTCTTATAAAATGGGTGAATAATTACAACACGGGTCTTAGAGTTATTCCAGGATCCAAGAACCAAACAAGTATCAAACATTCAACCTAACGGAAGAGGGTAGCAAAGGGAATCGTACGTTTATATTTTATATACATGATCATCAAAGGGGCAAGAGAACAAAAACGAGACGAAATAATATTCATGTTAGCAAAGGTCGTACACACCGACAGTAATATAATTAAATAAGTAAGATCGAATGATGTGGAAAATGAGAGATTCACTCACAACACAAAAAGTAATAATAACAAGCAACGCCCCATTAGAAAACAAGTACTAGTCATATTATGAAACAACTGTATAGTTAATTAATACTATTTTAAGACGCTTTTACCGCTGCAAAATAAGCTTTAACATGCCCCTACATTAGAGTAACAGCATCTTCGTATAACAAAGAGAGATTTACAATGCGAGCTGCACCACAGTGGGTCTTTTGCAGGTTATTGAATCTGTGTGAGTTACAGTTTGAATAATAACAAAATATATTTTAAAAATTATCTTTGTCTAGAATATGCTCACCTTCTTCAGGCCCAGACTGAATATTGTGATTGAATTCTTCTTGCATTTTTGCTTTATCACCAGTAAGTTCTTTAGATTTTGCATTATCATCAGCCGTTGGTAATTCGTATTCAGTCTCTACATTATTATCAGTTGGATTTTGATTATCACTTGCTTCATCCTCCTGTCTAAGAACTTTGGGTCGAACCTTTTTTGGTTCAACTTTTTTTGCTATTTTTACTTTGGTTTCGTTTAGTTTCTTAGCTGTTACAGGTAAACCTGTATATATAAAATAATAAGGTTTGACTTATTGATAGTGAGAGATCAACACGGAGCCTAAACATACGAAGAAGCCACCATCATTTTAAAGGTAGATTCATATATTATATGGGTGTTCTACGAAAGGATTAGAAAGGAAGGAAAGGAGGAAAGAAAAATCAACCCTTTAGGAGTAAAATCATGGGGAAACAAGCGGTGGTCGACTAAGATTGTCAACGACTAATCGAGTATCTACATCAATCTTTGAACGCAGGGTTGAAGTGGAGTCGAGAAGATGGATGGTGGACCAAGGTAGAGTCGAAGAGGTGGCTAAGAGACAGACCAATTGCCCGGCTGATCCCTGGCCCGATCGGACATAGTCCAGAGGCGGGTAAACTCTGGATGAGACTGTCACAGGACCATAATGAGAGGCGTGAAGGAGAGGAGCCTTAACTGCAATGGTTTGTTGGCAAAACAATACAATACAATGGCGTAATTAACCACAATCTCAACATGGTAAGTGGTGATGTGGCCGAAGGTAAGCCTTAAACACACACAAACCTTGACAGGAACTAGCTCACAAGTGCAGCTGCCGGAACACACCATTTTTAGCTTAAAGCTATCATCGAGCGAAATACCCAGTCATGTTTGTTTTAGCTTAGCTCATGTAGCAGACAATTTTCCAAATTGTTGGTTGCATAGTGGTTTCGCGTCTATCGCGTTTGAAGTCATGCATGTATGTCTCACCCCGAACGTTTGCTCTGTCTAGACGTGTGCGTTAGCCGACCGTAAGAGTTACATAGACTGTGGTATTATAGTCTAGTGTACGGACGACCTTGTTAAGGTCGGCGGAAAACGCTGGATGCAGGCCGCCCAAGATCGGTCCTATTGGAGATCTTTAGGGGAGGCCTATGTCCAGCATTGGATCTCTTGCGGCTGAGATGACGATGACGATTAGAGTCTAGATTTGGGAGTTCAACCTATTTATAGGAGTTTTAATGTAATGATTAATTACTTTTACTACTTCTGCTTTGAGATCTCCTGACTCTTGTGACCCTGAAAGCTGAAACAATAGTAGGTATATTATTGATTGCAAATAAATTAATCTGAAATTGACAGTGTCTGAGAGATTAACGCGCAGCTCAATCCGATGAGCGTTTTTACACGCAGGTTTCTCCTATAACTAGGAATGACAAGCGCCAAGGTGGACCTATTGAAGATCCTTAAGGCTTATGTCCAGCAGTGGACGTCTTGCGGCTGAGATGATGATGATGATGATCCAATGTTTACATATATACTGGCCTACTGAGTGGATATTTCGTGATGATATATTGTCCTGAAAGTAACCTGTTAGGTTCAGAATGAACAACTTTTACTATGAGAAAAAAAACATACATTGTAATCGAGAATACCTACCTACCTTTAGTATGAAAAGGCTATATTATTTTTCTCTGTCTCACTCGTGAAACTCGGTAATCAGGAGTTCACGAGTGAGACAGAGAATAGTTGCTGCGTGAATTCACCGTCGAGTTTTAGTACAGAATAACTAGCTTCCGCCCTGGGATTTCACGCACCGAGGGATCTTATGTTTTCCCGGGATAAAAAGTAGCCTATAGACTTCCTCGATAAATGGGCTATCTAACACTAAAAGAATTTTTCAATTCGAACCAGTAGTTCCTTTAGTTGAACGCGCTAAGCGTTCAAACATACAAAAAACTCTTCAGCTTTATTATTACTTAGTTAGTATATATAATATGATTTCTATAGTACACGCTCTGCTTAGTAGGTATATGGAACCAAAACGCCGTGTGTGAGGAATGTCCCAGAATATTATTATATTAATTATTATAAACCACAAATACTGGCGACTTGTAAAGTCGCTGGGGCGGCTGCGACCGGTGCTGAAAAATTGAAATTAAAAAAATACGCTTTTCTTGGTTCTAATTTTTCGTTCATGCCATTCGCAGTTGAAACCATGGGTCCATGGGGGTTCGAGGCTCGCCGATTTGCTCGGATTTTATCATCCAAGCTCATCGAGGCTTCGGGAGACCGACGGGCTGGGAGCTTTTTCCGCCAACGCATAAGCTTGGCCATCCAAAAAGGGAACGCTGCCAGCCTGTTGGGAACCTTGCCTATCGACAGCAGCGAGGGCTTTGAGGATGTTTTCTATATATCATAGTTTGTATTTTTTACTTTAATTGTAAATATGTAAATAAAATTAATAAACAACAAATATACAAGTAGGTAGGTACCATCAGATTCATATTCCTCATCCGAAGTAGAAGCAGAAGAAACTCTTGGTAATTTTGCTGCAAACAAAATCAATATTACTACCGCCCAGCGGTTTTCCCAAGGGAAAAAAAGTTTCTAAAGTTTTCCCGGGATAATATCCTACGTTAGGTATTTTAATTCAAGAGTGTGCGAAAAAAAGCCGTTATAAAATCCAAATTTCACATACTTCACTTATGTGAAAGAAACTCTGCCTGTTACCTTTTCACACCTAAACCCAAAGAGAATATAACAACTACGTTACCCTAAACCGCTGAACCGATCGCGATGAAATTTGGCACGCAGATAGCCTATGGTATGGAGAGGGACATAGGCTACATTTTTTTCTCGGGAACGCGTTTGAAACCGCGGGGGACGGCTAGTTTATAATATTGGGAGGATTATGCGTTTACTTTTGCCATATCAAAATTATAAGCAAAATAACATACCTCCAATATCCCGCTTATATCTTCTATTACCTGTTATACAATAAAATATATATAATTTATTTATATTATATAATCTGTTATGGTTAATATTTTTTATAATATTGAAACTTACCAGCTTTTGATGCAGGTTCATGTTTACAGTATTTCATTGGAACAATGATTGCTTCCAATCCTAGAGATCAAATATTATTGTAATAGTAATAGAAGCGTCATTCCTAAACCAGTAAATACAGTTTTCTTCAGTATTTTAAGAAATTAATTCCAAGAGTTTCCCGCCAGAGGCGCTGTACAATACATAGTGCAATTTTTGACGTAACTAAAATTTTACATAGAGTTTGCGCCAACAAAGAAGTCCCGTGGAATTAATTAAAATCGATCTTAATATATCCTCGGTAGAGTTGGTACTTCGGGACATCGTTGGTGGCGCGAACTCTACTATTGCGTTTGCTTTTACAAAAAAATATATATGGGTGAAATTAGTTCCATGAGTATTCCGCGAGAGGCGCTGAACAAATTCAAATAGAGAAATGTCGGAAACGGAAACCTGATAGTTGCCTGGATAGTTACTTTAGGGTGACGCCGCGTTAAGCTTAAAAATCTGAAATTCAACGTGCTGCGTCCCGCTCCCTACTATAGCGACCTCTCATAGAAAACCCGCATAAACGGAACGGGCGTATGCGACAAAATGGTTTTTATTGTTTAATTTAAAAACTACAAATATATTTCATAAAACCTAAGTACAATTTATAGTATCAGTTTCAATTAATATATGTAGAAATTTTGGAACCTCAAATCGATCCTCAATGTCTGAAAAATTGGAATCTCTTATTTTAAAGAGGTCTTTTTGATTAATTATTTTGTGTTATAAAAGTTAACCAATCGTGTTATGCAACGTATAAAATAAAGGCAAAGACATGATGAATTCTTACAATAAATTTCAGTTCGTTCGCTTCAGTCATTGTTGAGAAAAATCGGAATCCTTGCAACCAAAATCTTCAAGGCGTCGCCCTAAGCTACGAATGGATGCGTGAATGCGTGCTATTATGGATGATCGCGAGTGGTGTAGCTGTGTGCGCGGAGCAGAGTACCTACCTACAGTACGCGCAGATCTTACTCGCTCCGCTACATAGCTTAGCATCAGTGGAAACGGTCACATAGTTTCGTAGCTTAGCTTTCTCATCCTGCTCATCTCTGGTGGAAAAGCAGCCTTGGGTGTTGTAACTTACCTTGATGACATTTTGTATATTCTATTTCACATTTATTTATCATAATAATATACAAAGTTTTGTTTGCTGACTCCGTATTATTAAATTTTACTTTAACACACACGGGATCCTCTTTAGTCGGGCATTGTATTGTTTTGCAATCATTATTCAATTCGGGTACTAATAGTTTATTTGGATATTTAATTTTCGATTTTTTTGGTTCATTTATACTGAGTGCTGTGTGTAAAGCTGAAAATTTTCAAATGCTGTTAAATCTAGGAATAAGATAGATATTAGGTAAGACACTAACAAATAATTAAAGTGTTTGTAGAGTTAAAAAAAAACAATTATAAAAGAAAAACTATATCTTAAGCATAGAGCCTATATATATGTCAATCACTTCTTAGCTTAGTATAAGACTTAAAAAAGGTAGGTATTAGTATGTTAACGTAATTTATGGGTCATCCCTAAAGCTTATATTATATTGATTTTAGGAATGTACTAATAATAATAATATTTTTCTTACGTACCAATAAATAATATAAGAATTCTGATAAACATATTGCCAGTCAATAATACTAAAAGAAATATAATATTTTTATTTGATAAACCAAATAAAAATATTATATTTTTTATCGACATTATTTACGATGCCCGCGACTTATATTGTGATTATATAATTTTATTTCTTAGAGAAATATGATTTTTATGCTACCATACATGTTTGTACTTAGGCAAAGAGAACTGGCTACATAAAAATATTATTATAACACCTACCTAACCATATCTTTACTCAGAGTGTATGCCATATACTTACTGGTTTAAAAATCTAAACGAAAGGATCATCTCTTTTTGTGATAAATCTATTTAGGCATTTTTTTTTTGTCAAGCGTTGTTGGGTCATCGTGAAGAATGCCTAACACGCTACGTTATATACGCTATTTGTCTATGAAATACAAAATAAAATACGCTAAAGTGACTTTTATGTTTTATATCTATTAGTTCCAGATCTAGCCACACCACACTCATGCTATAATATTATGTAGGTATTTAAAAGTCACCGTCTAACTGTACTGTACTGTCATTATGACATAAGAAATGTTACCAGCTGTATTTTCATGACAAAGTTACAAACTTTATAAACGTGATTTTAACACGGTTTCTTACGTCTTCTTTAGTTATACTTGAACATATTTCGTTATAAGCTTAATTAAGTAAGTAAATTATAATGATTATATTATTTTAGTTTATTACATTAAATTGTGTTTATATTAAACTGTTTTACATAAGATTTTCATGAAATGTCGTATTTAGTAACATTTTTTTAAGTATTGTTTATTCTGGATGGGAACGCACCGCGCCTCGCCGCTACCACAGGAACCTACTCAGTTAAAAACTAGATCTGACATGTAAAAAATTGCATGATTTTAAAAGTACAACAACTCTCTCAAAGACCAAAAACTGGCGTCTTAATAAGGGTAAAAAAATACATACGACATTTTTTAATCGAAATGGCTGAAATATGTTTTTATACGTCTTCAACGCATATCTCAGCCACTTTGAAATCCAAAAACTGAATCGACCAAACAAAAAAATCCATATAATTATCGAACCTCCTCTCAGAATTTCATGAGAATCGGTTGAGAAATGCGACCCGTAGACTGTTCTACTGGTTGACTTTTTAGTCACTGGCAATACTTGCAGGGGTATGGGCTGGACAGTATAATACTATACTCAAAGAGGATTAAATCACTACGTTTTATACCTACTAATGTGAACTGAGTTGATAAATTAGTTTTTTTTTCCTTTCCTGCCAAAATTCGGCCTATTTCCGCACAGCTTTTGGCCTTTTTTGATTTGTCTGCTGGCAGCACTGTTACTGTAAATATTTCTATTTTCTTCATTTCAAATTGAATTTAAAAACTGAAATTATAACGAAGTTGAGAGGACGGAGTGTTTAATTTCTATAAATTTGTTCAAGAATAATAACTACTACCTGCTGAGAAATGGAAGAATACCTAACATCTACGTTGGATAAATTGGTAAAACTACTTTTATTTTTTTTTCTAAAAATATTTCGCTTTTTTATTTAAAATTACATAACTATATACATAGGTACATAAAGCTAAAATTATAGATATAGTTGTTGTGCTATGACATAAACCTAAGAATCTATTGTGGCATATTTATTTTGGTCAAATCAAAATACTTAATTGTACCAATTGCACCAAGTATTTATATAATAAATTCTTCATAGTGGTTTTGTACACTGTACTTTATGAATTTTGTGTGGTGTGCTACAACTAGGGGTGCACAGTGATTTTTTAGTTAGGCTGGACATCGCTATTAAAAAAGCCAGTTGTTGGTATAATAGGGCCGGAATTTATGGCAAACTTTTCCAATCATTAGAAAGATGCTAGGCTTTGTAAAATACTGACTGGATACTATAGGTTTGCATTTTGCTATTGTGTGGCTTTTCATTCCTATTTGAGCTGGAATCCTGATATTTTGGCCTGACAAACAAATGAAAAGCCTAACACGGCTGGCTCAAGTTAAATGCATGGCAACCCTATATACACCCAAATTTTTATTTTCATCATGTTTTTGGTAAGTATACCTACCCAAAAACATGAGTTATATATATATATAACTAGCTGTCCCCCGCGGTTTCACTCGTGTAGCAGTTTAAAAAATAAATAGTAGCCGATTCTCAGACCTACTGAGTATGCATATAAAATTTCATAAAAATTGGTCAAGCCGTTTCAGAGGAGTATGGTAACTAACATTGTGACATGACAATTTTATATATTAGATCAATTTCTTTGTTTCATTATTATACTAGAAAAAAAAACTACCTACATTTCCTACTATACATGTCTAAAGGTCAGTCATTTCTAATTTGAGTAATTTTGGTTATGCTTTGATAAGTCAATCAGTCATCCAAAGAAGACATCCTCTATAATTATGATTAATGAGTCATGCTTAACATTAAAAAAGCTATTTTTAATATATCATTTATAAAAATAATGTAAAATAGAGGACCCATGATAGACCCTAGCAGTATACCTGATTGAATAACATAAGATCATCAAAACTCATATGCAAGTATTCATGAATAGTCTATAGAAGACTCAAATAATTGAAAGATATAATAGGCAAGATATTATTATACCTGGATATAAGTGCATTTATGCTATTTTTTTTTTTCTTTCAAAACAAATAATGTGATCTACACTATCAATAGCTTCTTCAAAATTGATGTACTTAGTGTGGATAAGTGAAATATAAAAATTACCACATTTTTACTCAAATCAATCAATCAATATTCTCTATTGGTGGTGATTTCTAAATGGCATATGAGTATCTACTTGTTAACATATCACTACTATTTAGCTGTAAATCTTCCAAATAAATCAAACCAATTCATACATAATATTCTTAAATTTCAGAATACAAACAACTATGCAGGTTTGGACATAGTGATTGGCAATGAAAGTTGTGATCTTGACTCTGCAATCAGCTCCATAGTATATGCAGCTTTTCTACATTGGCAGTTCAATCAGATTAAGTGTAAAGTGTGTACCAAGACTCGAAGAGTTGACCATAAGGTAGGTAAAGCATTCTATATTGGGCCTTACTGGTGTGGGAGATAGGTTCCCTACATTTATATGTGTAGATATGTATGTTTGTTTGCTTAGTTTGGAATTAGTACCCCGAGTGTAAACAATTGACGTTAGTAAACGCTTACTATCATGTTAGCGTTTACGACATTTTTCTATAGGAGTCGGCACAGCGCCTCTCGCGGAATACTCACATCATGGAACTAATTTCTTCCATACAAATTGTTAGTAAACGCAAACGCAAATTCTTTACACTCAAGGTACAGATGGTGTTAGAAGAAATGTCCGAGGACTTTTGCTAATCTATACTAATATTACTGTTTGAACGCGCTAATCTCAGGAACTACTGGTTCGAATTGAAAAATTATTTTATTGTTGGATAGCCCATTTATCGAGAAAGGCTATAGGCTTATACGGTGGAAGGGATAGGTATTACGTATTATCCTCCTGGCTACCACTCTCAAGTTGAAAATTTGTCGCCAAACACCTACTGGTGTGTTCCGGCAATTGCGCTTGAGAGCCAGATGCCTTCTTTGATTTATAAAGGTCGGCTACACATTGGTAATCCCTCTGATATTGCTAATGTCCATAGGCGACGGTATCAACTTACCATCAGTAGTTCATGGACCTAGAAAAATAGGCGGACAGATGGCCGCTAAGAAACTATTGAAGCACCAAAATGGCGGCGACGTAATGGTTCGGAGCGTAATGGCGGGCGGCCGGCTTAGTGTGGTGTGAATGTGTGCGTGCCGGACGTGTATGCATTTAAGCGAGCTAGCTTACTGTGGGTGCTTCAGTAATTGTTTTATGAGGTGGCGTCCGTCTTTTTTTCTAGGTCCATGCAGTAGTTGAAAAAAAAAAGTACCTCCATACTATTTTTATCATACCATACTGTGTAAAATAAATTAAAAAAATATTACAGGATGACATATTTATACCTGTTTTGAATGTTGATAGACAAGATTATGCATTGAAAACTGAAGTGGTGTATTGTTTGAGAGACCAAGGAATCAATGATACCCATTTAATATTTAGGTATGTTGTCTTGAGTAAATGTGCTAGTGCTTTAATATAAACCATCCTATCCAAACTTCCACTATATCCTAACTAATATTATAAAAGGGAATGTGAGTTTGTTTGTTACCATTTCTCGCCTAAACCGCTGAGCCGATCGCGATGAGGTACTCAGATAGCCTATGGTATGGAGAAAGACATGGTTCTTACTTGCTTCTTTCCTTGGGAACGCGGGTGAAACCGCGGGGCAGAAGCTAGTTATTAATATTATAAATGCGAATGTATTTGTGTTTGTTACCTTTTTACGCCTAAACTGCTGAACCGATCGCGATGATATTTGGTACGCAGATAGCCTATGGTATGGAGAAGGACATGGGCTACTTTTTTTTCTCGGGACCGCAGGTGAAACCGCGGGGGACAGCTAGTTAATATTATAAATGTGTAAGTTTGTCTGTATGTTTGTTACTCAATCATGTAAAAGAAGGAGAGATTTGGATATAATTTGGCAAATAAATAGACCATACGTAGGACAAAACATAGGATACTTTTAACCTGGTATAACATTAGACTTCTAGAAAACGCGGATGTAAGTCCCTATGCTTGAGATCTTATAATCACAATCCCCCTTATTCAGACCTGCTCGGTTTCGGTCCCGATCGGGTAGACTAACCGGTTGAGTAGTTTATTCAATAGGATAGCTCCTATTTTCTCATTTCAGGGGGGCTAAAAAGGAAGCTCGAGCAATATTGCTAATGCAATTCATTTCTCAATATTTACAGCAGATTCATCAATTCCAAATCTTTTATTTAATTAAATTGTATATATTTAATTAAATAAAAGATTTACATATTGAAATAAGTAGGATCTGCCGAGAATTCGAAAAATGAATTGCATTAGTAATATTGCTTGAGCGGCCTTTTATAGGGGGGCACATTTCCATTTTGAATGAGCCAGTCGATCGGTACACGATCGCGGCAAATGAGTTCTGCGACTAACACAGCATCGCCTTAATTTAACGAAATAAAATTGTCCTTTCCGCTTAGAATGGCAACCGAATGGGTTTGAATATTGGGGATTAACCAAATATTTTTATTTTAGTGATAAGGCCGCTCATTGTAACACACTCACTGTAAGTTAAGTTTAACTACTCCGATTAATTGTGGTGTAACAATAAAGTGTTATCTATCTATCTATTTTATTTTTTAGAGACGACCATGATTTAAAATCTCTAGTAGAAAAAAATAAAACAAACATAATACTAGTAGATCACCATAATCTTGCTAAAAAAGACGATTTCCTAGCGCCATACGTCACAGAGATCATAGACCACCGGCCCATAAACAAGACGGAGTGGAGATATAAAGATGACACTAGGAGTACCATAGAGGTTGTAGGGTCTTGTTGTACACTTGTCGGTAGAAGAATTAAGGATCTCAGTGCATTGATGAGTAAAGGTGCTGAGTTTTTTAATGCCTTTCCAAAATGCGCTCAAATGTTACATAGTAAGTAATATTTTTGTTTATGATAGTATTTTTTAAATTTATTATTGACTCATTAAATCACTTAATGATTAGTATGGGCCATCCATAAATTACGTCACGCAAGGGGCGGGGAGGGGGTTAACAAAGTTTGACATTCCCTCTTATTCAGACCTGCTCGGTTGAGGTCCCGATCGAGTAGACAAGCCGACTGAGTAGTTTACTGAATCCTATTTTCTCATTTCAGACTTCCATTTGGAATGAGCCAGTAGATCGGTACACGATTGCGGTAAATGAATTCTGTGACGAACACAGAATAGAATAGAATAGAATCGTTTATTGCTGAAACAAGGTACATCATGATGTTAAAGTATAGGCTGATGCTTTAAAAAAATTGTCCTTTCCGATCGGAATGGCAACCGAATGGGTCTGAATAAGGGGAGTTGAATAATGGGTCTGGATGGGAGGAGTTATAAGCTTTGTTTGTGACGTATCAATATTTTTATTTCTAAATATAAAATAGAAAATGTGCGATGTCCCACTAGAGGGGGGGATTTCTCAAATGTGACGATCTGTGACAAAAACGGGTGGGGGGAGTAAAAAAAATCATGGGATTCGTGTGACGTAATTTATGGATAACCCCTAAAAATAATTGACGAGACCCAAAGCGGTTTGATAAAGGCTTAGATTTATACAAAGGAATTTTAATTAAATTTTCAGGTACAATTATTCTAGATACAGTTAATTTTTCTAGGGATTTAGATAAGACAACACCAGATGATGTAGATATAGTACTATATTTAGAAAGTATATTGAATCCAAGCGATTTTGAGACTGAGAGGTAAGTGGGAGAAAACAAATAGTTTTTTTTTTTACTATGACTAGCCTTGTTTGAGCACAAACTCTTGGTAAGTAATGTGGTCGAAGGTGGTAATGTAGTCGAGGGTGGTAAGTAAAGTGGTTGAAGGTGGTAAGTAATAATGTGGTCGAGGGTGGTAAGTAATGTGATCGAAGGTGGTTAGTAAAGAGGTTGAAGGTGGTAAGTAAAGTGGTAGAAGGTGGTAAGTAATAATGTGGTCGAGGGTGCATACAAAGCATATAAGGGATCTTTTTTACTAAGTATAGGCTTGTGTCTGACCACAATCTTACTAAGGTAAGTGATGATGTGGCCAAAGGTGGTAAGCACATGAAGGGCTGTCTCTCAAGTGCAGATACCGCACAGTACTGCTTGGCATCGAAACTGATTTCATATAGGTTATTCTCGGCAAAAAACCATACGGCCCGTCTGAAGGTAAGCGGTTACCGTAGCCTATGAACGCTTGCAACACCAGACGTATCACTCGCGCGTTGCCGACCCTTCCCCCCTCCCCGATGAGCTCTGGCGACATTACTCGCGCACAGGAACACAACTATCAGTTATTTGGCTGCGGTATTCTGTAAGGTGGAGGTACTTCCCCAGTGGAGCTGCTCTTTGAGCGAAATATCGCTATGCTCTACCTCTCTTAACCACCGCCAGTCACCAAGAGCAGCCTTCAAGTTCGGCGACACATTGTCAATTCCTAGTATAGCTAATGTCCATAGGCGACGGTCGCCACATACCATCAGGTGGACCGTCTGCCTGTTTATCTTCCGAGATAAATATTGTAATTTATATTTTTTGTTGTAGAAAACGTAAATTAGAAGAATTGGTAGAAGCCAGGAAGGACGTATCAAGGTTAACAGCCGCTCAACTGCTCAGGAAAGATGTTAAAGTAGTTGGCTACGTCCTGGTGCCAACCTTTCCTATATTAGTTAAGGTATGTACTTTCTCTCACTATGGTAAGTGATGATGTGGCCGAATGTGGTAAGGACATAAAGTCTAGAAGGAACTGACTCTCACGTCCAGCTGCCGGAACACTAATAGGTGTATGGTAGGGTTCTTTGTGGTACTCAAGTTGAAAATCTATCACCAAACACCTATTCATGTGTTCTGGCAGCTGCACTTGAGAGCCAGTTTCCTTCTAGGCTGTGTGCGCTTACCACCTTTAGTCACATCATCACTTATCATCAAGCTATATTCTAGGAGTTCCTTGAGAAGCACCTAGCCTTGCAGGCCGTCATCGAAGCCCTGGACAAGCGAGGGTGCTCCATCGCCCTACTGTTGGGCATGGATCTGACCGGAGGCCTAAAGCGGGATTTAGCCGTATATGCTACCGACTCTAATAAAATTAAACAAGTAAGTATATTTTTATATAATATGCATTCGAAATAAATTGAATTGAACGTTGAATTGAAACACACACACACACACACACACACATACACTACACACACACACTACACTCACTCACATACTCATTCACTCACGCACGCACGCACCACCACTGTCAGTCGTGACATCTCTATGCTTTGTCGATAACGCGGCAAAGATTTTAAAGAAAAGCGTCCGTATATGAGTGAAGTGATTTTCTTTAATTATGGTCGAATTTTGACCACGGGCGACCACTAGTTATTATTATTTGGGCTATGTGACTGTTTCATGACTTTCCAGAGCTTGTATCACTGCGACCAGAACTATTGTGATTGCCACATTAATTTAATTACACTGCCAAGACCTGCAGCTAATGATAAACTGCACTATATTCTTGACAGGAATTGGTTTTACTTCATCTGGGTGTTATTGGTATATTTAGGTTTTTATTAATATTTAAGGTCCTAATAAATGAAGTACGGTCCTTTTGAGGGATGATAGTATAGGTCATAAGTATTCCGAAAATGATAAAATAAAAATATTCGGTCGTAATTTTAATGAAAAAAAAAACCTGAAATTGTACTTTATCACTACTACGATATTTTTTTTATCATTTTCGGAATACTTATAACCTATACCTATCCTATCTCTCAAAAGGACCGTACTTCATTTATTAGGACCTTATATAGTTTGTCCTCTCGCCCCAGCTGTGCTCTCACCTGGAGTCGTGGTCGGCCCCCTCCCTGCAGCTGTCGGGGGGTGTCGCCCCCCCCGGGTTCTCGTACTTCTCGCAGCTGAACCTCGCCGCCTCCAGGAAGCAGTACGTGCCCGCCATCATCGACTATGTGAATAAATACTTATCTTGAAAATATGTTTTATTTTTAACTTCTCAAAAATTATCATCTATCGAAATTCTTTACGAAGAAATCTTAGTACCTATTTAGTTTAGGCCCTACGAGGGGCAAGGACGTAGAAGTGTACTGAAGTTACCACCAGTCCGGAAATCGTCCTTCAACCGTCAAGTTGAAAATCTGTCGCCAAACACCTAATAGTGTGTTCCGGCAGCTGCACTTGAGAGCCAGTTCCTTCTGGGCTTTGTGTGCTTACCACCTTCGACCACATTATCACTTAACATAGTGAGATTGTGGTCAAACACAAGCCTATACAAAGTAAAAAAAAAAAAAAGAAACGGGAAGAAACTCAGCCAAGTTAAATAGGTATTTTGTGTTCTTATTTTTTGGACAGTCTGTTGGCTTTTTTTCATGGCTTCAAATTAAAATTTTTAACAATACAGACACAAAAAATCAAGAAAAATAAATAAAATATTTCGTTGGTTTAGGTTCGATATCTGTAAAAACGTAGCAAACAGATGGACAGACAGACACCTCCGCCACTATTATATGAGTATTACACACGTAGTATCGTGTTGAAAAGTCTACCCTGAGTGGAGAGGAGACAATAGATGGCGCCACCGATTTTACTTTCCGTAAGAACCTTCCACTTAAAAAAAAGATGAATGAAATCGGTAAAGTCGTTCTCAAGTTATGGCGTGACTGAGGGAAATAGGGATTCAATTTTATATACATATAACTAGCTTCCTCCCCGCGGTTTCACTCGCGGTCCCGAGTGCTCCGATCGCCACCAAACCTCACAGGAACACCCGTGGGGCTAATAATGAAGATTGTCTGAAAATTTCATCGCGATCGGTTCAGCGGTTTCGGAGTCTATAAAGGACATACAGACAAACATTCACTTTTATATATATAGATAACTAGATTCCTCCCCGCGGTTTCACCCGCGTTCCCGAGGGATCGTATGTTTTCCCGGGAAAAAAAGTAGCCTATAGCCTTCCTCAATAAATGGGTTATCCAAAACAAAAAACAATTGAACCAGTAAATCCTGAGATTACCCCCTACAACCTCACAAACTTTATAATATTAGTATAGGTAGATAGATATGGAAAACGTGTCAATACACAAGATAACACAAAAACATAAAAAAGGTCTGCCTAAGCGAGTCGCGCCCAGAGTTACAGGGTATGTATGTACCTATAAAGTCTCAATAGGTACGCGGGTAAAACTGGACAAAAAGCTAGTTAAATACTAAGAATATTTCTTTATCAAGAAAATATTCAGTTTTATTAATCCGAGCTATGTATGCCTACATTCTACAGCAAATGTAAATCATAAGTATGAATAGGAATAAATTAGTTTCACAAAACATAAGTTGTCATACTTTTGTTATTACTCTTCATAAGAAAATAGAAAATTAGTTTTATTAAAATGAAATTATAGCTCTTTTTCCTTGTGGCGCTGTTTGCGATGGCTGCAGCAAGAATCGTCGCAATGGATGAAAATACTGAATTGGGTAAGATATTTTTAAAATTTTAGACGGAACCTGGAAGTCTACTACGAAACGACGAATGACGAAGAATCGGCCGAATGTTCGCACATTTCCTACTACGAACATCATTCGTAAGATCGGTCGTGTCGGGCGATCCATTCGTTCCGACAGAACTTTATTTGACGTTTGTTTCATCGTAAACCCTACTCTGAACGGAATAAGCCCGAACGATAATTTGAGTTTGACAAAAGATTCATCGTCGTTATATGTCAAAATTCACGACAACAAAATAGTTATCTTTTGATCATCGTAAGTATAAAATTTTATGAAATATTAGTGTGTGAATTCTAAATGTCTTCATTTAATTATAAAAGTGAATATGCCCGTATGTTTTAATTGTAGTGAAATGGCAGCACGTATGATTTTGGTGGAAGAAGCCCTTGAGGAAGAGCGCTTGGAGCGCAGGTACCCTGGAGTGTAAAGAATTTACGTAAATAAACGCTTACTATCACGTTTGCGTTTACTAATAATTTGTATGGAAGAAATTAGTTCCATGAGTATTCCGCGAGAGGCGCTGTGCCGATTCATATAGAAATATGTCGTAAACGCTAACGTGATAGTAAGCGTTTTCTAACGTCAATTGTTTACACTCAGGGTACTGGTAACAAAGCCTACCTACCTACTCTAGACAGCTGCACATGAGAGCCAGTTCCATTCGTTTAGTGTGCTATAAGTGACATCAATAGTAAAAACCGGCCAAGTGCGAGTCGGACTCGCGCACGAAGGGTTCCGTACCATTATCTATAAAAACCATGGAATTCCACAAATAAAACGCGTGTGCATTACATAATCTACACTACATATTTTAAAGTACTCGTATACCTACCTAGGCAAGTATTTATTAATACTATAAAGTAGGTAGGTATAATAGGTGTTCGGTACATAACCACAACATACCTAGGTACTACTAATCTAGTATATTATAAATGTGAAAATTTGGATTTTTGTGAAAATCAATCATACACGACTCACAGCTACATGGTTTGGATGAAACTTGGCACATAGATAGATCAAACCCTGGAATAATATATAGGGTACGTTTTATCCCGGGAAAACATAAGATCCTTCAGGAAAATGGGTGAAACCGTGAGACAGAAGCTAGTACCTAACTAAGCCATACAAATATTGAAAGATTTTAACTACAAACTGCTTCCGGACTGCTGGAAAGGTTCGGTAGTTTACGATTCGATACGGCCACCGAACTGACGGTGTACCATACATAATATACGAGCATGTAGCAATCAATGTAATCATTTAAGGACTTATAAATAATCAATTATTCGCTATTTGTTAGCTGTGGACTAGTGAGAGTAAAAATATCTTAATAATATGGAACTTTTGCTAATATTCGTTGGAGTGATTCATCTAGTAACAACTTATAGTGTTGCTGTGGACAAACCGTTTAAAAGTTAGTATTTTTTTATATACCTAATGGCAGAGGTTTTCTATTTAGCATGCCAGTACAGGTTGAAAATATACGCCACGATACCGCCATGGTAAATAGAAATCGCACTACTCGGTTGGTTGCTACAACCAATATATTTCAACACTCATTCCGCTAAAATCATTTCGATTGGTTTATTCTTGCACCGTTCCCGTTACCGCTTCAGTGAAAACAATATTAACGCAGAAATAATAAATGGTCTATTTTTTTTTAGGAATATGCAGTGAAGATGAAGAAAAACATTTAAATTTTCCGAATAACAACTGCAGTATTACTATTTGTAAGGAAATGTGCGTTAATATACACAAGAGTTGTTATGCAATGTGCGTAACTTTATCTCGGTGTCGATGTTTTAATATATACAGCCCAAGATGGAATCAGACAAGTAGGTATTCAGTAACTTTATTACATTAGGAAAAAAAAAACTATATTATAGTAACTTACGTACAAATGAAATACAAATGATCGTTTTATTTTATTTTTTCTGTCTATAAAGGTATGCCCACTATCGCGCAGCCGCTCTTTTTCCTTCCCTCCAATGTAGCCAGTGGGCGCAGACCTTAAACCATCGCCTTCCAGAATATACTTTCCCACCATTTTTTAGGTTAAGAATGAGCTAAGCAAAGTTAGGTAACTATGTAAGAAATAAAAAACCAAATATAAGAATAAAATTTTATTTTTAAATGAAATATTTCACAACATTTTTGTTCATATAATTTTGTATAAGATTTACCTAACTAGGTAAGAGTGTACATAAATAGATTAATCGCTGGTATTTTTTAAAGGTTCCGATCCGACCTATCCATACAAGATATACTGCGTGGATAAAAAAAAGCTATGTTGTTGTCTTTGATATAAAAAAAAAAAATTTGAAAATTCTGCCTATAGGTACTTATTTACCAAAGTCTAGTACCGATAGGTAATCGGTTGCCAAATTAGATTAAATCAATGTTCTCTGGCATATACAGGTTAAAATAAAAATAAAAACTGCTGTTCCATATTAAGTAAGTATTAAACTTTTTTATGGAACTACTGCTTTTTTAGATCATTCACATTTGGTTACTTATTTTAAAAAGTTGTGTGTATTAATAAAAAAAAATACCACTGATTAAATTGGATACAAAAATGTTCTCTATTTATTTTTTTCGATCTCAAAGTACTTATATTAACATTATAAACGAAGTCACAATAAGAGCTATAGTATTTTTTTTACACCTTATTCATTCGTAAATATTGCTATCTCGTAAACGACGTAATAATATATATATCTCTCTCTCTATAGGAATTGGCACAGCGCCTCTTGCGGAAAACTCATTAACTAATTTCATAAAAAAATTTGTCCACGCGGCAGTAGCCAATATTTGCACTCAAGGTACCGTTAATAACTAAAATAAATTATTTATTTGTTGTCTTGTCTAACTTATAAATAAGTGAGATTATTATATTTATATCTATGATTTATCCATGCAAATATCATATAATAGGTGTGTATAGTAAACCAACTTCGTGTTAAAAAAAATCTTATTAAGTAAAAAAAAAAAACATTTGGGCCGCTTACCAGAGACAAGATTTGGCACCTACGATGTAAAAATTGGTCCAATTATATTTTGAGCACAAAAAAAATACAAATCACATATTACTGAAATCACATTTTTTTTTATTATATTTCATTGTCAGATACATTATACTTTTATGCAGAGATTTATCATTGATTTTTAGAATTTGGGTGTTTACTTATGTACTTATATAGAATTAAAACCTGTGGTGGCTAAATACCATGACATCCCCGTCGAGGGACATGGATTTAATTAATATACCTTAGGTAGACTTAAATTTTAGAATAACAGCTGACGTTGACACTAAGGTGGCAAAAATATCCATAGAGCATTTTTTCACAGATTTTAATATAACTTTATTTTCTCTCATTTAAAATAGAAATAAAACCTTTGCTGTATTTACGTCATCACTCATACATTCAATTGTTTATTTATAGTTTTGTGATGTCTTTATGTAAACTTATTCTAATAGGTTATCTCGCTTTTTTAAATTATTGTGAATTTGTATAAAAAGTTGAATATACTTAGTGCTAGAGTTCGCGCCACCAAGTTCCCGAAGGCCCACCTCTAATACAGTAGAAATAAGATCGATTTTAAATAATTCTACGGGACTTCTTTGGTGGCGCGATTTCTACATTAGTATATATGTCAATTGAAATGTCCAAAAAGGTTAACAATTTGGGTATATCTCAGGGTTGCCAGTCTAATCTATTAATAAGTCTTGCCATAAAAAAATTACATCTCTTGTCTAAACATTGCTGTGATTTCTTCGACTGTCTTATTCTTAGTTTCTGGCACTTTGAGCGCAATGAAAATTATAAATAGAAATTGAAGTACCGCAAATATTATGAAGACATTAGAGCCGAGTATAAGCTGAAAAAAAAAAGTTAAGACGATGATTGGTCAACTATACTAGAAACTTCCACTACCCGTGGATAGATGGCGTCACAAGATTCTACATCGCGCTATCAAAAGTTTCTTGAGCACTCGGCATATAGGTATACGAAATTCCAACATCTTAAAGCGATGATAGCTCAGTGGTAGTGACGTCTGACGCCGCGGCGATGGTCGTGGGTTCGAATCTTACAATGAGCTTGAGCTTTAGATGAAGGAAAACATCGTGAGGAAACCATAGCACGGTGGTAGGGTACATTGTATAGTACCCGCCTGGCTGGCTACCAACCTCAAGTTCATAATCTGTCGCCAGACACCTATTGGTGTGTTCCAGCAGCTGCACTTGAGAGCTAGATCATTCTAGGCTTTGTGTGCTTACCACCTTCGGCCACATACCACATCACCTATCATAGTGAGATTGTGGTCAAACACAAGCCTATACAAAGTAAAAAAAAAAAACTTTAAATAGACCGCGGTCCCTAAACACGATAACCTAGCCTGGTGGAAGATATACCCTTTTAAATGGAAGAGTGTAACACCTTTCTCCTCCATAGTTCGAATCTTACAATGAGCTTTAGTATTCAGTCATGGAAAATATCTTGAGGACACCGAAGCACAGGGGTTCTTAGGTACTTTTGGGTACTTTGTATCCCACCACCTTCTTGAAAATCTTTCGCCAAGCACATAGTATGAAGGTGGATCTGCATGCTTATCACCTTTGGACAATCATCACTGACTATAGTAACATATATTGTAACTTACCGATAGAGGCAGGAAGCTAAGGCCTACGATGAAGTTAGCTGTCCAGTTCACTGTCACCGCGACAGACGTGGCGGCCGGACGTGCGTTCTGGTTGAATAGTTCTAGAAATAATGGGAATATTACAAAATTATATGTTCATCTAAAACATAGGTGAAGTATATAATCAGGGTTATTCAAACTTCAGTTGCGGTCCCGATCGGGTAGACAAACCGATTGAGTAGTCTACTGAATAGGATGGCTCCTATTTTCTCATTTCAGACTTTCATATAGAATGAGGGAGTCGATATGTATACGATCGCGGCAAATTAATTCTGCGACTAAAACAGCATAAGCCTAAATTTAACGAAATAAAATCGTCCTTTCCGATTGGAATGGCAACCAAATAGGTCTGAATAAGGGGAATTATAACCACTTACCAGTAACCAAAAACCAGGGTATAGAGCCAGGTCCGATCGCGAACATCACCACGAAGAGAATCACCAATGCGATCATCAAGTATGGGACCCAAGAGATGTATGTCTGGAATTATATAATTATTTTTCATCGACTATTACCAAACCGTCATTGCTCACTTTAGTTAAAGTGTATAACATTCTACAACCCACTATAAAAATCGATTGAGTACCGCTATATTATTGAAAAAAAAAAACATTACATTATGATTATAACTTTAACAGAACCTCCTAGAAATTATAAACCACTTAAATATGAATCAAGCAAGTGTGGAGTGGGGAAAGGAGTGGAGAGATACTCACATACACATTAGCGATGCACAGCATGCACGTGAACACCAGCATGCCGCTGAAGCCGGTCAGTAGGAGAGTTTTGCGCCCAGCTACCTCCACAAGAAAGAGACTCACTATTGTTATTACTACATTCATTGCACCAGTACCTGAGGACAAATAGACATAGCTACATTACTAAAATGTAAATCCTACATTAACTATTTAATCAGTTTACATACAGGGTTATTTTTAAAACACCGGCAGTGCTTTAGGGTGTGGAAGTACTTTATGAACAACTTTTACTATGGGACCATCCCTGAAATCACGAAATAAATAAAAATCTTTTCATACAAAAGATCAACCTTGCTCAATCAAAATGTATGAAAAGTTTGATTTTTTTTTCAGGGTTGGTCCCATAGTAAAAGTTGTTCATATTGATGAGTACTTCCACCCCTTAAGGCTCTGCCGGTGTTTTAAAAATAACCCTGTATACAAGGTGGAGAAAACGGTCGATCATTAAATGAAACCGGAGCTTTATCACGTTGTTTTTAAACCGTATACAAAAAATCATTGAAATCCATCGAGTAGTTTAGCCACATTAATTTTCATTTTATCAATTTTACTAATCACGTAGATGCAAAGTAGACAAGGCTAAAGTAGGTCGGACAATGACCCGAGCAAATGCGCTGCCTCCATTTCTCTGTCTAACACGTTATGTGAGACGCATAAAGCGTATCGCCCGCGCCGCGTTCAAGGTCGTATTATCAATCATTCATTGAAAATTATTACAAACAAACAGTGTTTAAATTTTATGATTATCCACCTTGTATACCTAAATAATTGATTATGTTTCTTACCCAAAGTAGCTAACTGTGACGTGCTCTCACTAAGCTTGGCCTTCTCAAATATAGCGGTGGAGAAGAATATGACAGCGTTGATTCCGGACAACTGTTGCGCGATCATCACAACAATTGCGATCAGTAGCGGTTGTCGCAGCTGTCGGTTGCGCAGCAATTCGGTTAGAGTTACTTTTTTGCTCACTTTGTGTTTTTCTGCTTCCTGTAAAAGTTAAGAGTTATTAATAAGTTCATAACTATAGAAAACGATTTATGAATCTGTAAATCGGATCAAAAAGAATAGGAAGCTTCAGTTAGCTACAGGGCTACCTTCAATCTAACTGAAATCACTTTTATGATAAAATAATTCGGAAATAATAAAAAATATTCAATAGTACATCAAGTTTAATTTTGAATGGTACCCAATACCCAGAATATTTTCCCATAACCATATCCCTACTATTATAGATGCGAAAATGCGTTTGATGGTTTATTCTTTCACAAAGATCGCCGTGGTTATTTGCATAGAGGGATTTTAATGACCGGATAGTTACATACTCTCTACGCTACTTTTTACGGGAACGGGGTTAAAACAGCAGGCGAGCAAGCTAGTATGTTGAAAATAAATACCTGATGCATTTCTTCCATTTCCCCGTGAACTGCGACGTCACCTCTAAGCCAGTTGAGAGCTGCAGCAGACGAAATAATATCAGACTTATTAAGGTAATAAACTATAGGTCCCAGTAAAAGAGTTCCGAAAAGGAAGCTTTGTGATAATCCCAGAATATTCTATCCTATACTATTAAAAGAGCAATGTATGTATATATTATTATATAAATATATTTGTGTGACATTCTCGAAAACGGCTCTAACGATTTCGATGAAAGTTGCTAGGGGTTTACGGGGCGAAAAATCGATTGGGAAAATTATTTTTTCCTATTTTCGACCTGGTGCTTTATAGGTGACGATAGCTCAGTGGTAGCACAGTCTATGTAACCCTTACAGACGGCCAACGGACACGTCTAAACAGAGCAATCGTGCGAGGCTTGCGGGGTGAGAGAGGGGCGGTAGCGAGCCCAAGCTTCCATACAATCGCTTGGGACACAATGCAGCAATGACGAACGTATATTCAAAGCGGCATTTCGCGTGACTTCAAACTCGATAGACCACTGTATGATTTTTACGCTGTGGTGGTAGTGAGTAACGTCGGATGCCGCGATGAAGGTTGTGAATTCGAATCCTAGGAAATCGATACAATGACAAGATAGAGTCTACAATGAGCTTGAGCTTCCAATGAAGGAAAACATCGTGAGGAAACCAAAGCACGGTCGGTGGTAGGGTACTTTATAGTACCCGTCTGGCTGACTACCACCTTTAAGATGAAAATCTGTCGCCAAGTACTAACTGGTGTGTTGCGGCACCTGCACTTGAGAGCCACTCCTTCTAGATTTTGAATGTTTATCACCTTCTGTCACATCATAGATGTAAAGTGAGATTGTGTTCAAACACAAGCCTTACTAAAATTAATAAAATAATTGTAAATATCTAGACACGTGTGTAAATATTATTTAGTAAGATTTGTATTAATTTAATCCAATTCATTAGAATGATTAAAATTAATAATTTAAAAAATCAAAACCCGACGGCAATAAGATAATTGAAAAGTAATGCACTAAAAAGGTCGAAACAAGATTGGGAATAGAAAACAAAATTAAAATAAACTATAAACAAAGTAAACTCTACTTCGGCTTAAGTAAGTTAAATACCCGCATTAAGTTTAGTAGCAGACGGGACCTATAAATTTTCTTTCGGTTTTTAATTTGCAATTAGGTCCCACCTGCTACTAAACTTAATTTCATTTGATTTTTTTTATATAGAATGTATTTAAATAATAACTGTTCATTATAAATAAAAACAATTGGGGTTCGAGGCTCGCCGATTTGCTTGGATTTTATCATCCAAGCGCATCGAGGCTTCGGGAGATCGACGGGCTGGGACCGTTTTCCGCCAACGCATTATCTTGGCCATTCAAAAAGGGAACGCTGCCAGCCTGTTGGGAACTTTGCCTATCGACAGCAGCGAGGGCTTTGAGGATGTTTTCTATATAATATAGTTTGTATTTTATACAATTATTGTAAATACTTGTTGTAAGTGATATGTTATAAATAATTGGAATTAAATTAAATCAAGCTTTAGAACATATATTTTCAGTATACATAATAGTATTAATATAACAACTAACCTCTCTGCGCGTGCAGCTCGTGTCCTCTCCCCAGCAGCAAGTACTTGGGCGACTCGGGGCACAGCGGCAGCGTCAGCAACTGCAGCACCGCGGGCAGCACGGGCAGCGCCAGCAGCCACGGCCACCCGCGGTCATTGCCCAGCACAGAATCCAACCCGAGACATTGGGACAGTAATATGGTTACTGTTATTACTAGCTGGTATACTGTGCCTATCTGGAAAGGAATGTGGCTATTTATGGCGTTTGGGGTTTTTTTTTGGCGTTTTTTTTGGCGTTTGGGGTTGAAACTCTAGGGCCTTACTGGAACCTCGTCGTTTGTTCAAAAAGGTTATTGAGGCCATGGAAAGTGGGCTAGCTTGTACTTTGCCCAAATAATCGGCATTGCAATTTAGCGTGGCGATACTATAACCCTTTTTGGCACACATCCGTTATGCAGCGATTTGGGTATTGAATTACTACCAACAGAAATTAGATTGTCAAACAATACTTGCTCGGATGGAAGTTGTGTGGGAGACGCACTCGCTACCGTTGTGACTCGGAGCACATACTATGCGCGGTACTCGGTTTCTGTAGGTAATAATTCGATGACTTTGGGGCAATTTTAGAAGAAATTTAATTTTTCCCAAGTCAAACTTGCCGCCAAGTCGAGCAGCACAGCCGTACCATCCTTTTCTCGAAGCGACTTTTGACCCCCTTGTAACTTCGTTGTGGATTTAATTTTACTTTAGTTTATACATATTATTTATTATTATAATATTCCCTTAATTTATTTGAATACTGGCTGAATGTGTTTATGGTCTTCGAAAAAAAATATTTCCGAAAAAAAGAAGGCGTTTAAGGCGATGACAGCTATGGTCGTGAGTGACGTCGAATACCGTGGTTATGGTCGTGATTTTGAATCGAATCCTACAAAAAGTTTGAGGATTCGGTGAAGGTAAATGTCGTAAGGTAGCCATAATGGTATAGTACTTTGTAGTAATCGCCATGATATCTACACTTGAGGGTAAGTTAAAAATCTGTCGCCAGGTACCTAGGCTTGTACCTACTTATCTTCAGCTACAGAGATCAATTGTGAGATCGTGATCAAACACAAGCTTATCAATTATAAAAATAATAGGGAGAAAAACTTACCGATCCTCTCAATCTAACTGGTGATATCTCAGCTAGGTACATCGGTGCCAGTCCCGCATTTAAACCACTGTTGATACCTATCAACAATCTGAAAGCAATATAATTATACACAGTTAAACATAACATAGTTTAAGATGTTTATTTATTTACAACAAATATTTACAATCAATGTATAAAATACAAACTATGATATATGACATATAAAATGAAGAAGACTGAGTCAAAGGATTGATTGATTGATTAACATTCCCTAACTACCTACGGAGATAACGAATCGAAGAGACTCGCTCAAGTCACAATTTAAAATTTAATACGCGTATATGTTATTAAACTTACCTTCCCAAAATGAGTAATTCTGCTGAATTAGCAGCCTTAGCAACACCTTGGAATAATGCAGCCACAATAACTAATATATTATTTAGCAGTAGACCACATTTTCTTCCGAATCTGAAAAAAAAAAGGAATTAAAGCATGAGTGTGAATTTTATATGATTTTTCTCAGGAAGATCATGTATGTGAATGAGGAATAACAATGGACCCATAACCATACCTTGTGGCACACTAAATATTACATCGTAATTAAGCTCTATTTTTAACAATGTAATTATGTAAACTCTACTCATCAAAACAGTTGTCTAATAGTTTAATAGGCTACGATATAAATTAATATTGGAACCTAACTATTTTCCATATAAAAGCTGTGCGTGGCATAGTCTAAAGCTTTTGTGAAGTCTAAAATATTAGTACCATTTGGATTTAATATCCATCTACGCTTTTAATCACCTATGGCCTGAACTGAACATTGGACAATTAAATTCAATGTTGAAATATATTTGTCTTTGAGCAGTGAACATCTTTGGGCTGAATATTACGATGATGGTGAAAAATAAAGAATTCTCACCTGTCGGCCACAATACCCGTGGCGACCCCACCGATCATGCCTCCAACACAATAAATAGATACGGCTACGGACCACACTGTAGCCACTTTTGGATCTTCTTTTGGATCTATAGTTGTATTTGTTCCTGACAACGCGTCTTGTTGTAACCATCTTTCCATTACCTGAGCGAAAATTTTATTATCTGTAGAAACTATGATGATGATTGATGTTGGTAGTTACAGTTCGCGCCACCAACGTCCCGTGAAATTAGTTAAATCAAATCAATATTTCTCCTAAGTTAAGCAGTTATTACACTATACAATTTGTAGATGTTGGAAATCGGAAGGTAGGACTCGTAGCTAGATTCCGATTTAGTGCGATTGGAAGGTCCCAACCGCACTACTTCCTAAATTGTTTACAATTTAGAGTTTCTACAAATTACAAATAGTTGTAATAATCCCTACAGAGGTGGGCTTTCGGGACTTCTTTGGTGGCGCGAACTCAAGATGTGTTTCACACTAGAAAAGTTAGTTTAAAGTTAAAGTTTCGATCACGATCGCTTTTGCGATGCGTTTGAAAGAAATTATGTCAGATGTTGATGTAAGATAATGTGCTGGGGCGATTAGAAACAGTACTACGACTAAAGTAATGTGCCTCGACAAGTATTTTCGATTCGAAATACGAAAATGATTATTATTATGATTTTTTATATTGGTACTTACGTTTTGTGGTGCGTTCAAAACACCGGTATTATATCCATGCTGAAACGCTGACCAACATCCGGAAGATATCACAGCAAATACCAGACGCAGGTTCATTTCCTGGAAGAAATAATTTACCATAACTTTTATACGCTTCTTTATGTGCAGGTAGGTACTTTTATAATCTATACTAATATTATAAAGAGGAAAGATTTGTATGTAAGTGTGTTTGTAACGAATTGGCACAAAAACTACTGGCCGATTTTAAAAATTCTTTCACCGTTAGAAAGTTACATCTTCATCGAGTAACATACGCTATAATTTATCCCGGGAACGCGGGTGAAACCGCGCGGAAAAGCTAGTATAGAATATAACAAAAAGTGAGAAGTTGTTTGTTTGTTCTTGTCTCCCGCGGTTTTATCCACATTTCTAGAATAAAAGTATTATTTTTCCACCATTGGGTGTCAAGCGGTAGTTTATGAAAACTAAGCATACAGGCATGCTTTAGTTTTCTTTTTATATAATGTAGCTAAAGATTAAAATGTAAAATTTTATATTAAATATTTGTTTGTATATTTTTTTTATTACAAAAGATAAAAAATTCATGATTTTTTTCTGAATTCATCACAAACAAAGAAAGACATTTAAAGTGAGGTACATAGTGAAAGTACTTCTTTAAAATGTTTTAAATGTTCCAACAAGGTCAAAGTATAAAAATCCCGAGTTTATTATTGTCCTTATATTTTTATTATGATAGGAACTTAGGTATAATGTGCAAAAAATAAACCTTAAGCCGACAACTGCGAGGTGATCGACTCGACTTTCAAAACATACGTAGATACTTTGATATAATAAGCTATATCTATTTGTTTTTACTTTCTCATCTTACCTTATAGATTAGGTACTAGCTTTTCCGCGAGGTTATAGATTACTAGCTTTTCCGCGAGGTTTCATACATGAAATAACAGGATAGGATAAAAAGTCAGCGAAAGAATTTGAGATTGTGGAACACGCTTCTTTTTAGTGTTACTCACTATGAATGAAGTCGGTTTTAGTGTTTGTTATCCTTCAAATGTAATTTAAATTGATTGTAAGTAAATATTTGTTGTACATACATAATAATATTAATATTTAAAAATAAATAAAGCAATATCCTAACAAGCATAAACACACATTTTTTTAATTTTTTTTTTATTAATCTACAATAATATTACAGAATACAAATTATAATTTTGTTAACTTATTTTATTATTTTATTTTCATTGTTATTTTTATGTTTACCTACATACTGTTTCACATTATAACCGTTTATTTGTATAACCTTGGGCAACTAACATATATTATCTACTTACTTATTAATAACTTAGTATTTAATAATTATTTAGTTTGTAAAACTCATTATGTCGTAAGTAGTTCAAAATGGTGGACGATTGACTTGGACGTGTACCTAAAACCCTGAGTGTCACGCTAGTTCCATCTCATCCTGGGCAAACTTTTGTATGCAATGCATGTGCATGCATGCCTGTTTGTTCCGAGTGGAAATGTTACGTATCTATTTTATAATATTACTAGCTGTCCCCCGCGGGTTCACCCGCGTAGCAGTTTGAAATATACTTTACGACCTTATCTCAGACCTACCAAATATGCACAAAAATTTCATAAGAATCGGTCAAGCCGTTTCGGAGGAGTTTGCAGACAAACACTGTGACACGAGAATTTTATATATTAGAAGAAGATTGTATCAGTTATCTAGGTGGCTAATTCCGCCACATTTGCAGCTTCATATATGCTTCATATCCTAATTGAATTCGTTATACCTTTTTACAAGCTATTATTTAACTTGCAATGTATGTAACTATGTTTGTCCAGGTGGAATCTTGCAAGTCGAATTTCACCCACTTCCAGTGGTCGGATTGACTTGATATTTGGTACACATTAGTATATTGGATAACAATGCAAGTACAGTCAACAAAAAGTACAGTCACCAAAAAAGCTTATATTAAAAGTGAATTTTTTAACAAGAACTTATTAATTCACTACTCGTCCTCATAGTACAAGATCTGCTAAGTTCGGTATCAATTTTTTATTTATTTATTTAATTAATTACTACAGGCCTACGATTCCTGAGGTAGTTGTGCGGTGCAGGAGGGGTGTAGTACCGTTACGATTGCTTGGCTGGCACTAGCTGCAGGAGAGGTAGAGCATAGCGATATGTCGCACAAAGAGCAGCTCGACTGGGGAAGTACCTCCACCTTACAGAATACCGCAGCCAAATAACTTATAGTTGTGTTCCTGCGCGTGAGTAAGGTCGCCAGAGCTCATCGGGGAGGGGGGAAGAGTCGGCAACGCGCGAGTGTTACGTCTAGTGTTGCAAGCGTTCATAGGCTACGGTACCCGCTTACCATCAGGCGGGCCGTACCTATGTTTGTTTTCCGACAGTGGTATTAAAAAAGAAAAAAAAAAGCTTGACGCAAAGCTTTAAATGCTGTAGGTCTTTCGTTCTTAGCCGCGGTCGAGAGATCACCTCCATCTTGGCCCGTCAAAAAAAAAAATCTTTGGTCATTTCTCTCGCACCGTCTCAATGATATTCCCCCTTATTCAGCCCCATTCGGCTGCCATTCCGATCGGAAAGGACGATTTTGTTAAAGGCTGATGCTGTGCTAGTCGCAAAATTAATTTGCCGCAATCGTGTACCGATCCATATGGTAGTCTGAAATGAGAAAATAGGAATTGGAGCCATTCTATTCAGTAGACTACTCAATCGGTTCGTCTACCGAATTGGAACCGCAACCGCAGGTCTGAATAAGGGGGACTATCTAAGTATAATACGTGTAGCCTTCATCTGGTAGGCTGAAGATCTATAAGGTCCATAATCGTATGATTTATGACATCATTAACCTTTGTCTATGAATAGATAATTTTATTGTGACGCATCGAGCAACGTCTGAATTTATGTAAATACAAGAGGGTGAGCGTGGGCAATAAACAACGACTTTATAAGTTTATACCTCTATTTAATAAAGTATTCTCGAAGATTCTATCCCTACATCCTATTCTAATCCTACAGAGAATCCTACTAATATTATAATGTGAAATTTTGTATGTTTAGTTGGATGTTTGTCACCACATTACTCCGTGACGGCTGAACGGATTTGGATGAAATTTGGCACACAGATAGAATATTTTCTGGATTAACATACTTACCTACTTTTTACCTCGAGAAAACATAAGATTCCTCAGGGACAGAAGCTAGTGTCATTTAAATACGAAAGTTTGTATAGGTAAGGAAAGTTTGTATCGGTTGAAACATGTAGTACCTACGTAGGAGTTTTTTTTAGCTAGAATGGGTTTGCTTTGAGTCATAGAGATATTATAAATATACGAATAAACAATGGTCACATACCAAAAATAGGCATAGACAATCTATACCTAAATAGAGATTTAAAAACATAAGGTTTCCATCCAGGTAGAACCGACCGTGTAGGCTTACGTCAACTTACTATTTTAAAAAACACAAACAAGCCTAACCTAAAACTGTCCATTAGTTTTTTATCATAAAAAATATTTGCTTGACAAACTTCTCTGTTTACATTAAAATGTGCGTAATAAAGTATGTGACAGTTTGAGAATTTCAGGATTATCATTACTTGTGATGCTATTATGAATTCTCTTCCTTCGATATTAGGTTTATTTTGCTTTAAAATGGAGGGTTTGATCCCCTTGAAAGGTAATTACGGGTCTTCATAAATAGAAAAGTTTTTTTAAATTGAAATCACTTATTGCTGTCCGGCTGTAACTGATTGCAAAGAAAGATACATAAAATGTCACGTTTTTTTTTAAATTAGAATAAATTGTTCCTTGCAATAATTACAACGAAATAGTATGCTGATTCTGCTTTCCTTTTATATTTATGTGGTCCCTTTCTACCTTTAGATGTATGAATGGGAAAAAAACAATCAAATCCACTACGGTTTTGGTAAAAAAATCTCAGGAACGCAGAGAATTCATAAATTTATTATGTAGGGATTTATGACCTTCAATCAGTTTTTTTAATGGTTTTATGCCTAGGTATATTTTTAATTACAAAAAAGACCATCGGGGTTATTCAGACCTGCTCGATTACGGTCCCGATCGGTCCCGACCTACCGATTGAGAAGTCTACTTACTGAATAGGATGGCTCCTATTTTCTCATTTCAGACTTCCATTTGGAAAGAGCAGGTATTATTATTATTATTATTATTTGGATTAGGTGGCTGTTTGAAGTCTTTCCAGAGCTTGTATCACTGCGACCAGATTAGATTTATTGTGATCGCCACACAAATTAAATTTCACTGCCAAGACCTGCAGCTATAATAAACTGTACTATATTGACAGGAATTGATTTTACTTCATCTGGGTGTAATTGGTGTTTCCCCAGATGAGTATTACGTTTAGGCATAAGTGGATAGCACTCACAAGAGGTGTATTGGTGTTTCATTTGCCTCAAAGCAGAATCTGCACGCCTTTGTGTTGTGAACGCTGATAGTGAACAAGTGCTTTTTCAATCCACAGTGTCCTGTTAGGACCCTCACTAATATGCGTAAGTTGTTCCTACTTAGAGAAGTACCTCTCGGGCAGACTTCTTGTTAAAGGCATTTACAAGTGCCTTTGAGTGGTTCATTCCTGGAGCCTTATTCTAGGAATCGATAGATGAGTTTACATATAAGTTCCTCATAGCTAGTTTTTCCAGGCTTTTAGACACCACAGATTGGCTCTGGGCCATAAGAGATCCCCTTAGCTCCGGCTTTGGCTAGTTCGTCAGCTTTTTCATTGCCGACGATTCCTGTATGTCCAGGAACCCACCGTAACACGACCCTGTTCTTTTCGCCAGGTGGTTGAGTAGGTCCATGCAATTTTTAACTAGCTTAGAGTTAATTTAATCGGAGGCCAGGCCCAGAAGAGTGAAAGTAAATTGTATAATTGACGTAGTTTTTCTGCAGATTAATATCAGCACATTCTAGGATGGCGTATATTTTGGTTGGCATATTTTCCCATATTTAGCTGTTTGCCAATTTTTGGACACTCTCCATAAGCTCCACAGCCTACGTCAGATCCTGATTTGGACCCGTCGGTAAACCACTTGAGGCTACCTTTCAACCACGTGACCTTGTCATTAAGCCAGTCGTCACGTTTGGGAATTTCAATATCGTAATACTTACGAAAATTATTTTGAGGGACCATCGAGTCTGTGACCATGTTCAGAATAGGAGTTACCTGTACTGAATCCTAAAGGGAAGAGCAGGTATACGATCGCAAATAATTTCTGCGACTAACACAGCGTCAGCCTAAAAACGGAATAAAATCGTCCTTTCCGATCGGAATAGCAACCGAATGGGTCGGAATAACTGGGATAGTCTATAAAAATAACATATAAAATAATACAAGGTTTTATTGAATACCTACGAACGACCAAAACGTGATAAAATCCTCGCATCCGTCGCATTCATAAAGCATTCCCTATTTTTGAATTCGAAACAATACTAAACCGGAATTGCTTATCTAAGGTCAAGATCAGTCAGGAAGCGCGTTATCTATGGTTATTATGTCAGAGTTCCTGATTTCAAACTTTAGCGGGAATATTGACTATTCAAAACTTTAAAAGAAAAATCTGATGAAAATGATTAAAACGTAAAATATTATGTAAATAATTCTGTATTATATCGTGCATAAATAAATAAATATGTTCATAAATATATAAAAAAACAGGTTGCATTTAAAATAAGAACTCGTTATTTACAAACGATGTCGTGGGAGTGTCTCTGCTATACAATGATAAAAGAAAAAAGTTACTATCCAACTTTTTAGTTTTATTACTAACAAAAACCGGTTTTACAACTCTTAAGTTGTAGAACCGGTGTCGGTTTGAAATAGTGACTGTTACGAATCTTACCTTACTGACCGACACCTACTACGAATAATTTCTACTAGTCGGAGTTTACGATGCAAGAATATTGTAGATATAAATCCATCCAGTAAAACAAAGTAGGTGTTACATAAAGAATTTATCTTGGCATACTATTAATATCTATCCAACTATAAGTCCCAGAATATTTATTCTTCTATACAAAGTCGGGTTAGTTACACCATTTACGCCGGTAAAAAAACAATATTTTTGATCATAGCTATTTTTTTCCCTTATTTAGGGAAGGCAAAGGGTTCTAGCCCATACAGCATCGTATTTTTTATAATGGGAACGTGGCGCGGGTGAAACCGCTCGTAGGTCCATATAAAAAGACCGTCCTGACTGACTGATTCAATTGATTTATCAACGCACAGCCTAATACAAGTTCTATTTCAAATTTTGCATACACGTTCCATAATGTATATAAGAAAGGGTTTTTCAAAATCAAACCAAATAGATTAAAAAAATGTTAATTCCAAATACGTTCGAATGCCAATCCTGACGTTATCAGACTATGATGATGATGATGATGACGATGATAGTCACATCGCATTACGTCTAACGTTTATAATTAACAACACAGGCAATTGTGCCTATCTTATCGGTTTTACGCGTTATAAATTTAACGGTGTTTTTCTTTTTTAATTTTAATAACCATAGTAACTAATAAGAGCAATATTTTAAAATTTTAATGTAAACTCTGTAAGTAATTTAAAAATGTTTTTTTTTTTGTAAAATAGGGTATTCCCTTATTTTTGCTCCTCATACTTCATTGTTTTGGTATATTGTAAACTAGCTTCTGCCCTGCGATTTCACCCGCGTTCTGATAACACGAAAATTAAAATTTATATTTTCATTGCAATCCGTTGAGACGTTTATAAGTACCTACACATTTCTCTTGCTTGCCTCTCTCGATGTTCGGGTTCACAACTCGAAATATTTTTAAGACTATTAAAAATATCTACATAAAGGCGAGACGGTTTCGGGATAAGACGAAATACCTAAGCATAGAATCGTTACCTAAGAATAGAAAGTGTTTTTCGGTACTAGCTCATTGCTCAGAGTCCTGTAGATTGGATCTTTTGGTGAATGAAAAAATCCTCGAAAATTACCCAGCCTACATAGAACTTAATAACCTTGCAATAACGAGTAATAATCGACGTAGTAACAACAATGAGACAGTATGAGACACGCCGTCAACATCCGTTATCTGATCGGAAATGGCGGGGGTCAGCCGTATAGGTATACAACCGATATTGAAGACTAGCTTCCTAGCCCCGCGGTTTCACCCGCGTTCCCGAGGGGTCTTATGTTTTCCCGCAATAAAAAGTATTCTATATGTTAATCCAGAATATATTATATCTGTGTGCCTAATTTCATCCAAATCCGTTCAGTAGTTTATCCGTGATTGAGTCACAAACATCCACCCATCCAAACTTTCACATTTATAATACATATTTATAGGATTAGTAGGAAGTAGGATAGGTACTACTAGATGCTACAGGTGTAGCAACTTGGCAGAATTAGATACCTAGAATGGTCTATTGTAATACCAAAAAGTAGTTCGAAACCAAAACAAGAAATATGTGATTTCATTTAAGTACCTACTAACAAAAGATTCCCCAACGTCGCAACTCTATTGGCTTTATGCTCTAAGAATTTTATACAGTAATGCGGTATTTTAAAGCGGTGGTACTTAGGTAGGTTGGTATGTACCCGGTATAAAAACAACAATAGTTTTGAACTTTTGATCATAGCATTTTTTTTTCTTAAGTAGGGAAGCAAAGGATTCTAGCCCATACAGCGTCATAGTTTTAAATTAATGTGTCTGATATCTTAATATATAAAGGCCAAAGCCAAGTCTTAGCTCAATAAATAACATTTATTTTTGTTTTTGTTCAAATGAAAGAAAGAAAAAAAACATTTATTCATGACAACACACAAATGTGCTTGAGTTTGCTCACTGACCCGCCCAAGGAGGACGATAACGAAGCCGCTGGAGATTGAGCTTGCTAAGAACTATGAAGCCATTCTTTGTGTAAAACAAGCTGACGTTCCAAGGACGTTTATGAAAAATAAGACAAAACTCGTTCATTTTCCAAATATTCAATCTGACGGACATGTTTTGCGGTAAAACTGAAAACTTATTGAGCGAAGATAATTAAAAAATATTAATATCAATTATTTAATGATTTGTATTGTATATCAGAAGAAACATCTGGCGACCAAATGTATAAAATTATGTATTCGAAAAAATATTTGTTTGGACTCGTTAATAAGAAATATCATGGGTCCCTGCCTACTTGTTAGAATGCTAGCTAACATTTTTGCTTGGTTGGTTTGCTTTTTGGTGGGCGTATGTTTCTAGATACATTTTCTATACGATTTTTTCGGTTAAAAAGTTCATGTTGCCCGTCACGTAACAGTAAATTTACCGGTATTATGCAAAGAACGGTTTATTCACTTTTTGTGGTTCAGTTATGTGGTGAGATAACTATCATTATTTTTATTTTATATGAATATATAGTCCGCAGTTCGCACCTAATCCATAAAGTGAAAAAAAAAACAATAATTTACCCTCATCCTGTCCGCTTGTCGACAATATTTTCTCGAAGAATCCCAAACGAAAGCTCTCCACTTGCACAATAGTTAAAACACTATTTCATAATACGTTGTTCTTATTATAATAACTGTTATATTGTTTTCAACTTGAAAACACTTGAGTAAATAAATAAGTTGTTTCATTTATTTCCTTCCACTTTTAGTTAGTTAGTTTAGTTTAGTTAGTTAGTTTGTAGTGCGCGCGGTATGTAGCCAGTGATTTCACTCAAAGTGCGTTCGCGCGAACAGCATTCGAATTTCAAATGAAATAGGTGACGCCCCGCGCCGGCCGAGCCGCTCGACGGCGTTCGTGCGATCGCGAGAAATTGTTTGTATAGTGACGTCACTATAATAACCGGTTTAAGTTATTTGCGCTAAGTTTTTACAGCGCTGAAGCGCTTTTATACAGTGATCTTTTATATATTTATTAACCCTGATTTGATAAGAGATGATCAGGAAAATGAAAGAAATGCTGAACTCATTTAGATTCGACTATAGTAGCCGCTGGTTGTAATAACTCAGATATTTTTTTCAGTATACTAATATCTAATGGATATATGTATTACCTAAATATCGGATTCGGTGAAAACCGGACTTGACTATAATGATTATACGTATATCACTTGCCAACGCTAAACAATAGACGTAGGTCTAAGTACCTACTAAGCATTTGCTATGTAACCTAGAGACATCTTTTGATTGTTCTTATCTTATTTGCTTTCAACCTGATTTTATTCATGATATTTTTTCCAACTGCATTTTTTAAAAGCAACTAAATGTTTCCAGAAAAATAAAAAATAATATAATTCCAAATATTAAGCGCTTCAATCGCTTCATTACCAAAAGCCTTGGAGGTGTGTGCGGTGCCTCACCATGACGTCGAGTCGACGCGACGCGACGTCTATCATTACCTACCTACCGTGTTTGTTAATCCATCCAAATCATGTAGACCCTTTTCCGTTCTCCACGTTTCTATAAAAGAGTGTGAATGTTCTAGGATCTCAACCTGTTATTTCAGATGATCATTCTCAATTTAAGTTAATTTTTTAGTGTTTTAGATAAGTACCTATACATACAGGTGAATTTTTCAAGTGGGCGTGGATGGCCAAATGTGGCCAAATCCTAAACTATAAGGAATATAGCTAAATAATACTCAATGGAGTCACGAGGCCGATTTTGATAAAAACCAAAAATGCATCATCGGATTTTCAAAAAATCAATATTCCTAGCCAGGAATCGAACCCATTTAATTTGAAATAAAAAACACACACTGTATTATTACACCATCCGATAATGTTGCTAATAAGAATCAATTTCTGGGAAGTAATGTTACACGGCGAGTCAAATGGATAAAACGTTGTGTTAGAAAAACACGGCGCAGCGGACCCGGCTTCTGGTTTTGTTAGGTACATTCGGGATGCTCGTTCACTGACGTTAATAAAATAGAAATATAAACGTCTATAAAACAATTCAAGTAAGCATACCTACCTACCGAAACTGACTAAAGAATTAAAGACAAAGAAAAGGTATTTTGCGAGTCTAGTATTGATAAATGTGTCAAATATACCGATACCGGATATCCGGACGATATTTAGAAGTCGCGTTTTATTACTAGTAAAGGTAAAATAAAAATAACAAATATTTTTATCGTAAAAACGTTTATTTAAAAAAATGTATATTTATGTTTAAATTAGGTACACTTATTTATTCCTAATTTATTTATTTGATTTCAGAATGGATACATCGAATGTGTTTCTTCAAGTTAGCGTTATTGTAGAAATTCTGTAAAAAAAAATTGAGAGCGTATTGAACATACACTATTATTTCATTATAGAATACATCTATTCTATTTGTTTTACTAACCGACTTCAAAAAAGGAAGGTTCTCTATTCGACCCGTATGTATGTAACCGATTTTCTCAAAAACTACCTATCCGATTTGTATGGGGTTTTTTGTTACTAACTGTCCCCCGCGGTTTCACCTGCGTTCTTAAGATAAAAAGGAGCTTTTAACCTCTAATCTAACGCAAAAATATCAGTGTCTTAAGTTCATACAAAAATCCCATACTTTCAGTTTTTCCCGAATTTTCCATTTTTCGGACTTCAACGAATAATTAACAAAAAAAAAGCCGAATTGGTCCATCCATTCTCGAGTTTTGCGCTTAACAACACATTTTGCCATTCGTTTTTATTTATATAGATGGAGTATAACATTGAAACTCTAAATAAACACATAACAATAGGAGGTACATATTCACTACTGACCTTATCACAATGAATGCATTTGTACGAAGTTTTGTGTCGAACTTTTATATGATACTGTAGACATTTATCTGAAGTAAATCTCTTTGGACATTCCGAACAGTGGTACCTACAAATATTTAACAATTATATATTTATTATGTTGTTTCTATTTTTGTTCCCGTTATAACACATATTATATTGTCAGTGAGACTGGATAAATAATTGTATGTAATCAATCTGAGTTGGTTTTGAAAAGAGTCATTTCTGAGTTTCTTGCCGGCTCTTCACAGCAAAAGCAACCTTCCGAATCGTGCGTTAGAGTAAGACTATTCATAAGTCTTGTGAAGGCCTATTTGAATAAAAAATATTTTTATTTCATCAGATTGATGGTTCCCCTATTCACGCCAATCTCACCGGACGCGCCGAAATCAATCAACGGATTTAGCATGTCTTTGTAATGCGGCGCGGGCGCATACAGCGCGCATAATAATATGTGTGTGAGGTTGTATAGTCAAAGCCATTTATTCAGTTTATACCATACTTATGAACGTCAAAGCTACTGAAGTTACCACCGGTTCGGAAGTAAACCTTCAACTGAGAAGAAGCAGGAATAAAAAAATAATATAAATGTGAAAGTTTGGATGTTTGTGACTTAATCACGCATAAACGGCTGAATGGATTTGTATGAAACTTGGCACATGGATTATACCCTGGAATAAAATATAGTTTTTTATCCCAGGAAACATAAGTTCCCTCGGGAATGCGCGTGAAACCGCGATAGAAACTCGATTTTCATATATTTTTACAAAAATTGCATGATATATTAACAATTAAAAACAAAATCAGAAATAAGATAATGCATATTAAGCTACATCATCACTATCAGTCAGATTATAGTCAAATTCCTATTAATCTGTATATATTAAATGGTAAACTGACTGACTGTTGATATATCAACGCACAGCCCTAACCGCTGGACCTAGAGACTTGAAATTTTGCTCATAGACACCTTATACAGTGTAGGCATCCACTAAGGAAGGATTTTTGGAAATTCCTTCCTTGGGTACCATGGGATCCAGGTAGCTAGTCATCTAATACTCACGGCATGTCTTCAGATTTTACATGTCTAGTAGTTAAGGCAAAGTGCCTCTTCAAATTCTTCTCAGTTTTATAATAAGTGTTGCATTCTACACAATAGTGTGGTTTGTTATCAGAGTGGACGGCGGCGTGGGAGCGTAAGTTCGATTTAGTGCTGAAATTTCGCGAGCATACAGTACATTGGTAGGGTTTGAAGCCTGTATGAGTCCTGAAAGGGGTTTTTTTTATTACAAGAGAATCTTCATGCTCAGACTTCAATTTGCAAAAATGTTAAATGCATCGTATGCCACGGTTAAGTGGGGCAGGTATAACCATTTGCAAAATTGTTGTCGATATTTATCCATTTTTTTTTCATTTGACGACATTTTTGTTAATTCTTTTTCATAGTATATTTTCATACATTATGTTCTAATCAATAATTTATTACTGTCCAAAAAGTAATGCGCAAATGAACAAATGGGTTTAATTTTCTGACAATATTATTTATTTTATCAATTTTATTTGATGCGTTATTTAGACAACAGAATACAAAAAGAAAAGGAAAGATTAAAAACTTTTTAAGATTAAAACGTTTTTTTTTTTTAATAATAATGTATACCTTAAATGAATCTTCAAACGCTGCGTGCTTGCAAATTTTTTGTTACACTGATGGCAGTTGTACTTTCTTTCTTTATTTTGAGTCCTTTTTACATTTATCAGTGGATATGCATTGCTGAAATTAATTAACATTGTGGGCAATTAGAATCGAAGAAATAAGAATACTTCTATTGAGTTAATTCAATAAAGATGCGCTTTAATAAAGCAGATCTTTTTAATAATTGGTACTTCCACGATTGCTATGCCTTTAAGTGCGAGCGGGCAAGAGATAGCAATTACCATCTTTTTCTAATCTATTTTATGTATAAGTAAGTAGAGGTACTTTCCCAGTCATTATAGTACTTTATAGTATCGTATATCAATAAGTAAGGCAGCACTTACCTGCCTGCGGTATTTATGGGAGCTAAAGTATATATAATTAAACTTCCGGATTTTATCCGGATATCCGGAAAAAATCCGGAATACAAAAAATATATAAATAATCTTACTTGAGCCCACATCTATGTCTATTGGCGCGCTTCATTCGTCTCAAACAATTCACACACGTAAAGCGACGCGCATGCGCCAATGCATGCTGCCATAGAACTTCACGGGATTTGTATCTGAGCTTACAGACGGGACAGACATGTGGACCGTGTTCCTGGATTTATAAGAAACTGTACAAGGTATATACAGCGGGTTGTGTGAAGTTTAGATACACTGACTGCCACGGCTTATGTTGTGGGTCCGTTTCGGTGAAGGAAAACATCGTGCGGAAACCATAGCACGGTGGTAGGGTATTTTGTAGGACCCGCCTGGCTGGTTGCCACCCTCAAGTTGAAAATATGTCGCCAAACACCTACCAATGTGTTCCGGCAGTTGTATTTGAGAGCCAGTTCCTTCTAGGCTTTGTGTGCTTACCACCTTCTGCCACATCACCACTTACTAGTAAGATTGAGATCAAACACAAGCTTATACAAAGTAAAAAACCGGCCAAGTGCAAGTCGGACTCGCGCACCGAGGGTTCCGTACAAACTTCGTCCATCGTTCGTCCATCACGGGAAATGCACAATTTTATTTATTTACCAATTAAGCTACACCTCTAAATTGTATCAGCGCCCATACAACTCAGAGGTCTTTATTAATTGGCGTAACTATGTATGTATGGGGACATCCTTTAATTTTCAACTTTTTTTATATTTGTGTTGTAAGACCTTGCTTTTTGCCAAATTCCGTGATTCGAGGTCAACGGGAACTACCACAAAACAAATAAAAGGGCAAAAAAAACGCGTTTGTTGTATGGGAGCCCCCCTTAAATATTTATTTTAATTTGTTTTTAGTATTTGTTGTTATAGCGGCAACAGAAATACATAATTTGTGAAAATTTCAACTCTCTAGCTATACCGGTTCTTGAGATACAGCCTGGAGATAGACAGACGGATGGACGGACGGACGGACAGACAGCGAAGTCTTAGTAATAGGGTCCTGTTGTTACCCTTTGGGTACGGAACCCTAAAAAGAAAAAAGAATGTTACAATGGAGGACCGGTCTTTTTTAAGGCATGCGTGGCGGTACAGATCCAATATGTAGAGGCCCCTTTAAGATATGTTATACTTGCCTGCAATCTTGAAGAGATTACAGGTAAAGACAGCACCCGCTAAGTGCAAGGATTATTCCAGAAAGAAGAACTATACTGGGTCTATGGAGGGAACTTGCTGGACTATTTTAACTTTTATTTTAATTTGTTATACAAAACATGTATTATTATTACTAGCGACCAGACCCGGCTTCGCACGGGGAGCAGAGAATATACGACTACTTTTTTTAAATTATGTATCTACTTATAACTCTATTGGTTTACACGGCGCACGCGAAAAAAACTCCCAGTCGGCATGATATTTTCCGACATCATCAACAATCATCATCATATTTTAGCCAATTTACACAAAACCTTTTATGAATTATATACTTAAACCTTCCTCATGAATTACTCTGTCTATTGGTGAAAACCGTATGAAAATCTGTTCAGTAGTTTTTGAGATCATCGCAAACATACCTAACAGACATGTGGTGGGGGACTTTGTTTTAAAAAATGTAGTGCAATATGTAGTACCGGTTTATGCCTTGAAGCATGCTCTTCATAATCATCCTGAATCATGAATCCAACACCACAATCATTGCACTTATATTTCATATCCAAATATTTACTAGATAGTTTCATTTTATCTATTTCATCCTTTTGTTCATTTATATTTAAATATTCAACTTCAAAACCTATAGATTTATAGAAATCTGTATTTCTCTTTTTTATTACTTCTTTATATTGTACAGTTGCATCTACATAGTCTATATTTTTTACATTTAGATCTTTTTCTTGTAGAATGTCTTCTTTGTCATTATCATCAAAATCTTTGTTTAGATCATCATCTGGTGTATCATCATTGGTTTTATTATCCGTTTCGTTAGGAGATATATCTAAGCTTTCATTGATATGGTAGGATAGTGTATATGGATGGGTATCCGATTTAAAATTTATTGGGAGCTGAAATTTAAAGATTAGTATCAAAATACTATTGGAAATATGTTATTTTATTACATCTATATAGGTCTTTGTGACCACTATCTCACTACAAGATTTCCAACCCATGGTTTAATTGATCCCTAAGGATCTTGAGATTTAAAAAATAATATGTGTGCATGAACATGTCTGTTTGTCCTGTGTCTGGGTGTAATTATCTATATATGTATGTATTTACAAAAGAAAAGTAGTATATCAGTTATCTGGCTTCCATAGTACTGCTCTGCTTAGTTTGGGGTCAGATGGCCGTGTGTGATGAATAATGTCCCAGAATATTTATTATTATTTATTTATTAATTAAATTAATATTATGATTGCTTTTTTTTATTGATTTATGCCATAGCCTGTATGGTCTGCATGGTATATAAGTTACCTTTACACATTTGTTCATTATTTCCTGGGATTCCGCAGCCATCCTCTGCAGATGGGTAGTTCTCTTCAAAATCGCGATACACCAGGTACAGAGCCATAATTGTGGGTAAACCTAAAAGTAAATACCATCTCCAATATAATAATGTGCACAAAATGCTTGGTATTTAGAAACAATAATGATTTTTTTTTTTGCTTTGTATAGGCTTGTGTTTGACCACAATCTCACTATGGTAAGTGATGATGTGGCCGTAGGTGGTGAGCACACAAAACCAGAAGGAACTGGCTCTCAAGTGCAGCTGCTGGAACACATCAATAGGTGTTTGGAGACAGATGCACACACATACATACACGTTAAACCCGCCCCTAAGGCTACTCTCAGACCAGATTTTCAACTTGAGGGTGGTAACTTTTTAAAACGCTTTTACTCACTTTGCTTATTTATTATGTTGTTATAAGCATATCAGTAAGTACTATTACTATTTCTTATTCAATATTTTATGTTCGAAGCAGAGATCGAAAAGATAACATAACTTTAACTTACTTTTACACCTATAAGTTGACTGAAAACACTATTGTATGATGAAGCATCAATTACATTACAGTTTTCGCTGTTCCTCAAACAAATTTTACACAATTTCATATCAAATTTACACATTATAATGATTTATTTTGGTGGAATGGAGAGATAAATTGAGTGAAAAGTTTGTTTTGTTTACAAAAAACAATCAGACCAGTGTTTCCACTTATGATTTTGGTTTTTCCCTAGTTTCTGTAAGAATTATCCCTAAAATAGGCAGAAATCTCCAAAAGTGGACACACTGATTAAAAGGACATGGCTAAATAGGGTATGGACCAGTGCCCTAGCCAAGTATAAACACTGTACCTAGTAATATATAATGCTGAATAGCTGAATATTGGTATTTCGTATGAAAAAGGTTTCAGGAACTTTTCATATCGTTACAATCCTGAAAATAAAATCGTAGAATCTCCTACGTCAATAGATATACAAGAAAACGATTTTGCTATGAACTTTGGGTAGGCGTTTGTTTACAAACTGCAACATACATAGGTAAAAAAAACATTTTTATTGGTAAATTATATAATTATTATAAAAATATACGCAGATGAAACCGCGGGGCACAGCAAGTATTGAAATAAATAACTACAACGACATTAATTATTCATTGTAATTAGTTATTTTATTCAGTCAACATTTTTTGACATAAAATAATGATGTAAGTATATCATAATATTATTGTTGTGATGGTTATTGAATTATTTGAATACATTCAACCAAGAGTTTACACAATGACATGTTCTGAAGCTTTTTTTATTTGGTTCTAATCAAATCAAGTAAAATCAGTTGTCACTTTTTTATTGCGGCACTTTCTTACCAGTTTTTGCCAATGATTTCTATAAATCACATAAAGGCGATCAATGAAATCAACGTTTTGAGAAGTATTTATTATATTATTTATAATTGTATTGCACAATTATAAATAAGTATAATACTGATAAGGACATGGCTACATAGAGTATGGGCGACTACCCTAGCCAAGTATAAACACTGTACCTAGTAATGTGTGATGCTGAATTGCTGAATATTGGTATTTCGTATGAAAAAGGTTTCAAAAACTATTCATTTCGTTACGATCCTGAAAAGAAAATCGTAGAATCTCCTACGTCAATAGATAACTAAACTATACAAGAAAACAATTTTGCTATTAACTTTTGGTTAGGCGTTTGGTTACAAACTGCAACATACATAGGTAAAAAGAACATTATTATTAGTAAATTATATTATTATTATTAAATTATACCCGAATGAAACCACGGAGCACAGCTAGTATTGAAATAAAATAATACAAAGACATTTATTCATTGTACATTGTTATTTTATTCAGTCAACATTATTCGACATAAAATAATGATGTAAGTATATTATTATTATTGCAATGGTTATAGAAATATTTTAATTGCATTATTTGATTGTATTGCACAATTATAAATAATATAATAAATAATACTGATTATTTCAGCTTACGCAAATATCTTTAAAAGTTCTTGTCAAATAATAAAACATGAAAATGACTTTTAATTATTTGATTTGTTCACTAAAGTTCTAGGAGAATAATAAAACCGTAATAACTAATAAATGAATAATTAAATCTTATGAGGTAGTGAGACATTTCTATACATGCTTAGGGCAGTTGTTTAGCCATGTCCTTTAACTGTTTTTTTTTTCATTCTGCTGTCTGCATTGCGGCCGGAACCATAACGATCTATAATTGTATTTTTTTGTAACAACTCAAATAATACTGGGAATTTTAGCAAACATTTGCTCAATTTTAGAACCCAACAGTGCTATGCTATCTGCAGCAGAAGCTGTCAAAGTAATGCTTCGGGCTTGGATTGTGTAAATTAATGTGAAATTATATATGTTGTTATAATTATGCTCCCCAGGAATTTAATAAAAAAAATGGGAATTTTAGGGATAATTTTTAAAGAAACTAGGGAAAAACCAAAATCTTAAGTGGAAACACTAATTTTGAATATCTATTTATCAAAAAGAACACTTTTATTTACGTTACGGCTATTTATTTACTTACTTGCAGTGCAGTACAAACAAAGAGGATTAAATCACTACAGTGCAGTCGAAGAGTATAATATATATATATGATTATATGAGTGCAGTAGTTTTCCTTGCTTTACACTTTTGGAGAAAACAAACACAACAGCGAATAAGTACATTTGGTTGGCGCATAACTATTATTACTCATCGTCTAAAATGACTGATTTATGTGCATTATGTTTGTCTGCTGATAGAAATCTATCTATCATAAACCAAGAACTGTTGGAAGTACTTATTCCTCTACTGAAAGCTTCAAACTTCGTAAGTACCACCTGTATTTCAAATAAATTCAAATCAATATTCTTTCAAACTTCACGAAGGTGTCGACCACTTCAAGTAATCCCCAAGGCCTAAGGAAATGAACACGCAGCATGGTGGTAGCCCTTATCCGCTATCCATAATCCTCATGTTAAGGTGAAGGCTGCGTTAAAAATCTGAAATTCAACGTGCTGTGTCCCGCTCCTTACTATAGCGACCTCTCATTGAAAACCCGCGTAAACGGAAAGGGCCTTTGCGACAGAATGATTTTTATTGTATAATTTAAAAACTAAAAATATATTCCATTAAACCTATGTACAAATTATAGTATCAGTTTCAATTAATATATGTAGAAATTTTGGAACCTCAAATTCGATTCAATCCTCAATGTCGGTAAAATTGGAATCTCTTACTTAACTTAATTCTGTCTGCCCTTCCAAGCTATTTCTACTCCACCTTTATTAATAACAGCATTAAGATGCAATTTTTCCTAAGTCTGATCTAAAATTATCTCACTCTTTTCAGAGCATTTTTAAATTAACCGGAAGAATACTGAACTTATGTTGGGAATGCAGAGCGAGGCTGAAGGGTATACAATCATTCAGAAAAATGGCCCTAACCAGCTTGAAATATATGTTCAATTATTGGGATTGTAATAAGGTATGATATTATAAGTTTTTGGGGAACCGTGAGACATATAAATTAGACAAGCGTTGTAGTATGCCACTTATAATATCACTTCACAGTTCCACCTTTATTAAAACACATAAAGTAATTAATCTAAGTCTAGAAAAGGTGCTAACAAATTCAAGTCTTGTTGCGTAGTGAGCCAGAGTCTAACCATAACCGACAATCCTCTGTCTCTTGTCTGTGCACTAGAGTTGGCCCACAGACTATCAATATATGGTGCGGCCTGTAGACATCACAAGTTCATATTCATTGTAATTGTTTTTTATATAGTTGTTCCCTGCAGTTTCACCCGCATTCCCGTTCTAAAATAATAAATAAATACAGTGTAATCTCACTAATCCGGCACTATTAAAAACCGGAGGGTGCCGGATTATTGGAATGTTCGGATTACTGGGTTATACTGAAAAAGTCATAGGTAATAAATAAAATAAAGCATTTCATAGAGAGAATAAATGTATGTAATGTATTATTTTGTCCGCTATCTAACTTTTTTAAAACTTGAAAGAAACAATATGTTAGCACGTGATAAGTTTTGAGGTTAGACTGCTAGTCGATGACGCAGCGACCAAAGCGCACACGTATAGAAGGGTAAGGGAGGCGTGGGCGGAGGGTGCCGGATTATTGGACGTGCCGATCTATCGAAGTGCCGGATTAGTGAGATTATACTGTAAATATAAATTCTGTGGCATTTTTCCTCACACATGGCCATCTAACCCCAAACTAAGCAGAACTTGTACTATGGCAGCCAGATAACTGATATACTACATATACTACTTTCTTTTGTAAATACATACATAGATAATTACACCCAGACATAGGACAAACAGACATGTTCATTCACACAAATGTTTGTCCTGAGTGGGAATCGAACCCACGACCTGCGGCGTGATAGATAGAGTATCTTACCAACCACGCCAACCGGCTCGTCGAAATTTGCCCATAACCAATAAAAGTAGCCTAAGTTACTCCTTATAATGTACCATAAACACACTTGTTATAACAATAATATAAATATTTATTTTTCTGTAGAACATACAACCGAAAAAATCATATTCAAGATTAATTACTACTATGTCACAAGTATTGGATATAAAGGAAGATGTATATTTTGAAGTAGAAATTGAAGATGATATTGTTTTAAATAAAAAGGAGAGGGAGTTTGGTGCGACAATTATGGTTTGTATTGTCTTTTTCTCTTTTGTTTCTTGATTCTTTTTTGTTTAGTACGTGCACGGACAGTACGTCGAGAGACTTAAATTATCACCCTCAGTATATGACACTACGGCGTCTACAGCTGTAGGCGGCGATTTAAAATAGACCAAAATTTGAACTCCGTCCACGCAGGCGCGGTCCGAAGGGCGGTCACAGGGGACATTTCCTCCCCATAAATTGTACACGTCAAATTGAAAAATCTTCTAAATATTTACAAAATAAAAAGGCAATCTTCTGCCCCTGGCCGCGACGTATTTTTAACCGAACTTCGTAAGAATCTTTTTTTTTAATGTATGTTCTCCGATTACTCGAAGACGCTTGAACCGATTTGGAAAATTCTTTTTGTTTGAAAGGCTATACTTTCCAGGTGGTCTCATTGGCACCAAGTCAAGATCTGATGATGGGATCCCAGAAAAATCGAGAGCAACCCTCAATTTTTTTAGGGATGCATAATGTGTTTTATATTTATATATTTTATAAAACTATTCAAGTGTTTGCGTCTGGTGGTCATTATCTCATACTGCTGAGCTGATGATAGAAAATATAACTCCTTAACTATTAGGAGTTAGTGAATAATTCTTTAAATATTATAGGCTCGTATAGACCGTTACTAAGGAACATATCCTTTGACTTAGTCAGGTGAGCTGATAATGGAAGGAGTTTTAACCGATGGTTAGAACGCGTTTAATCTGTCCCCTGTCTGTAAAATAACGATTTGATTTATACTTTTTAGTGCAAACTCATTTTGAAGTCGGTTTTGCTTTTTGTTATATTAGTGACCCCCTCCAAAATTTCTGACTGCGACCGCGCCTGCGTCCACGGCCGACTATTTCCCATCGCATTTATAGGAAGGATATGACTCCGTGCAGTTTTAGGCTATAATACAGACCGCTGCCTCAGCAAACACTCCTGCGCATGCACACAACTTTTTGTCCAAATGTCCGTCTAAACTGACTGGGCTGTCCGTCTTTTCGGTTTTATGACCTGGTTACCCTAATTCCAGATATTTTATAATAATCGTCATATTTATTTACAGCAACCGGCGCTAGTGGGCTCCACAGTAGGCCCTATGCCTGGCACAAACGCAATGCGCTTGAGACCGGCTGTAGAATAGCAGTGAGTTTAATGTATGGAACATGCAAGATGTCGCACAGTCGCACTGAATGCGTGTTCGGAACAACAACCTAGGCGTAGTGTGACATGCTCATACAGTTTCATACGTTACATTCCACTGTCGTCCTGCAGCTGGTCTGCAGACGCATTGTTTGTGGGTAGGACCTAGCTTTAGATTTCAAACAAATTATTTATTTGAACTAAACTAGGTGTCATCCTAGTGAATCCCAACATATACACTTGGTAAATGCAATAGGGGATGAGATTAAAAAAAACTATTTACTCCGTGTCAGTTAGATTACCAAAAAATATTGGACACGTATTTTTTCTTTAGTTCCGAATACAAAAAACCGGCCAAGTGTAAGTCGGCCTCGCGCACGAGGGGTTCCGTACCATTATCTATAAAAACGGCAAAACAATCGCGTTTGTTTTATGCCCCCTTAAATATTTATTTTATTTTCTTTTTAGTATTTGTTGTTATAGCGGCAACAGAAATACATAATTTGTGAAAATTTCTACTGTCTAGCTATCGCGATTCAGCCTGGTGACAGACAAACGGACGGACAGACTGCGAAGTCTTAGTAATAGGGTCCCGTGTTTACCCTTTGGGTACGGAACTCTAAAAATGACGACGATACAGTGCGTTGAAAATTCGCGTGAGGTCACTTGTATGTAAAAATTGTACATACAGGTGAGGTCACAAGCGAACTTTGGTGCAACAACTTTGTAATTTTTTATTGATTTGATAAACGAAAAAATATGTGTCTAATATTTTTTGATAATCTAACTGACAGACTAATTAGATTATAAATCATATTGCCCCCGACTGTATTTTTTTTTATTACAGATGGCTTCATCAAATAATTTAATAGAGAAAAAATATGAATTTGTGAAAAAATCAAAAATGAAGACAAGGAGGCGTCTATTTGACTACAAGGAGCATGATTTAAATAAAGCCCTTGAAGCTATAAAAAATAAAACGATGGGAAAAAGAGAAGCCTGCCGGTTTTATGGTGTGCCAAGAACAACAGTGTCTGATCGTCTATCCGGTAAAGTTCCTAATAAAAAACATAAAGTAGGCCCAGATCCTGTTTTAGGTTGTGAAAGCGAAGATAAACTAAAAGACTGGCTTCTAGACAAGGCTAAATGTGGATATCCAATTAAAAAAAAATATTTAATAGAAACCGTGTCGAAAATTATTCAAGATACTGGAATAAAAAACCCCTTCAAGGGTGGTAAACCAGGAAACACCTGGTGCCAGTTATTTCTAAGGCGTCACCCTGAAATTAGTCTTCAATGCAAGGGTAGCTGTGATAAAATACCCGTTATTAGACTTAGTTGAAAGAGCTGAGTTTGAAGTCAATATATGAAGATCCTATATATAGGATTTGAAACAACTTGACATGTTTTCTCTCTGTGCCGAAAATGCGAGCCTAGCAAGAAATAAAATATGAAAATAACACTGTATTAATGATATCACAGCAAGTGGCAAGAAATATACTCCTTTGCTGGTTTTTTCATACGTAAGATCAACCAAAGCTCTCGTAATATGCCTATTGGCAGATAGGTAGCGATATAAAGACGAAAAAAAAAACAGAATTTGTTGGTGTTTACAAAATTAAAAATGATAATTTAGTTGGTGGCATGTATACTACCTCTACCTTATAAAGTTGAAATAAATAATACAGTTGATCAGAATTTTTGTTTTTATTACTTATGTCATATGTCGGTAATAACCTATCGATACCGGTTATATACCCTGTTAACGCAAATAATCGTTTGATCAAGAACAGGGCTTTTTTGGGGCTCTTAATTATTTTTGGATTTAGAAGTATTTTATCATGTTCTTAGGGGTAATTTTTTTGAGGAGTTGGTAACTAACTCTGAACATAAGTCAGTCGTCAATCCGTCATCCTGCTTCAATCAATTCATTCCATCTAATCCTATCCTGACTTTTTAATATAATAAATGCGAGTGAGTTTGTTTATTATTTGATTGTTTGTTTGTTACCTTTTCACGCTTAAACCGCTGAACCGATCGCGATGAAATTTGGTATGCAGATAGCCTATGGTATGGAGAAGAACATAGGCTACTTTTTGTCCCGGGAAAACAATATCCCTGGGAACGCGGGTGAAACCGCGGGGCGAAAATTGGAATCGGCGTTGCCAACGTACCGGATTTCCCGTTATATCTAGAGGATTCGGTTATGAAGAAACGGAAGAAATATTATGTTGACGGCTAGCGGAATGTAGTACAATAGATTATCATATAAATAAAAACAGATTTATTTTTATATGTCCATTTTTATTTTATTTTCAAAAATCAAAACGAAATTGTTAGTACGGGAATGTACCACGTCATAGACAAGGTAGCAGCGAGCACTTCTACTGCATCCGAAATTACTGAGACCCCAAATAGTGACGATGACTTAGATAACATAGATTTCGGTTCTTTTTAAGATTGTTGCACTTCATTTTATTTAACTTGAACTATATTATTATTTCGGTTTTTAATTACCTTAATTTGACACCAACGGATTTGACTGGCGAGAAAAATGCAAGATTCAACGGATTTCTAACGGAATATCGTAATTTACGATATTCACGAATTCGTAATAAAGTCGGCGGAATTTCAAAATTATTATTGGCAACACTGATTTGAATTGGAACTTACGAGTAGTTACGAGAAATATTTCGATTTCATTTTCAAATGTATGAAAACCTATAGATAATGGATAAAATATGTTTTACGTGTTTAAGTAATGAACGCCGACTATACCCTTTAAAGGATTTTACAAGTTTAATTCAGGAAGTAAATATAAATGAGGTTAGTTTTAAACGTAAATAAATATATACACAAATTCACTATTTGTACACAATAATATGAAGTCAACAAATAACACCTTTATTGTGAAGGAAAGAGCTATCAGTGAATATTCACTGGTCACTTAGTTTTAAATAGGCTTAAGTTTATGTACTTATCAATATACTAACCAAGAAAAGCCCTTTTTAAATGGAATTTAATTAAATCTGAAAACCAAACCCAGACTTCATTCCATATTTAAATAATGTATGCTTTTTCCAATATCTTATCAAAAAATATTTCAGGTAAGAAAGCCTCAGTCAAATTAATTTGATGAAATCCAACTTCCAAACATCTAATTTGGATTTTTTTTTAATTATTTATTTACTTTACAACAGTACTTACTATGATTTCCTTGAAGAGTTTTTTTCACAGAAAGCTCAAGCTCATTGCAAGATTTGAATCCACATCCTTCATCACAGCAGTTCATCGACGGACATTTACGCAACCAATACATACTATTCTTTACTTCAAATGTACTACAGAGCTTCACGACACCTCGCCTCATTTGAAGTGGGACATTGTACTGACTCAGTACAAAAAAGAGGATACTATTACAAACTCATTTTAAAACAGTGTCCTACCCAACACTACCCTGGAATAACATATAGCAGGGTTTCCCAAAATTATTTGTACTGTGACACCCTTGAGAATTTGCCATTTTCTTAAGACACCCTCAACTCCCCCCACCCCTAGGGCCAAAATACCCACCAGTTTTAATACTAGCCTAATAAATGGTTATCAGAAAAATTATATTTGGACATTTATAATTTTTCTTAGAAAATAAGAACAAAACAAAAGCATAAAAATGGCAAGAGATATTAATTTTACTGTTGGCTGGTAGCTATTGAAAAAGATGTGCTTGCTTTTCTGAGCATAGCTTCTCAATATGGGGCTCCAGTTTGGAAATTGCCACTCTCATTTCTTTCGCTACGTCTATTTTTGACCTGTACTTGTTCTTTATTACTGTAACTGAGGGCGTCGCGACGCACAGTTTGGGAAGCCCTGACATATAGGGTAATACAACAAGACCACTCAGGAATGTGGGTGAAACCATGGGGCAGAAGCTAGTCATAAATATAAGGTATTAATTAATTTTCAGTTACATAATGGTGAAGGCAGTATTTGTTGGGAATGTCACAGTGTAATGAGAAAGTTTCACAAATTTAGAATACAAGTGAAAAGAGCTCAAGAAATTATGAGGCAGAATTTAAAGGTATAGATATTATATATTTTGTTTTTCTGCTTCATGGCAATCTGTTCCAGGAACAATAATCCACTTCCTTGGCTGATATATATCTGTCAAGTGTAATCTACAAGAGCCCTAAATTGTTGAAAAAAATATTTCCAACAAACTCTCTTTTTGTCTCATTGTGGGAATCTTTTGGTGAGATTAGGGATGTCATGTCTCTTTAGCCGGGTATGTTGGAGTCCACCATTTCCGCTTAGAGTCTGTGCTAGTTCATTTACGTGGTTTGTTAGTTTCTCCTGTACTTCAGGCTGCTTTGGGCTATTTCTTGCCGGACAGCTCTTATGCCTAGGTATATGTATTTGTTGCTAATACAAATGAAAATGAAAATATTTTTTATTCAAATAGGCCTTCACAAGCACTTATGAATAGTCTGACTCTAACGCACGGTTCGGAAGGTTGCTTTTACTGAGAAGAGCCGGCAAGATACTCAGCAATTACTCTTTTCAAAACCAACTCAGATTTATTACATTAAATTATTTATCTAGTCTCACTGACAATATATGTGTGTTATAACAAAAAAAAAAAAAGAAACAAAATGATGAGTGACTTAGTTAATAAATAGATAGCAAATTTAAGCAGACTAGCCCCCACAAGCAGCACCTGTTCACAAGTATGACGCATGTGGCAGCCATCGTCCTCCACGCACATATTGTAGGGAAGTGAGCGACCCGCCACACGACGCCGCCGCAAGCAATGGCCTCAAAGTGAGCATGACTACCTTAAGCTTGCTATAAAGAAAAACAATTTCACGGAATATGAATAAGAACACACAATATGTTATCACTGTTACCATTGTCATGCGCACGGGGATACACGCGGGGATACCGAACATTGTTCTTAATTTATTTATAATTATAACACTTTAAGTGGCTCACATTAAGCTGGATCAAGAGGTAGTATCTAGCTATACAAAAGCCAATGCTCCTAGATACGGCATGCATACAATCAGTGGTTTCGAAGATAAGCATGTTTAACAGACAGACAAGAAAAAAGCAAAAATCTCTTTTGTTATTGTAAAAAAATGCTTTCTGTAACTCTTCCTACATCACCCACCCTATCATTGGTATAAAAAAATAATACAGACCCGCTGGCTCTACAGATATAATGTATAGATAGTTATTTGTAAATAAATTAATTTATTACAGTTTGATGAAATAAAACCTCTCTCAACATTAATACATACAATAAAACATATATATGACTATGAATTTGACTACAAAGACTTCCCTAACACTGACATAGAAAAAGAAGAAAAATTTGCAAGTATAGTATTCACCGAAGATTCAACTCAAACCAATTTAACTAAAGATGAGCTAAAAACAATAAAACTAGAAGTCACAGAGAGTGCAAATGAATTAGATACAATAAATGAAGATATATATGTAATAAACAATATATCAAGCAAGAGGAAAGTTAAAAGGAAAACTTTAAAGAAAAGAAAAACTGTAACCCATAGAAAATCTAAAGTACATGAGACAAAAGATGTTGAAAAATTTGAAACTAAAGTGTTTACGGAACAAGAGATGATGAAGAATAGAGAAGAGAAGAGAAACCATCCTAATTTCAAGAAGATACCGTTTAAATGTGACAGTTGTGTGCTCGGGTTTACTAGAAAGGAGACATATGATATGCATATAGAGAAGAAACATGATGAGGTAAGTACATAATAATAAAACAAATGTAGTAAAAAAGGGGTAAAAGAAAAGACAAAAAAGGGGGGATTCAAAAAATTCATCCGCATCACTGTCCAGGAAAAGTGCCCAAAAGGCTGTATTGCCACATTAGATGGCAATAGGGTATTACACCGATTTTTGAAAAATGTCTCAATTCGTTCCTAAGGTGCTAATAAGCCACCAAAAAAAACACAAAAATTTTATTCAATCGATAAGTGCCATAAAAATGCATTTCAATTGTACATTTTCAAATGTCACGAGTAGTTTGATGAACGTCATGTAACTCGACGGTCATGACGTTATTTGGTCTCTTGTAAGTAAATAAATGCGCTGATATTGGTCTCAATTGGACTTATAAAATGTTATAAATTAAAAATGACCTATTATCCTTTTTATTAGTGTACTGTTCCTGAGTGCATGAATACTAGTGTAAAAATAATAATAATAATACTTCAATTGACACTTTTTACTATACATACAGTACCTACCGTATGACGTCATTATAATGGCGGCTACTGTTTCGCTCGTTTAGAAACAGATTTAAAAATTCGAAATGAATTTTAAAATTTATTAAGTTATTTTATGAACTAAAACTAACATTTTCCGACTGCTTATTGCCTAAGCTATCTAAATTGTACATTTTTAATTTTTTTCTCATATGGAGTAAAATACCCTATTCTAATTCTTTGTCCAAAATAAAGGCCAGCTGGTTAGAATTAAAGTATTTCTTAAATTGACCGAATTGCTAAAAATAGAGAATTTCTCCTCTTTTTAACCCACTTAAAAAAAAGAGCATATCAATTCGATAGGTATTCTTACCCAACTGCGACGACGCAAAGGAGGATTATGCGTTTATCAGCCTATGTATGTATGTTTGTTCCTTTATGGCGCTCTAGAGACCAAACGCGTTGGCCGATTTATGATTTAGGCAAGAAATAAAACCGGATTTCTCGAAATTCATTCCCTAAGGGAATAAAGTAGCGGATAGAAAGCTAGTCCAATATAAAATACCATTTAATTTTTTAATTAATTTCAGAGCATAGGCAACCACATATGCGACGTGTGTGAAACCCGATTCCCTACAGCCAAGTCTTGCCAGACACATAAAAGTAAGCACTACATCCTACATACATGCACATTATGTAAATATGAAACTCGAGCTTTATGGTCTGTAGAGCTACATTGTAAGACGAAGCACAGGAGAGATACGAGAGGCAGTATTCATTGTGTCCAGTGCCGGACGTTGGCTAGGTAAGGAGACAAAATAAAATGAGATAGGTATTATACCTTATGTATTATGTGTCTGTGTATAACTTAAGGATAGCTCTTAAGCACTTTTTTAAATACTATAAAATTGTGTAGCGACATCTATGTATCACAAACTTCCGCTGCTCGTGGATAGATGGCGCCACAAGATTCTACATCGCGCTATCGAAGTTTCCGGAGCATTCGGCATATATACAAGTTACCAACACATTCAGATGGACTGTGGTTCCCAGACTCGATGACCTACCCTGAAGATCTTCTCTTTTCAATGGAGGCTCTTCTCTGCAAAAGCAGCAGCCAATTAAATGTAGTTTTGTTTTCAGAACACCAGAAGATATGGCGGAGCACATAAGGACGGAGCACACATTGCATTGTAACGAATGCGGTGAGAAATTTAAGGGGAAAAACACACTTAGGACACATAAAGCGTAAGTATATCATAATATGGTACCAACTCTTCGCGTAAAATAAAATGGTTGCTTCATACATTTTGGTTGAGTAGGTATTGAACTTTTGTATGGAACAGCTGATAATTTTTTTGTGTTTTCACAATAGTCTTATAATAAAAGTTGTTCATATTGATGAGTACTTCCACCCATGCAAGTATTGCCAGTGACTATAAAGTCACACTGTATTGTGTTGTTACCTTTTCAAACCTAAACCGCTGAACTGAACGCGATGAAATTTTGTACGCAGATAGCCTATGGTATGGAGAAGGACATGGGCTACTTGTTTTCTCGGGAACGCGGGAGAAACCGCGGGGGACAGATAGTAGAAATATATTGTATTACTTTTTTCCACAGCCGAATCCACGCTATGCAAAGAGACTACATATGCGATATATGTAATAAAACTTTTGTAACAAAAACCCGTTTGGAGTCCCACATGGTGACTCACAATGCAAGTATAGCCAAGAATCTGTCATACTGTTCCATATGCAAAGTGCAATACAAGAATATATATGTATATAGAAGTCACTTGAAGAATAGTGCTAATCATTCGGAGAGAGCGTGAGTATTTAAAAAAAGACTTGTAAAAATAGGGTAATCCCCCTTATTCAGACTTGCTCGGTTGCGGTCCCGATCGGGTAGACGAACCGATTGAGTAGTCTACTGAATAGGATGGCTCCTAATTACTCATTTCAGACTTCCACTTGGAATGAGCTAATACAGCATCAGCCTAAATTTAACGAAATAAAACCGTCCTTTCCGATCGGAATGGCAACCGAATAGGTCTGAATAAGGGTGAATGAATTTAGAATTAATTTTAAGTAATTTGACAGTTTAGATACATTTATCTATAACATAATAAACAAGTAACATGTCAAAATAGTTAAGAATCGGCTCCTGAGTCGATTTCAGCCAATTTGGATTTAGGTATTTTTTGAAAATTAATCTTATTCTAAGTGAAATAAAGTATTTTTATCCATACTATTCGCCCATAGTGAGTTTAATTTCCAAAAAAAAATCTAATTAAGAACATAAATATATGTTTATATTTAAATATAGAATGTATTTGTTTCAGTTACCCATGCCCGGAGTGTAATAAAAAGTTTGCATCCAAAGTGTACTGGACAAAGCATTACAACTTCTACCATTTACAAAAATCCGAATTCAGCTGTGAAATATGTAATAAGGTGATACCGTTTTTCATTTTATATTACCAAATTATTTATAAACTAGCTGTTCCCCGCGGCTTCACCCGCATTCCCGGGATAAAAATCCTATAACCTTCCTCAAGAATTGGGCTATCAAATGCAAAAAGAATATTTCAAATCCAACTGGTGGTTTTAGCGCTTTTAATGAACAAACACAAAACTCTTCTGATTTATTATATTAGTATAGTAGATATCGCAATGCTCCTAAGATAAAATATTAAACAAACTTCATCATGTACTTACATGTACAGTCAGCTTCAAAAGTAGATTGGCACTTTAGTACCGTGTCACATTACACAATTCATAATTTTCATACAAACTGTCAAGAAAATGTCAATAGATTATTATGAAAGGGTACTAAAGTGCCTATCTACTTTTAACGCTGACTGTACTACCCGTTTGTTTCGAGAATGTCCTCGCTGACCGTTACAAAATGTCGTCAAAGTGACAAGAACTAGTACTGATGGCAAAAAAGTTGATTGCCCGATTATTTGAAATTTTGTGATTGGCAGAGTACACTTCTTGAATAAACCATTTTTTTTTTTAAATTACCCTGAATTAATGTATGGTAAAATAAGAACAAAAACTACATAATCAAATTACGACATATTTATTAATGTGTTTATTTTGGTAGGTGTGTGTACTTAGCTTATTTGTTACAAAATAATAGTAACAACTAATAGCAATATAATAAACTAACATGTGACAGCGAAGAGCGCGTGACTCACGGACGTACTTGCTAGCGATGCTATCTGTACTAAACGCGGTGCGGGATGCGCGGCGGGAGGTAAGGGCATTCTCGAAACAAACGGCTAGTATATCCTGTCATGGGTTTGGGGTAGGACCCTGAAATGATATATATGAATAATTATTTTCCAGTTATTCATATCAGACTGGCGTTTAAAGAACCATAAACAAAAACACCATGGCCTCAACAGGTCCAGAGATCACCCATGCAACATTTGTGGCAAAAAGTTCTTTGTAAGTAAACCTACCAATTTTGTAGTGTTCGATTTTATAAGGCAACACTCAAAGCCGTCTACACACAGCCAGCCATACTTATTTTCAAAGTGATATAACAGTGGTAGTGACGTCCAATGACGTGCTATAGGTTGTGGGTTCGAATCCTACATGGCTTGAGCAATTTTATTATAGGATCTTTGTAGTTGTTGTCTAACTGATTTCTTTTTTCGGCAATATAATTTACTATAGTTAGATTATGAACCTTAAGCTAATGTATATATTGTTAACAGACGGTCTCGACCCTGGTCGGACACCAGCTGACGCACTCGGCTCAACGCTCGTACATGTGCGAGGAGTGCGGCGATACATTCAAGCAGCGCCCCGCGCTCTACACCCATGCGCGGCTTGTGCACAGGGTTACCAAACGATAGAAAAATATATAGGTCTTATTGGTGTTTCAATAAAATTGATGAATAAAAAATCAATATTTTCTTCAAAATTATTAGTGTTTTACTATATTTTATTATTCCTAATGTGTTTGTCGTGGTTTGAATATGTTATGAATAGGGATGAGTTAAAGTCAATGATTAAAAGACAGAATACATAAAATATGAAGCATATAACTGGAAACATATTATTATATGTATCGGATAACAAAAAATACTTCTGAAGATGTAAATATTTTATTTTAACATGGCAGTACCTATATATCCTTTTAGTAATTCCAAGTGATTATATACTCTTTGAGAAATGCAGATTTGGATGTGTTGTCTGTGGCAGCCAGCTGTCCGTCCTGAAGTGTCAATGTCAAATCAGTTGGATAATCGAACGAAAAGAAAATACATATAAATTATTATTTTTATTTTATAGATTTTTATTCAAATAATGTGTGATACGAACATAATGAAAATATCTAAAATAAATAAAGATAGTGTATCGTTTTGTTTTGCATGTCTCAGCACTGACAGACATCTATATACATTGGGAAACTATGCTAAAGTTTTCAATAACATTTGTGAATTTTCCGTCTCTGTAAGTTTGTTTTTTCACTATTATTTTCTAGTTTTCTGGGGAAATAAATGGTTAATTGGGATGAAAAGTTCCAAAGTATAAGCTTAGGTACTTGATAACGCACCTAAGGCTACTACTCAGACTCAAAAAAACATCGCTCAGCCCCACCTGATCGTATATTCACCTAAAACCCCGCAGTTTTACTGAAACTTGGGGCAGTAGTGAATCTACGGTGGGGGGCTAAGGGCTCAAGCCCCCCCCATCTGCAAAAGCATCTGGGACCAACTCATTAAATAACAAAGCTTACTTCCTGTAGCTAGTGATTACAGAGACAATTTCATCTGCTGTTTTGAAATAGAAAGTATAATTTTTATATTAGTATAGTCATCCATCTTCCTTTTGCAGCCATCGCCAAGAATATGTCTATGCTGGGAATGTTTATCTGTATTGAGAAAAGTAAAATTGTTCAAAGCTAAAATCGGAGAAGCACAGAGTATTTTGAATTCCCATTTAGTTAATAAACAGGTATGTATCGGGATTGGGTCTCAATATTTATAATGAGCGGACATATTCACTTGTGTTCTAAGTATTTAATATTCATCAATATTCATTGGTTGGTGATGATACTCACATGATAAAAGAATCTATACTAATATTATAAAGCTAAAGAGTTTTGTTTGTTTGAACGCTCTAATCTCAGGAAGTACTGGTTCGATTTGAAAAATTCTTTCAATGTTAGATAGCCCATTTATCGAGGAAGGCTATAGGCTACTTTTTATTCCGGGAAAACATAAGATCCCTCGGGAACGTGGGTAAAGCCGCGGGGCGGAAGCTAGTTAAAGATAAAGGCAACTTAAACATATACTTGTAACTGTTAACATTTCATTATTGGAGGCAGTGTTGACAGCAGTCCGGCAGTTTGTGCTATATGCACGGTAAAATCCCTAGGACAGTGCTGCCAACTGTCAATCTGGTTTTTATGCCTCATATGTAATTTAGGTTTTTATTATTTATTAGTGTTTTTAGAAGATCTGTGAAATGCCCACAATGGAAGACCATAATGTGTATTGGGAAAGGCATTAGATAATTGTCACAACCAGGTATCTAGTTTACTATAAGCTTGAGATTTTGGTGGAGGAAAACATCATAAGGAAACCATAGCACAGTGGTGGGGCACTTTGTAGTACCAGCCTGGCTGGCAACCACCCTCAAGTTGACAATCTGTCACTAAGTACCTGCTGGTGTGTACCGGCAGCAGTATTTGAGAGACAGTTCCTTCCAGGCTCTGTATGCTTACCACCTTCGCCCACAACTTCACTTAACATGGTGATATTATAATCAAGGGTTATACATAGTAAAAAAAATATTAATGTTTTCTAGAATGTACTACCTAGCACCCTATCAAATTTAACAATAGTTAATACAGACCACATATTAGATATAACACACGAAGAAATAGATCTAACAAAAGAAATTGTAATCAAAACTGAAATAAATGATTCTGATGACGAAAAGCATATTACAGATTATGGTGACCATGATTTCACATTATCAAATGATATAAACATTAAAAATGATCCAATAGTAAATGATAAAAATGAAAATAAAAGTAAAAATGTAAGAAGACAGAAATCACTACATTATAAATATGTTTATGAAGATGGAACAATAAAAAAGAGTTCTTTCAAAAGAAGAATAACTATAGAAGAGAAGGATTTGAAGGTTCTGTTGGATAATGAAAAGAAAAGTGACTTTTATAAAAGTTTCAAATATAGATGTAAAAAGTGTGTTTGTGGATGGAGCCAGAAGAACAAACTTATTGTACATAATAGGAAATATCATGATATGGTAAGTAATCATAAATATATGAAAAATGTAACCTTGCTGAGTTTCTTGCCGGTTCTTCTCAGTTGAAGGCGACTTCCGAATCGGTGGTAACTTCATTAGTATCGACGTTCATTAATAAACTGAACTGGATTTGGCTAAAATTCCTTAGAATAACTAACAATATGGTATTATGGCCTTTTGACCCGAACCCATAACTGAAAACTGCATCAAAATCAGACTACTAGTTTTGGAGAAAAATGGCAACACTCGGCCGAATGTTCGGTAAAACTTTTAACGAATCGAATATTCGGCCGAATGTTCCGCATAATTGATTCCCTTAGATAAACAATACAGGTATGAACTTGTTCACGTAAAGCGAGTGGATGGGCACCGGACCCTGCCGCCCGCTCTCCCGTTGTTGTGATTGCATCATCTAGTAAAGAGTAAAACGTCTCCGCGTGCGTTTGTTTTGGTTATTTTTTATTTGAATAGTTTATTTTGGTTGGTTTTATAATTGCGTGCCTAAAAATGAGTGGAAGAAGGAGATCGAGTAAATGGACTTATTTTCGGGAATGTGAAGAAGACTGTAGTAAAGTGAAATGTACGATTTGCTGAATATAAAACGAATATTCGGCCCATCCCTAATATGCACCAATCAAACCCGAACCCATAACTGAAAACTGCATCAAAATCGGACGAGTAGTTTTGGAGTAAAATGGCATAATGGATTTGCACCAACAAACAAACATCCTCTCACCCCAAACGCATATTACCGTCTCCGTTCCGTCGTGGGTAAAAATATTATGTACCTAGTACGTAGGTACAAAGTACTTTCATATTTAATAACATATTTTATGTACTAAAATAACCCATAAGTCTTGAGTTTCTTACTGGTGTTTTTCAGTTGAAGGCCGACTTCTTTCAGTTTTGAAATACTTATTGAAGTGAGAATTATCTTCCTCAATTCAATTCTAATCATAAGTCCTATATAAGCACAGACTTCCCTTTGACGAATGCGGGTGACAGGGTATGGGCAAATACTCCACCACGCATACCCACTGCGGATTGGTGGAGGTAGGCTAGTAGGTCAACCTACTGTTGGAGTTTTCAAGCCACTTAGGAGGTCTCCAACTAGCTTAACAACTATCAAAATAGTGATAACCGGGACCAATAGCTCTTTGTGCCTTCTGAAGCATGGGTACGCTCAAGTTGAAATACCACTAGGTGATCATGCATCCAGGAACCTGACCGGACCTTGCTTTACATTTACTTCTGTTCCTTCCAGTCTAACCCACACGTCTGCACTGTATGCGTCCGTCGCTACCCGGATACTACGGCCCTATCAACGCACACAATTACCCACAATTATGTACAGGAGTGCAGTATTTGTTTATACCGCAGTCACTCTGCACAAATGTTGAACTGTCACCTTAAGATACATAAGAAAACTGTGCAGTGTATGTATTGTGGAGTATGTTTTCAGTAAGTATTATTAGCTATAGAAATATTTATTCAAATAGGTTTTAATACTTATATTTTATGAATTTATCAGTCCTGTCTGACATAATTTCAAAGATAAATCAAGGAAAAGGTATTAAAAAAAAACTATCCAATGACATTAGTTTAAAAGAAATAAATAGTGGTAGTGACGTCGGACGCCGCGATGAAAGTTGTTGGTTCGAATCCTACAATGAGCTTGAGCTTTCGGTGAAGGAAAACATCGTGAGGAAACCATAGCACGGTGGTAGGGTACTTTGTAGTACCCGCCTTGCTGGTTACCTTCTGAGATACAAAAGTAAATTTAAATATTTTCCAGGAACCGAACACAGTTTTACTCACACTACAAGGATATGCACAGGACATTTATATGCGACCATTGCAATAAGAAATGCAAGTCTAAACACATGCTCGAGAAACATATGAGGTTAGGGTGCATTTTCAAAAATTACATTTTTGTTAATAAAATGTAACATTCAACTTGTACAAGGCTGGTGATATGAATAACTTTATACTAATTGTAAACTTTTGCCTACAACACAGGTGACCAGAAAAATAGCACTATTTACTTTACTTATTAAAGTTAATTTTAAAATAATTACCTTAGGCATCACTACGAGACTCTCGAGTGCACCCTCTGCAACAAACGCTACAAGACCCCCGCAACCCTGCGCAAGCACACGCACACCCATCACTCTGACACGTGTGGCGAGGACGCCTACTGCGTGCCCTGCGACAAGCAGTTCCGCAACGTGCTCGTGTACCGGCGGCACGTGCTCACTAGCACCGCACACGATAAAGAGAGAAACAGGTAATGTAATGAAAAACACAAAATGCAACACCAAACAAACACGTTTCCTTATTAATAATAAGAATAACTTAGGGCACTAATATAAAGTAGAAAAAGTGTCGGTCCTAATATACTACCTAGTGGAATACCAGAATTCATTAACTATAATTTTGATAATTCTTACCTGTATTTGAGTTTGAAAGATTTTTGAAGTTTTGATTATCAAATGATATGATTTATCATCAGGAAAGAGGGATGTAAAATGTTTTAGTATTATTTTTTATTGATTTTTAAAGTAAGCATTTGTATCAAATGCTTGAGTGAAATTTGAATACTCGAATAAAGTACATTTCTATGTGTTGGTTTGTTCTAATTAAACACGTGTTCCCGCAGAATAAAGAAGAAAATCCCTTGTCCCGAATGTGGGAATGTATACTCTCGGAAAACGTACATGATGAACCACTACAGGCACGTCCACGAGCGACGATCCAAGTACCAATGCACGCATTGTCATAAAGTAAGATTTATTTGTTACTGGCTGTGCTATATTTATTTTTATGTGAAAAGGCTGACAAGCAGGAAGAAGACAACTGACTCTCAAATGCAAATGCGGGAACATACCTGTAGTTTAGCATGTGCTAACCAAGATTTTGGCCTGTACATAACGAAATTGAGCTTTCGGTGAAGGAATACATCGTGAGGAAACCATAGGACGCTGGTAGGGTACTTTGTAGTACCCGCCTACCCTGCCTAACTACAACACTCAAGTTATTCTTCAAGGAGTTCTTGGAATTTACCACCTTCAGCCACAGTAAAAAAACTATTCATACAAAAGATCAACCTTGCTCAATCAAAATGTATGAAAAGTTGGTTTTTTTTTCACGATTTTAGCGTTGGTCTCATAGTAAAAGTTGTTCATATTGATGAGAACTTCCATCCCCTAAAGCACTGCCGGTGTTTTAAAAATAATCCTGTATATTGAAAAATCATAATAATTAATTTATTTTAGATTTTGAAAATGTGTATAATTATATATTTATTACAGTATTTCCTGAACCGTACGCGGTACACAGACCACATGAGGTTTAACCATGATGGTGTTGAGAAGGAGAAGAACAAACTGTGCAACATCTGTGGAAGGGGGTTCGCTGTAAGTTACTCAATAGTTTCAGTTTTTAAAATTATTATTATATACTTCCTTCCCTTCGTATATCTTAAGTAACAGCTACTGACACGCTACACCAGCCACCTGCTACGCCAGAATCATCCCCCAGATTCAGTCAGACCCATTCGGTTGCCATTCCGATCGGAAAGGACGATTTGATTTAGTTTTTAGGCTGGTGCTGTGATAGTCGAATAATCCATTTGCCACGATTGTGTACCGATCGACTGCCTCATTCCAAATGGAAGTTTGAAATGAGAAAACAGGCCATCCTATTCAGTAGACTACTCAATCGGTTTGTCTACCCGATCGGGACAACAACCGAGCAGGTCTGAATAAGGGTGATTGTTAGGTTTAGGTGGATAAAATTCAAAATGGCGACCATCCACCATAATTCCGCTATACTTTATTTTTTTTTGGTTTTAGGCGAACCGGACGTTGCTAAACCACATCCGCACGCACTGGGGCTCGCGGCCGTACTCGTGCCCGCAGCCGTTGTGTGGAGCCGCCTTTACTCAACGACACGCGATGTTGCAACATTACAAATTGCACAACACACGACCTCCCAGGAACAATACTGTTTAATCATTTGTAATAAATAAATTAAATAATTGTCTAATGTTGTATTTATGACATACACTCATGTTAACAAGATAGTGAACAGCTCATTAAAATATTTATGTATAATTTAGATATGTAGCAACACAGTATTCGTAATATGTCAAAATCAACTCTGTATGATTTAAACAATAATTTCTATCGAATGTTTTTTTCTATATTGATAGCAGTTCTAGGAGCATTTAACGAATTAATAAAACAATTTCATAGACAATAATGATTTTTATTTCCTTATTTTTAAATTTTTATAATGTAGAGCTTTGACGTGTGTTTTTAATGCGCTTCTCTGAGTAAAGCTAGACGCACACTGGTCACATTGGAACGGACGCTCCCCAGTGTGAGTCCTTATATGACCCATTAATACATGACGGCTCTGAAAAAAAAAACTGGATGGAAAAATAACCTTTTTACTTATTCACAAAAACAATACATAAAATTTTCTTTTGTGTTTTAAGGTTATTTTGAAACGCTTTGGTAAGTGATGATGTAGCCGAAGGTGATAAGCATAGCATAGAAGGAAACTGGCTCTCAAGTGCAGCTTCCAGAACAACATTAGGCGAAGAACTTTCAACTTGAGGGTGGTAGCCAGCCAGTCAGGTACTACAAAGTACCCACCTTGCTATGGTTTCCTCACGATGTTTTCTTATACCAAGCTCATTGTAAGATACTTATAAAATAATATATAAAAACTAGCTGTCCCTCGCGGTTTCACTCGCGAAGCGGTATAAAATAGTACATTATGATATAAGTGCGGTAAGTTGAAAATTACAGCCGAGGCGATATTGCTAGCCCGAGCCGTAGGGGAGGTCTACAAGATAGCAGAGGCTGTAAATGCTGTAATTATCAAAGCGCACGTATGTCATACGACGTTTTATAACATATTTGCGAGGAAATAAATAAAATTCGGACATCCTTAATTAAACGAATAAATCTTTAATTCATCATTACTTGACGACATTTTCAAATAAAAACAATACAGCGAAAAGAAAAAGCGCGCGGAATAATTTTTACTTGTTCACAAATTAGCGATGCGCGCGCATCAGCTTTTTTTTAAGGCAAAGGCACAAAAACAGCCAATTTTACTAATAAAGTAAATTAATATTTTTGTGTTTTGTTACAGATAAATGGTTGTAATTTATGGTCAAAATTAATTAAATTAAAGAATCAAATGTTTATTTATTATATTTTATCTCCCAAAGTTAATTTTATTTATAAAATGTTGACCACTTTTCTGACAAAAAAAACTCTGCTAAGATTTTAAAAAATACCGTTCGTTTTAGACGTAGCATCTTGATAAACCGTGCATTTTACATTACAATAACGCATAAGTACGTAATGAGATACATTACGACATGGAAATTGGTGAAATAAGAGACCCTTTACGAGCAAATGTGTTATAAAAAATAGTTTACGACCGATTTTCAGACCTACCAAATATACACAAAAAAAAATCATAAGAATCTGTCAAGCCGTTTCGGAGGAGTTTGCAGACAAACACTGTGACACATATACTTACAGTAAATCCTTTCCCACAATATGTACAGATTTTATCCTTAGGCCGTTTTACACCTTCATGTCTCTCCAATACATGAGTTTTTAACCTGTATCGAGTTGAAAATTGCTGAAAGATATTAATAATTCAAATTAAAAAGTTTATTTTTGTTAAATAACTCAACTCCTTACAAGTATTTTTAAGTACTTTTAGTTTTAAATTAGGTACATACGTAAAATAAAAAATTAAAATTACTAGGTATTAAAATTTACTAAAATTTAGTATAATTTACTATTTTTATATTATAACAATATGCGAAGCGAACAATTAATTCAAATGCGTTCTTGTCATCAATAAAATCAGAATCTTTATAAAAGGGTATTATAATACATATAGTATTAGGTACTAGCAGTTCCCCGCGTTCCCGGTATAAAAAAAAAATCGCAACAAAAACTATCCTATCTTTTAAGTTGGAACAAATCACACTTTTGGAAAAAAATATATACGTTAAGATCGGATAAATAGTTTCGGAGTTCATCGCGGACCAGCATCGTAAGACAGGAATTTTATATAGTAGTATTAAAAGATAAGGTGACTGATAGGATGACTGACACACACGACCTTGACAAACAAGTTGATGCTTGGCGCTTAGCTTTTCCGCGCGGTTTCACCCGCGTTCCCGAGGATCTTGTGTTTTCAAAAAGTTGCTGAAAGATATTCAAATTAAAAAGTTTATTTGAGAGTGAGAAAATCTTCACATCCTTAATAAATAAATATATATAAGCACTCTTTTGTTTAATTATGGTCGAACTTTGACCACGGGCAACCTCTAGGACATATAAAAGGGTCACAATATAATTATCATACCTTCTGACAAACGTCGCAAGTATGTGGGTATTGCTTCAAATGTTTGCAAGAAATATGTCTTTTTAATGTAGTTTTGTTTGAGAATTTCCCATCGCATTGTGCACACTGAAATCTGTGAAAAGTACAGTGTTATAGTAACATAAATTAGAAATTAAAAAAAAAGTGGTCAACGTAATATGTTTTTGATAAAAGTTTTCCTAGAAGAAACCGTGGGTTCGATTCCCACTCAGGACAAACATCTATGTACATGAACATATGTTTGTCTGTGTCTGGGTGTAATTATCCATATATGTATGCATTTACAAAAGAAAAGTAGTATATGTAGTATATCAGTTATCTGGCTTCCATAGTACAAGTTCTGCTTAGTTTGGGGTCAAATGGCCGTGTGTGAGAAATAATATCCCTGAATATTTAAGTTAAATTATTATTATAAATGTGAAAGTATGTATGTTTGTGACTCAATCACGCAAAAACGGATGAATGGATTTGGAATAACATACAGGTTACTTTTTATAACGGGAAAACTAGATGCCTCGGGAATGTGGTTGAAATCGCGGGGCACAAGCTAGTTTCAACATACACATTCGAATACTATCAATAGAGAGTGATCAGTAGTCGTAACATATAACAAGTGCAATTGAAAATTTTCGCCAACTAATTTAATTGAACCAAATGTAATTAGTTACTGCAATTCTCCCCTATGGGTGGCATGCGTCAACAGATGTCGCCTGTAAAGCACGACGTGTTTGTACTGCGTGTCGCACTCTGCGCAGTAGGCCAGCTCAGAGGGCGGCGCGTGCGCCCGCTGGTGCGACCGGAGGGCGGTCGGCGTGCGGCACTGCTTGTCGCACCTCGAGCATGGCTGGAGGGGTACCGACCTGTGCTTGCTGACAGGGGGGAAAATACACTAGTTTATCCTACTGATATTATAAATGCGACGGTTAGTATGTATGGATGTTTGTTACTCAATCACGCCAGAAAATAATACTCACTACATATTATGGACCTTTAAGCTGGCGTTCGTACTGAATGTTTTCTTACAAATGTCACATTGTGGAAGCTCTCTGTGATTTGTATCCCGATGGTACCTTAGGGATCTTGGCAAACTGAAAATTATCACATTGTGTTTTCACAGACTTCAAAACAGTACCTAAATAAGTACTAAGGGAGAGTTCTTGCATCATTATTCTAAGGTTTTTAGTGCAAATTTATTTCGAAGCTGTTTTTATTTTTTAAATTTGAATGTCTCAAGCGTGTTCCATTTCCAACATATAACAAATCTATAGAACCAGCGTGTCTATAAATTATTATTTTTTTACCAAAAATGTGGTTGTTGTGGGAATGCAGAGACCATTTTTGTTTTTTTTTCATCTGTTTGAACATGCTGATCTCCGAAACCATCGAACGCATTTTCATGGAGTTTTCACAAGTTAATTAGGATTAAATTGGAACAAGAAAAAAGGTATAGAAATTTTATAAAGTCTTTCGCAACCACGTGCTAAAAGATAGTACTAAATAAATTGCCTCAACCTATACCTATATATAACAATAGATACTTACTCGAAAATCATGCCACACGTCTTGCATGCATATTTTCTTTCTCTCTCATGCACCTTAGTCATATGTATCAACATTGTAGATATTTTATGATTTGTAAAATCGCATAGTTTGCATTTATAACACCTAAAATGGCAGTCGTGGTGATACGATAATGTTTCACTGCTTGTGAAATTTACATTACATATGGGGCATTTGTGGTGGCCAGCTTTCTGAAATAAATGTCCTTGGTGAAGGAAACCATACGCACGGTGGTAGGGTACTTTGTAGTACCCGCCTGGCTGGCTACCACTCTTAAATAAAAAAATTGTCGCCAAACACCTACTGGTGTGTTCCGGCAGTTGTAATTGAGAGCCAGATGCTTTCCAGGCTTTATAAAGAAATCTATGCTAGTAGTCTAGTGATAAAGTATGGATGACTGACAAAATGCCCGACACATCAAAGTCCGAACGGCTTTTGCTTGAAATCTACATTTTTGTAGGTGAAGTAGTTTTATAAGTTTCTTCTGGGTAAGCGTGCTCCATCTTAGAATTCGTCTTTCGACGGGTCCGAAGTCAAACGAAAGCCATTCAATTAAAAAAAAAGTGTCACAACAAAAATATGAAAAACTTCTATTATGGTATTTTTTTAACTTAATGTATACCTAAATATAATAAATCTGTGGAACCAGCGTGTCTGTATATTATTATTTATTTTTTAATCAAAAATGGTGTGATTGATGTATTCACAGATCTTTTTTTCTTGTCTGTCTGTTTGAACACGCTAATCTTCGAAACCACCGAGCGGATTTCCATGGAGTTTGCCACAGGTTAATGCTGCTTAGCTTAGTGCTTCGAATAGGATTTATTTCATCGAAATTGGGTGAAAGTAAGAAAAGATATTTTATAAAGGCTGCGCGAGCGAAGTCGCTGGTGAAAAGCTAGGGTTCTAAATAAGTAAAATATTATTTTCCAAACCTCAGAATGTTTTTCCTCCAAATGCTTTTTATACTTTTCTTCATTATAATAACCGACTATGCAAGAATTACACTTATATGTGTATGTTATATATCTTGCTACATTCCTATCTAATTCCCTTGTATTATGCATTTCCTCTTCGTTCATTTTCCTTATAACGAACCTTCTTTCTTTGCTACTAAGATTCAATTCAGCATCTCTTATTACTTTGTATTTATCAGAAGTTTTGATACCAATGTTGGTATTGTTTATATCACAAATGTTTGATCCAATGTTATGGCCAGCAACAATTTTTGATTTAATTTTGAATTCGTCTTCTTTGAAAGAAAAATCTATTTTTGTTAATGTTGACGAATTATTGGAAATGTTTTTGGTTAACTAAAAAAAGAAATACAGTATAACAAAATATTGCGCTGTAAAGATGCACTACATATGAGTCGGTCCCCGGTCTGTCTGTGGTAGGGAATTACCGCTTCGGGCACAAATCCGGTTTAGCATAACTTGATCTGTGTTACTTATATATTTACAGTCTGAAGATTATAAAAGATATATATTTCTTAATGGCACTTAAAAATGTCAAAAAACACACTCTATCTTACAGCAATAAGGACTATTTTTCATTGACATTCATAAACGGCAAAAGGTATTTCTTATAATGGATAGACTATTGAGTTTGCGTGTTACAAGATAATGATAGTTTTGTTACTGCTGTTTTAGTTGTCTGATGCAAATTGAGATATGCTTGGTATAGCTTTATTTGTTGCACAGTTAAAACATATAAATAAATATATCCAGGGATATTCCTCACACACGGCCATTTGATCACAAACTAAGCGGAGCTTGTGCCATGGAAACCAAATAACTGATATGTAGTATTATACTACTTTTTTCTGAATAAATACTTACACACCCAGACTCAGGACAAACAGAAATGGAGCCCATCTATGCTTAGTATGCTTACCACATCTGATCACATAATCATAGCAGAGATTGTGGTAAACAGAAAAAAAAATGACTTACCTTACCATGTTTTAGCTTATGTGCTTCCAATTCTAGTTTATTATTGAACAATTCTGGACATATCAAACATTTTAATTGAGACACGGAAATATGAATATTTTTCCTTTGCATAACTCCTTTTTCTGTTTGTTTTATATCTTTTAAATTTTCCCATATATTGTTATCTGAAATGAACAATTTAGATAAAAGTGGAAATAAATTGTAACATTGTAAGAGTAATTTTTGGACTGATGTTTTTCCTATAAACAATGTAACTGTAAGTGTTGTTTAATTTCAGAACCCTAAAAATTAAGAAGAAAAAATATTGAATACAAAATTATTAAGTAAGAAACTACTTACCTATTTTGTTTGTTGAAATATTATCTACATCCTCTGTTGTGGGTCTATCGTCTTCCGCCTCATCCACCGAATGTTGACCCTCTACTTCCATTGACTGATAAGTTGTATCAACATCCGCTTCTTTCCAACATTCTATTATATCCTCACTAAACTCTGACACAATTGTTTCTTCCTTGACAAATGTCCCATAATCTCCGTTCCTTAATAAAACATCTTCATTTTCCACAATTACATCTGCCAGGACAGTGGGAGTTTCTTGAGGCTCATTTTTAATGGGTTCTTTTAATATCAATGGATCTGTTTTTGACATGACAAGACCAGCATGAGATGTGGAGAAGGGTCCTACTGCCTTGAGGAGAGATAAACTTTGCAGTGTATTGAACTGAAATGTATTTGACATTTTAAGGTAGGTCAGTAGTAAGTCAGGAATGGTTTGTTTTTTTCGCTTCTTCATCATCATCATCATCATCACTTTCCATGGTGAGTATGTCAAATATAAGTCTCGCGAAAGTAAAATTTTCATGATCAAGCAAAGTTGGTCATTTTATGAAAATAGAGTACTTTAAATTTACATAATATACTAGCTGTCCCAACAGACGTTGTCCTGTCCAACTCATACACAAAATTTCATCCAAATCGGTCCAGCCGTTTATCCTATCTCTCAAGTTGGACCAGACTGCTCACGGTGTGCCAATTTAATTTAAAATCGGTTAAGTAGTTTAGGAATCCATCGCGGACAAACGTCGTGACAGGAGGTTTATATATATTAAGATTAGAGTTCTTTTTATGAAAGTAGAGAAAGCCATGCATTTGTGGTTTTTAATTTTTTTTTAAATTGAAAACACTAAATCTTGTCAATAGCTACTAAACAAAAAAAATATAAACAATTCACAAACAAAAGGGAAAATGGTACTTAAATATTTGAATACATATCATTGTCGTTATATTTTCGTATGTCTGACGGTAATGGTATTTTTTTTTAAATATAGAGGTATGTCTCAAACACTTTATTGATACAAAGATTTATTGACGAAATATCAAGCTTAAAATATGTTATTATTTTTAGAGTTGCGTGTCCCCCCACCCTACAGAAAACTCACCTCTCCCTCCGTGTCCACGGCTAGGAATAGCTTCTGAGCCTTGTAAGTTCTCTTTTTAAATGCCATACATTTATTAGCCATTGCTCTGCATTCCCAGCATATTCTATCATATTTTCCGAACTGTAAACAAAGATGAGAATTTTGGATCATACTAGTATTATAAGAAAAAAACCGGCCAAGTGCGAGTCGGACTCGCGCACCGAGGATTCCGTACAAACTTATAGGTATGTAAATAGTTTGTTCATCACGGGAATCGTAACGAAAAGATAAACTAAATTGAGAGAAAACTCAAATTTGCTGTTGGTAAACTGTTGTTCCCATACATCAACATAGGCCGCGGTCAGTTTACCAACTGAAAATAAATTTATAATCGCAAAATAACAACAAAACGGTTTTCGGATTTATTCCTTGATTTGTGCTATAAGACATTGCTTCTTGCCAAATTTCATGATTTGGTGATTCTCTGACCCCCTAAAGGTATTGATTCCCTTGCGAGTAGTTGCGAGTCTCAAAATATGACGGTCATATCTTTTGATTGCTTTGACTTAGAAGTTTGATTTTTTCACAGTTTCAAGATATTGCAAACATGAGTATTTGAATTAATTTCAACTTGATACCTCCACTCGTCCCTGACAAAAAGGTCTTGACCGACAGACAGATGGATAATGAAGTGATCCTATAAGGGTTCCTTTGTTCCTTTTGATATACGGAACCCTAAAAATTATGAGAATGTTTGTTATTTAATCACGCAATAAGGCCTGAACGTATACGTGGGCAAAATTTGGCACAGAGGTACATCAAAAGTCCGAATTAGACAAAGGATACTTTTTATATTGTCCAAATATTAATACAATATATTCCGCTTGTTTGCAACACCCTAACAGGATCCCTGTACCTATTAATTATAGTTAAGTTTAGCTATACTATTGCTATTGCTGTGTACCTACAATATGTGTGTGCCTACAATAAACTACCGGTGTTCTGACAGCTGCACTTGAGAGCCAGTTCATTCACCAACCGGCACACCTGTACCTACCTATTATCATTATTATGGTCAATCCTATTAAAAATAATTCAATATTTAAAAAATATGAAAAAGAAAATATTTACCATTAAATCTGGGAATATTTTTTTCAAATGTTCTACCTCGTTCGCGAGAAATAAAATTCTATTTCTACTAAGACATGTCGCACACACAGATTTTTTTATGTTTACATTGCGGTCCATTTTGGCTGTAACGATCGATCTTAGCCTTTCTTGATTATAGTAGCTGACCAAACGATATTATTTTCGGTTACAATAAGTAGGTAGGTACACGAAATAAATTAATAACACTGCGAAGTGCGAAGTGTGATTTCATAAACAATATATTTACTCGACACAACAAAAATATAATATACAATTCAAGACCAACTTACTAAACTAAAAGTAAGAAACATAAATAAAATAGTCTAAATTAAAAAAGTCGCTATCAGAATGCTGGCGGCATATATTTATTTGTTTATGTCATAAGTCAAAACAAATTACAAAACAACCAACTGTCATTTGTCAATGTCAGTGTTATTTTTATTTCCTCACATTTTCCCTCTTCTAGGGCAGGCAATGGGTTCACGCTCATACAGCCTCATTTTAAGCGGCCACTACACTATCGTTCGAAGACCCTCGTACCTGATTGATCTTGGGGAACAAAGAGTATACATATAATCACTACTGAAACGTAGTGATTTAATCCTCTTTGATCACTACGTGTTGAACATCACGAGTAGTGTAGTGGCAGCTTTATTAAATTAGAAATACTGTACGTAGTTTTTTTTATTATTATTATAAATCCTGCTTAGCACAGTATATACATTAGCTGCTTCTTTGTATGTGTTTTGTAACAAAATACTTGTAGTAAAGAACAATAAATTATTAAATATCCTGGGATAATTTTTTGTATGTATCTACATCGTCATATTTCGAACTAAACGAAAACATACGTTTTGCAGGGGATCAAGCTTATTTATTAGCTTCTCTTCTGTAGCATCCAAGTAGAGGCATCAGCATAATTCGCTAATCACAAAATTATGTAAATGAATAAATTATTTCATTTCACGTACTGGATATTTCTCCACGTATTTTTATACAACGGAACAAGTTCACGACGAACTGAATACCAAAAGAAGGGAAGATTAAAACAAAAAAAATACTTTTAAACATTTATTCCTTATCTCTAGCGGGTTTCTTCCCATGTTTTAGTTTCTTATGTGTATATAATGCGCCGGAGAATGAGAATGTGTCCGAACACACGTCGCAAACGTACGGACGGCGTCCGTAGTGAGAGTTCAGATGCTGCTGCAGTGTGGCTTTGTTCTGTTAAAAAAAAAAATATCAACTGTTATTCTATTTTTGAAATTCAAATAGAACCTCAAATCTTCTTATACAGAGGTGTCCTAAGGAAATAATGTTCAATCGATTAGTTGAGAGTCGCAAATAAATACTGAGTTTCTTTGCTAGCTGCTTTTTTAGGGTTCCGTACCCGAAGGATCCAAACGGAGCTCTATTGCTGTCACTGTCACTCATGTGTCCGTCTGTCCGTCGTCTGTCACATTTAAGCTTCCCATTGACCAATGAAATTTGTTTATTATTACGTATATTTACTAACAAATACCAAAATACCGATAAATCTGATTTATTTCTTTAAAATTTACATACCTACAAGTCTCGGTGCTCGAGTCCGACTCGCACTTAGCCGGTTTCTTTTTACTGGGGTTAAGCTTTTGTTTGACCACAATCTCAGTGGTAAGGTAATCAAACAAAGCCTAGAATGAACGGGCTCTCAAGTGCAGCTGCCGGAACACACCGGTAGGTGATTGGCTATACTAATATAATAAAGAAGAGATTTTTTATTTGTTTGTTTAAAGGCGCTAATCTCTGGAACTACCAGTCGGATTCGATATTTTTTTTTGCATTTGATAGGACAATTCTTGAGGAAGGTACTGTTATGAGTCTCTGGGTAAAAGGCTTTTTAAAAAAAACAAATATGATTAGGATTAAAGAAAACCGTCTAGCGTGGATTGATGATGGAACGAGACTGACTTGAGTGCATGGATGATTATGCTACTAAGGCTAGGAAATGCTGAGTGGACAGAAAAGGGCTATAGTATGCAAAAAGGGGTACATTGCTCATGTATAACAGTACGTAGGTAAGGAACCCGCATTCCCGGGATAAAAAATTGCCTGTAATTTTTTATCCCGGGAATGCGGGTTCTAATATAAAGGGATGATATAGGTACTTACATTGAATGCTTTAGAGCATATATCGCACACTTTGTTCTTGGGCAACACTTTCCCCTCGTGTTTTACACTGAAGTGCTCGCGGTACCGACGCGCCGTTCTGTAAGCCTGGGATAAATCATTATGTATGTAATAAAATATGGATTTTACAGCTATATTAAATTTTTATAGACAAAAAAATGTATACGTAAGTAATCCGGTTGGTGTTCGATTCCCATTCAGGACAAACATTTGTGGACATGTTTTTTTTTTATACAACATAGTCGGCAAACAAGCATACGGCCCGCCTGATGGTAAGCGGTTACCGTAGCCTATGAATGCTTGCAACATCAGACGTATCACTCGCGCATTGCCGACCCTTCCCCCCTCCCCGATGAGCTCTGGCGACCTTACTCACGCGCAGGAACACAACTATCAGTTATTTAGCTGCGGTATTCTGTAAGGTGGAGGTACTTCCCCAGTGGAGCTGCTCCTTGAGTGACATCTCTCTATGCTCTAACTCTCTTAAAAAATGTCTGTTTAGTCCGTGTCTGAGTTTAAAATTTGAAACATCTAAAATCTATATACAAGGTGGATATGACGGTCGATCATTAAATTTAAACTCTATAGTTACAAGTGCATTAAAGCACTATAACACAGTCGAAAACGATTTTAGAACAAGATAAAAAAAAAACTTTCAATGAAAGTAAATATCTTCGGAACGTTAACAAAATACAACATCATTTATAGTTACATCATCACAGACCTGTAAGAGACACGACCTTGGACGCGGCGCGGGCGATACGCTTTCGTCTCACATAACGTGTTAGACAGAGAAATGGAGGCAGCGCGTTTGCTCGGGTCATCGTCCGACCTACTGTGCCTTGTGAATTTGTTAGACATCTACATGATGAGTAAAATTGATGAAACGAAAATTAATAACTGTGGCTAAACTACTCGATTGATTTCAATGATTTATTATATACGGTTTCAAAACAACGTGACAAAGCTCCGGTTTCATTTAACGATTGACCGTTTTCTCCACCTTGTATATAAAACAAAGTCGGGTTAGTTCCACCATTTATAACTCAAGAACTGCTGGACCGATTTTTATGATATTTGATAAGTCTCCGCCCCGAATAGCAGAATAACTTTTTTTTTTTTTTTTATATGTACTGGGAACGCGGGGAATAGATAGTTTAATAAAACTCACCTTATTGCAAATGTCGCATTTATAGTTTGCGTCGCTAGAGTGCACTAACATGTGCGACCTAAGAAGGCCCGCTGTCCCGCAACGCTTGTCACAATCTGGACATTTGAACCTATAGTATATATAATACATGTATAATCAGCGTCAAGTTTTCCATCAATTGTTTATATTTTTTTTAAAGCAATTTAATAACATAAAGAAAAATAAATCAAAAATGACCTGAACAGGTTCAAATTTTATTTAAAAAAAAAAAAATAGTATCAAAAAGAGATAATAGATTTCTCTTTCACACCGATCAATCTCCTTCGTTTATTTTCTCACACCCTGACACACGCGGTGACAAACTCATACGGTGCCATTTAATATTAAAGGCATATAAAAACCAACTTATTTTTACTAAGTATAGACCTGTGTAACCACAACCTCATTATGGTAAGTGATGATGTGGCCGAAGGTGGTAAGCACACATAGCCTAGAAGAAACTGACTCTCAAGTGCAGCTGCTGGAACACACCAATAGTGCTTTGTAACCAGCAAGACGGGTACTACAAAGTACCCTACCACTGTGCTATGGTTTCCTCACGATGTTTTCCTTCACCGACAGCTCAAGCTCATTGTAGGATTCGAACCCAAAAACCTACGCCACGGCATTCAACGAATACTAATCATGCCACAAATAGATATGTAAATATTAGATTATGCACCAAGGGCGTCACGGGTGGCATATTGGACCCTGAGAGTAACGAGGGACTCTAGTTTTAAACCACTAGAGAAGCGAGGAAGTTATGTAGAGTCCTGAGAAGACGAAGACAGGCTTTATCCTCGAGCTAAATACTCTACATTTCATACCTACTGCGAGACAATAAAATCCCAGGGCTACATGAGAAATAAATGTCATTTTTGTAACGGAGATTCAAGAATTGAAAAAAAAAAAACAATAAATACCCAAGGCTACACAAAATACCACACAAAATGTTGATTTTGTAATGAAGATTCAACTATTGTAAATAAAAACAATCAAAACCCAAGTTTAAAAAAAAAAAAAAAAATGAACAATGCATGTATCTACCATAAGAGTTTCCATACAAAATTTAACGTTCCAAATTCAAATCACATTATATCCCTTGGGGCTTTCATACAACATTATATCCATTGGGATATTATGACTTGAACTTGTTCAGGTTATTTTTTTTCTATAAAAAATGTAACCTTGCTGAGTTTCTTGCCGGTTCTTCTCAGTTGAAGGCGACTTCCGAATCGGTGGTACCTTCAGTCACTTCGACGTTCATAAGTGCCCCCCTAGGGCCTAAACTGAAATGGCTTTAACTTTGAGCTTGTGGTACAATTCACTCACCTCATATCCTCCGGCGACACGTGTTTAACACTTGTTTTTAAATGATTTCTATATATTTGAACACTTTTAAATTGTATGCAACATTTTGCACAAAACGCCGCCTCGTCTACCTGGAACAAAATAAATACAAAATAAATAAAATTGAAGTGTCTGTTTGTAATGTCAAAATAACATCTTTTTCGATTATACTTATAACAAAAATGAATTCCAGTTAAACTCAGAAACGGCTAGACCGATTTCGACGGGTTAGCCCCATAATAAAAGTTGTTCATATTGAGTACTTCCACCCCTGCAAGTATTGCCAGTGACTAAAAAATCACCCAGTATACTCTTTTGTTTAATTATGGTCGATTTTTTTTACTAGGGATGAGCCGAACATGGGTTTCACCGAATACGAACATTCGGCCGAATGTTCGGTTAAACCTCTACCGAACCGAATATTCGGCCGATTGTTCGGCATAATTGGTAGGTAGGTAAACAATACAGGTATGAACTTGTTCACAATGTTCACGTAAAGCGCGTGGATGGGCACCGGACCCTGCCGCCCGCTCTCCCGTTGTTGTTATTGCATCATCTAGTAAAGAGTAAAACGTCTCCGCGTGCGTTTGTTTTGGTTAGTTTTTGGTTGGGAACTTAAATAGATCCTGTAATTAATTAGAATAGTTTTTGTGATTGTTTTAAAGTGTTTTTGAAAATAAATATTTTTGTATTTTGTATTTTTTATTTGAAAAGTATATTGGTGATTTAGCCGAATATTCGGTAAACCTGCCGAATATGCCGAATACCGAATATAAAACGAATATTCAGCCCATCTCTAATTTTTACCACGGGCGATCACACTTACTTGATTATTATGAGTGGCCATGTGCTGTTTCAAATAACGGGCTCCGCGTAAAGTCTTCTGGCATATTGGACAGTCCACTGATGGCGTGTCCTTATGAGTCCTATGAGAGACATGTTCGTGTGGTTAAACTCTTGATTTAGATTTTTTCATATGGTGGTTGGTAAGACACCCTATCTATCACGCCACAGGTCGTGGGTTCGATTGCCACTCAGGACAAACATTTGTGTGCATGAACGAACATGTCTGTTTTCCTGAGTCTGGGTGTAGTTAAATATGTATATACATATTTAAAAAAGTAAAGTAGTATATCAGTTATCTGGCTTTCATAGTACAAGCTCTGCTTAGTTTGGAGTCAGATGGCCGTGTGTGAGGAATGTCCCTAACTTAACTTTTATCCTAACTATATAATATTGTAAATGCGAAAGTGAGTTTGTTTGTTTGTTACCTTTTCACACCTAAACCGCTGAACCGATCGCGATGTAATTTAGTACGCAGATAGCCCATGGAATGGAGAAGGACATAGGCTACATTTTATCCCGGGAAAACATAAGATACTCGGGGAACGCGGGTGAAACTGCGGGGCGGAAGCTAGTATTATAGTATTTGGATGGATGGATGTTTGTTACTTAATCACGACAGAATGGCTGAACGGATCTGGATGCAATTTGGCACAGGGATAGGTCATAATCTGGATTAGCAGATAGGCTATTTTTTATCCCGGGAAAACATAATATTATTCACTTACATCATCATATGAACTTTGAGTGTATCTGAGTTTTTATACGTTTTCCCACATTCAGGACAATCTTTGGTCTCCTTGTGCGTACGTCTGTGCAATTTCAGGTCTTTAGTTGTCCTGAAAACAATAAAAAAAGGATTTATTACAACATAGTCGGCAAAAAAGCATGCGGCCTGCCTGATGGTAAGCGGTTACCGTAGCCTATGAACGCTTGCAACACCAGACGTATCACTCGCGCGTTTCCGAAACCTTCCCCCCTCTCCGATGAGCTCTGGCGACCTTACTCACGCGCAGGAACACAACTATAAGTTATTTGGCTGCGGTATTCTTTAAGGTGGAGGTACTTCCCCAGTGGAGCTGCTCTTTGAGCAACATATCGCTATACTCTACCTCTCTTAAAACACAAAAAACTAACCTACCACCATGCTATGGTTTCCTTACAATGTTTTCCTTCACCGAAAATGTTGCCCGACGCCGCGGCGAAGGTCGTAGGTTCAAATCCTACAATGAGCTTGAGCTTTCGGTCAAGGAAACCATAGCACGGTGGTAGGGTAATTTGTAGTACTTGCCTAGCTGGTTACAAAGCACTACCGACATGACTTGGCAGCTGCACTTGAGAGCCAATTCTTTCTAGGTTTTGATAGGTTTACCACCTTCAGTCACATCATCACTTAACATAGTGAGATTGTGGTCAAACATAAGTAAAAACAAAAAACCGGCCAAGTGCGAGTCGGACTCGCGCACGAAGGTTTTACCATTATCTATAAAAATAGCAAAAAATCAAGTTTGTTGTATGGGAGCCCCCTTAAATATTTATTTTATTCTGTTTTTTAGTATTTGTTGTTATAGCGGCAACAAAAATACATCATCTGTGAAAATTTCAACTGTCTATCTATTACGGTTCATGAGATACAGCCTGGTGACAGACGGATAAACACACAAACGGACGGACAGCGGAGTCTTAGTAATAGTGTCCCGTTTTACCCTTTGGGTACGGAACCCTAAAAAATTATCAAGACTATGGTACTCACTGTAATTTTACACCACATTTATCACACTCAAGAGCTTGTGTACGATGACAGTGGTCGTAGTGCTTCAACACGGTGATGAAATCCAATGATTTGAACGCGCAGACGAGACACTCGAAACATCTGCGTAGAAAAGAAAAAAAATTAAGTAGTCATGTACAGGATGATTTTTTAGTCACTGCCAAAACTAGCAGGGTGGAAGTACTCATCAATATGAACAACTTTTACTATGGGACTAACCGTGAAATCATGAAAAAATTATCAGCTGTTCCATATAAAAGTTCAATACCATAAAAGTTGTTCACATTGATGAGTGCTTCCACCCCTGCAAGTATTGCCAGTGAAAAAAAAAACAACTGTATCTATCGAATTACAAGAGGTTTCACATGTTAATTAGGCTTAGCTAGGCTTTGTTTCATCGATTGACTAACTAATCATTTTAAAGTCAGTGCAAAACGAAGCAGCAACTCAACTCAGTGGCGTGCCTAGGGCTTTAGATTAGGGCAAGCCCAACCTATATTTTTGTGGGTTCTAACCGTTTGACGTAAAATCCATCTTGTTATTTCTTCAATCAGTAATCTTAGTCTTCAACTATCACTTGCTCCTTGAGGGTTCTTGAGGCGAGTTAACCAAAGCACACTGAAGGCATACTACTTCTAAACAGCGTTTGTATCGTTCGAGAAAAACAAACAGCTCCAGCAATACAACTTGTTCAAATGAGAACAGCCCGCAATCCAATTTGTTTTATAAATAGATCTACTGAATTTACGTTTGTGTCCCTTGCTCTGAGAAATACACAGGTCAGGCGTTGGTTTTGGTGAAGTTATCAAAACTTTTTTTTGAGAAAAAGTCAAAGATTTTACCTTGCCCTGGTCGAGTAACGCTTTAATACACCTCATATCTACACAACGCACTATTTCTTCCATTTTTAAACACAAATCTACTATCTAGTAAGTATTGCAATGAATCGACAACAAACAAAACTTTTCTTTCAACTCAAACAATCCAAAACAAACAATGTCTATGCACTGATGCACACGCAATACTCGCGCCAAAAATCCGCAGACAACTTCATGGTAAATCAATGCTTCGCCCGTCCATACTAATGTGCAGTTTCGTTACAAAGTAGCGCTATTTTCACTATGCGTAGTTTTCATAGGTTAGAAAGAGAGATGTGCAAGCCGCCGTTTTTGGGCTTGCGTTAGCTTTGCAGACGTGCGTACGAGCGGGATGGAAGATGTGGAATATTGTGAACGTGTGTGCTGTATGCATGAAGCGGCGCGCGTGTAGTAGTGAGCGAGGCCGGCCGGCCGCCGGCCGCTGTGTTCGGGGTAGTTTACCTACATCGTATGACCGCGCGAACTTTTTAGCGCGAAATTCAAATTATTCGATGTTTGTTACGTGTGGGTATAAGTTAGGCAAGCCGGGCTTTTGGGCTTGTATGAAGGTACCGCCACTGACTCAACTCTCTAATGGCTGAACGAATTTGGATGAAATTTGACACACAGATATAATATGTTATGGATTAACACACAGGATACTTTTTATCATCAGATCCCTTGGTAACGGGGCCGAAACTAGTGAATTATATTTCAATTTGCATTTTCCTAAACTAGTAAACTTATTTCAAATAGTTTTTTTTTTCAGTGAAACAGCTTATAGTTTTAATAGAATATTGCAATACTAACCTGAAATGCATTATTGTATGTTCGTGCAACCTCTTTTTTGTTAACATTCTTTGTTTACAAATGCTACATGTAAACTTGCCAGCTTTCTGTTAAAGAGAAAGAGTATTATGGTTGTCATACATGGTGCAGATAATATAATGTCGTAAAATCAAGAGACAGCACTATACTAGGGAAAGAAAAGCAACTACCTACCATACAATTTGTTACTGATTCTATGGTAAGTGGGTCACATCGCAGGGTGATGGAGTCTATACATTACAGATTATAGCAAGGCATTTGACAAAATAGACCACCATATGCTCATAGCTAAATTACAAAGAGCAGGCATCAGGGGTGATCTTCTAAGATGGTTTGCTTCTTTTATTGAAAATCACTCTCAAGCGCTTGTGCTAGGAAACTATATATCTAATTGAATGTTTGTTCCAATTGGTGTGCCACAGGGGTCGTTATTGGGGCCCCTCTTCTTTTTGAATTTTGTTTCAGACATATATAGTTGTTTTCAAATTTCCACTCTTAATTTTGTAGACAATATGAAAATGTTTAAAACAGTAAGTTTTTTTTTTGTAAATAATTCATCAAGTGGATGCAATAGCATTACAACAAGATTTATAATGGAGATTCGTTCTCGGCTCGTCTAGCGTGGACGCACCTTAGATTGCTCATTTCAGCTCCACTCAAATCGAAATACAAAACAACAGAAGGAAAATATATAGAGATAAAAATTACTTACATCACTATGCTTATAGTTATGTTCACCCAATTCATCATTGGATTTAAATGTTTCCATGCATGTCAAGCATTTGTATGCACATTTTTGAGATTTTAGTTTATTCATTCTAAGATTTTCTAACTCACTCCTTGTTACCATTGTTTCTTTGACAAATTCACTGAATCGTTTTCCCGTTTTCGGATCATAATCTGACAGGTGGATGATTTTATATTTACTGTCTGTAAAAGAGTATGTAGCTAAAATATTTAGGGAATAAATACCAGTGGAAATTTTTACTTAGACATAAGTTAGACAATAACTGTGAAATTGCACCTAATTACATTTACCCTGGTTGCAATGGCTCTTTATTCTCTTTTATTTGTCATAAACCATCAAAAGCATGCTCTGAACAACACACGAAAGTTTTATTACATTCTGTATGGTATAAGAGTGCATACGTTACAGATAAACAAACAGACAGAAAAACATAGTTATTCTGTCTGTATTTATTAATTTAACCTTATTTTGAAAACAGTAATTGCGAGTTTATTCTCTTATCAGCAAATGCAAACTTCTGAGCTGTGTGCATTAGAGTCGGGCTATTCATTAAATATTATTAATTTACAATTTGCTACTAACCTAATTTGATTACCTCAGTTTTTTCTTCATCATTTAAAAGCTCCGGTTGATCTCTTTTAACTAATGACATACAATCCTCGAATGTTGAAGGCCCGGCCTCACTCAGGTTCTTCACTTGTAGTTTTGGGAGCTCAAATGGAACCGGAACTTCAACTTTAGGAGTGATAGGTTCAATTAATAAGCCCAAGTCAATGTAGTCATGCTCGACTTTGATTGGCGTTTCTACTTTACAAGTTGTCAAGTCATACTCTTCACGGGTACAGTCACTGCATGTTATTACTTTAAAATCCAATTTGGTTAGGTCTGATAAACTTTGAATTGAGTTTAACTGTAAGTGGAAAGTCTATGAAAGTCCAAATAAGTTGCGTGTTGGTCAAATCTACGAAAGACATGTTATTCTGTGCAGATTTTTTTTTTTTACTTAGTATAGGCTTGTGTTTGACCACAATCTCACTATGGTAAGTGATGATGTAGCCGAAGGTGGTAAACACACAGAGCCTAGAATGAATTAGCTGTGAAGTTACTTCATATGCTCCATATAATTGGGATTCAGGAAACTTTTATATAGCCATCCTACTCACACTATACAGTGAGTGGGATAGATAGCAATACAAACATTAGTTGAATCCCGAGTGTCTATAGCAATAGGTACCCGGTCCCCATAAAAGACCAGCCTTGGGTTATAAACAACCAGCATTATGCTGTGTTGGGAACATTATGTGGCAAATATCTTTTATTTTCTTTAATTTATTGCCACAAATAAAATTGTTGTCTTTAGTATTTGTTAACAATCAAAAGTATGTGAATACCTTTATGTAAGAGTTTGAACTGAGATAGTACTTACATTTCCATCTTGTACCATTTCGAAAAATAACAATTGTGCCTTATAAGTTCTGTTCTTAAACTCAATCACTTTTTTTGCCATTGCCTTGCACTCCCAACAAATCTTATCATATTGTCCAAACTGCAAATAATTTTTTTTTTATATATAATATGTAGTTTTGGGACGCGCATCCCATTTTCGACCTAAGGGGTAAAGAAACTTGTTAGCATGATCTCAATTTTCTACCGTGAGTGAGGAACTTGCTGTATTACCAGTCACCTAACAAGCAACATTTTTGATACTTTATTGTTGTCAATATTCTCACATCATGCTTTTGGTAGACCCTTACCGAAGTGTTCGGCAGCTACACTTGAAGACTTCATTTCTAGGTGTTGTGTCTTTACCACCTACGGTCGATACATTTATTTACCTATCACGGTGAAATTATAGTCAATCGCAAGCCTGTTCGCAATCTGAGTCGATAATTAGAACAATATTTACCATTAAATCTGGAAACACTTTTTTCAAATGTACCACTTCGTTCGCAAGAAATAAAGTTCTATTTCTACTAAGACAAGTTACACACACGGATTTTTTTGCGTTTAAATAGGGATCCATTGGGTCAGAGAGTAGCCTTAGGGCTATTGTATAAGAGGATTATCACCAAAGAACACTTTTACTTGATTTTCACTAAATTATGTTTGTTTGTTTGTATAAGCAGAGCCACAGATTAGTAGAGATGTGAGCAGAGCACTGACCTCCATTATACAAGTACGCTGGACTGGACACTGGACTGGAATGTTTTTTGTGCCAAATCAAAGCGCCCATCTCGAGCGTCTCAGGTACTATTTATTATTGACAATAATTGACATTTGTTGCAAATGGCCGTCATGTTGTTTTTGTGCGACTCTTAGGATTTACGCAAAAATCACGAATAAAACTACTTTATGCACGTTTAAGTTATTTCATGTTGTCTACGTGATATTTAAATCGTTTTGAGTATGAGAGTTTGCGTATTTTGTAAAACTCGCTATCAAAAATGCAGCGGGATAACCTTTCACAAGTAAGTCAATTTCACGGCTATAAATTTGTTATTAATTGCTTGTCTAAAGCTGTTATTCAAATTTTGTTTTGAATAGTAAATGTTTTTATTCATGTTTAGGTAAAATAGGAGCTCCATTTTCAATAAATATGTAATGTAGACAAATGAATAGGGCTGTAATGTTTCATATCGATAACCGGTCGATACTTCCGATTTTGAATGTGTTTTACAATTAGTGTTTTCAACTATCAAACTTGATAATCTAAAATAATGTTGTCGTATAAAAAAATCGTTGAGCGATTTTTTGTAAGTAAATTTAATAAATAACTGTAAGTAAATCTTTTGGGTTTTTTTAGTATACACCTTTCCAAATTATCTCATAATATGTGAATATATATATATCGCAGTTCCAATAATATCGTACATGTCGAATTGATAATCTCTTTTTTGAAGTTGATTAAATATAAATTATTATTAAGTAATTTTTTGTGTTTTTTTAGTAGTACCTTTCCAAGTGATCTACAGGAACATTTAATGAATGAGGGTTTAATCCGTACCTAAGCTGGTGCCTAATTCATGATTTCATTGAAATGCCATTATATGCTATTTATACTATTATAACATCCATAGTTGCATACTATATATACTTTAATTATAAATGCGAAAGTAACTGTGTCTGTTTGTTTGTTACGCTTTCGCGCCTAAACCGCGGAACCGATCACGATAAATTGTGCATGCAGATAGCCTATGGTACGGAGAAGGACATAGGCTACTTTTTATCCCGGGAACGCGGGTGAAACCGGGAGGGACAGCTAGTAAACTATACATACATTTGTATATAATTTACATTTTTAGGCATAACTACCCATTTGTTAGCAGTTGGACAGTTGCTCCTATTTGCTACTACAGGTATAACGCTTAACTGAGTTGGTTCCTGCGGAAGTGGAGCGACCACTACCACAGAATAGGTTCCTCAGTTATGTGCTATGCCTGTAATATTATTAATACGAAAGTAAGGATTATTTATTAGTTAGTCTAGAGATAACAATATTTAAAGATTACGCGGACGAAATCGCAGGTACAAGTTATGTCGATAAATAAAAAAAGCGTGTGTGTGTACAAGTCACACATGGTAGAAGTGAAACTTCTGAAAAGTCCCTGATTAAAATTCTGACGGAAGTAACGCTTACTAAAAAACATTGGTTGCCATGGCAACCAATGTTTTTCGCTAGCTAACTTCATACCTTTATATTTTAAGATGTCAGACATTAATTCAAAACTAAGAAGATAAATAAGATAAATGGCTAGGCTGTATGAGCTAGAACCCTTTGCCTTCCAAAATACGGGAAAACATAATAAAAGCAACATGGCGCGTAACCGAAAAACGTAACGATTTGCTACAAAAATTTCTCCCATACATCGATAAAGAAGTTTCACTTCAAAAAGAAAAAACTTTTTTTATCGATATAGTCACTAAAATGTCCCGTCTCTACTATTAGTTCCGTGGACGCTCACGATTGCTATCAGCGCCAAAATGGCGAAAATCAAATGACTTCAATAAAAGGTCGATGATATACTGTCCAGCGTACTTGTATAATGGAGGTCAGTGGAGCAGAGAGTTTTTTTTTTCTTTTTTTCGTTCCGAGGAAAAGGCTAAGATCATAGACCATACTGCCTCGTCATTAGTTGTATATTGAACTATTTGAGACAACATGAAAAGTCACGATTCCACGATACACGCATTCATTTAATTTCACTTCACGCATTCATTTAAGTGCACTTGTATTGATCTTTATTGGACAAAACACCACCACTATCATTCAATAAAATTCAAAATACACCGATTTCATGAAAATAAAACGAAAACGCAACGTCACTTCGCAAGTTCCCGCCAGTCCGTGGACACTTAGAACAGTGAAAACTCGACCATTTATATTGAACTCTAGACATGCGCCTTTCAATGAACTTCGCGGGTCATGATAAAATGGATGTTTCTCAATTTTAGCCAACATCACCGAATATTGTAATCTCAATGTTGGTACGACTAGGCGTTGACATTTCGATTTGGTTTTTTGACATTTGAAATGTCAAATTCAAATCGTCTGAAAATTACCGGCCCCTTTCGAGTTATCGGATGTGTTCGCGTATTTTCTCTGTAATTAGTTGAGTATATTTAAATATACTTATTACAATCTCCGTTATTATCGTCGAGTTGAGTTCTCCTCGTTGAAACTCCTCCGATTTAGCGTTGAAACTTCGTGCTACAGTGATATTCCAGTGTGCCTGTGTTTACGAGAAATTAGACTCAATCTTCGAGAAAGTGACTCTATTTTATTTACAGTCATAGTTTACAGTGATATACGATATACGAGATAATAGACTCAATCTTCCAAAATGACCAAAAAGTGGGTGATATGTTTCAGAAGTAAATCTTCTGAACCCAACTTATTTTTAGCTGCACTGCCTTTAGAACCTATCCGGTAAGTTTTATTGATCGTTATAACCAAGAAATACAAATACCGAATAAAACTAGACAACTTATATCTATAGCAAGCAACTTTTCTGCTAAATTTTCTTCTAAGTCCGTTATGTAGCTAAGTAGGTAGTTATTAAGCTGTGAAAACATACCAAACAAATAGAGACAGTTCTTTTACTTCCACAACTTGTAGTATAATCATAAGAAAAGTTATATAATCAAGATATTATGGTCAGTGAGTAGCCTTAGGAGTTCACTACTTGGTAGATGTCCCATATGATTTCACCTGTGTTCCAGAGCTTTAAAGATTGTGATGATTAATTCCAAAAAAAATCAATTTTCATCACATGCAGTTCAGTGCTTTAGCTGTGAAAACTAAACAAACAAATGGATAAACTTGCTTTTCAAATATAAGTAAGGATGTTAACATAAGTATTGTTACCTAAAGAAGTATAAGCCGAGTCAGTCAAAAATTTAAAATTGGTAGCAGTGCTAGCAAAAAGGCATATCATGGTTACTACTATAGGAAATTGTAGCAAACATATGTATAAATATATTTTATTTTTTATTTTAGTTTAAATAGGCTTTTACTAATATTTATAAATTGTAAAACTCTCACATATGGTTTAGTAGGTTGTACTTCTCATCTAGTAGTTCTAATTTAGCGCCAATAAATATTTTTTGTATGAACATGATAATTGAAAAAATTGCAGGTGTCGAAGTTGGGTACAAGCAATAGGTCAAGAAGATCTGGTGTATTTGCCTATTGAAAAGCTGCACACATTGAAGTTTGTATGTGGTATCCACTTTGCAATAGAAGATTTCAATAACAATGGAAATCGCTTGATGAAACATGCTGTGCCTAAATTGCACCTGACTCTTCCACCCTTGGCAGATGAACTTCTAGCGGATTTTCCTTTATACATTGGAAGTCAAAAGTGTCAAAGAGGTATGGTTCATCTTATTTAAATTAAACAGTGTTTCTTTAACCTAATGGTTATCGCAAAGGGATGTAAATCTCACAAACTTCATATAAAAAAGTTAAATGCCAGTAATTGGTATTCACATTATTAAACACAGGTCAAATTCAATTATGCTTGATGTTCATAAAAAATAAGGTTATTTGTAACACCTTATTTATGAAGATAATAACTACTAGAGTAGGTATCAAAGTTTGATTGAAAATTAAATCATTTATAAATATAAACAGATAAGTAAGTTGAATCCCAGAATAACAAAGTTTTAAAGCATTTCACAGTAGTTGTAACATCACACACATATTAATCATGATAATTTTAGTGTAACAAATTTTAAAAATATGTTTTTTTAGGCGTTCTCCGTGATTGTACAAATGTGTTGGGACCATATTCTGATCAACAGCAAACTATTGAAGCTCCCACACCTGAAGGTATTATTCACCAATTATAATTATCAATATATACTTGATTATTATAAACCTGTTCATATTATTAGTTTTTTTTTCTTAGATTCATTATTATGTGTATATGTTTTTATTATATGTATATAATTATTTGTAGTTAGTTTTTTTTTTTTTCTTCCTTCTTGTTTTTGTAATTATTATTATTATTTTTTGTTTGTGGTAGGTATACTTTGTAGTACTCGTCAATCTGGCTAACACCCCCATTCTCATACTGAAAATTTGTAGCCAAGCACCTACTGGTGTGTTCCGGCAATTACTATTGAAAGCCAGTTGCCTTCTAGGCATTGTGAAGGGTCGACATCATGTAAGCAAGCCTTCTAGAATTGTTAACATCGATAACAAATTACCATCAAGTGGACCGCATGCCAATTTATTGCCTTCTTACTTTAAAAAAGTTAATAATTTCAATATATTAATTTATTTCAGGTCAGCCAACAACTTCTATGGCTCAATCAGATATGTTGGTGATAGCGGAAATTGAACCAATACCATCAACCTCTGGTATTATTGATAAAAATAAATCAACTGAAGCTTCATTGAAATCAATCAATAGAAAAAGGAAAAATGGTATGCAATTAATTATCTATACTAATATTATAAAGTGTTGTTTGTGAGTATGGATGTAACAGATAATCTCTGAACCTACTGATCCAATTCTAAAAAAATCTTTTAATAATAGGAAGCTACATTATACCTGAGTACTATAGACATATTTTTATCCCGACAACGCGGTGTAACGGTGGGAGGTATAGTTTGTCTATACAAATATCTTCTATACTTATATACAAAGCTGAATAGTTTGTATTAATGTGGGAAAGTTATAGGCTATATGGCTATATATTATTACGCTAAAATCTAATGGAGCGCATCAGTCAGTAACCATGAATGTGATGTAGGTGAAACTGCTGGAGAGCAAGTAATTATTATAACTGCATAAAAATGTTATTGAGAAGCTTATATTTAACCTTAGATATAAGCTTCAAGGAGAACATTTAGTACCTACTATTAATATTAGGAAAATACTTAATTATTACATTAATTTTAAATTCAAATTATACATATAGAAAGTTCTGAAAGAAAAAGCTTATGGAACTTGTTCCAGTTATCATTAATTATGTATAATTCTTGTTTTTGTTTTTTCGCTTTATGCCTATTGTATTATTTAGAAAATTGTTAAACATTTGAAGGAAATATAAAACAAATTAGTTGAACTGTTCAAAAATTAAATATATAACTTTGCTGGGTCTTCTTTTGGTTCTTCTCAGTTGAAGGCGGCTTCCAAACCGGTGGTAAATTCAGTTGCTTCGACGTTTATAAGTGCTCTCGTAGGGCCTAAACTGTTTAGTGGCTTTGACTTTGAAAGTGCAAATAAGCATGTTTAAAGGCGTTAAATTTTAGTTTGTAAGAAGCTTACTTTTTACTACGCCTTTAGCAAAATTTTATAACATTAGAATCGTTACTATTTTTATATGCACCCATTTTTATAGTTTGTATTAAGTTTTATATGAATTCAAACTGGATTTTAAGTTCCGAAAATTAAAATTTCAGATGATTGCGATGCAATTCCATTACCAGTTGCGTGTCCACAAGAATCCACAAGTGCAGCACAGCAAATTATTGTTTGTAGTCACAAGCGAGCCAGGAAAACATCGGGTATATTTTATTTGTATATTTTATATTTTTTTAAACTATGTTTTGGAATGTATTCGACCACAATCTCACCATTGTAAGTGGCTGGCTAGTGGCTACCACCTTCATATTAATAAATTGTCACCAAACATCTCGTGGTGTGTTCCTATAGCTGCACTTGAGTACCAGTTCCTTTCTAGGCTTTGTGTGCTCAACACTTTCGGCCATACTGGAATGCATTTTCTGTGATAAGTTTTATCGGGTGATCCTGAACCATACCGGTGCCGTGGTGGTTAGTATAAAGTACCCCCACTACCGATTGCTGTGTGTGAAGAAATGTCGTAAATCTATCTATTATCTTCTATACATATACATAATAAAATAGTATAATCCGGTGTGTCTCTACAGTGAAGAAAAGTAATAAATAAAATAGAAAAGGGGTATCTAATGAAGAGTAATAGAAAATAAACCAGCGATTTATAGATTTTTTTCAGTCTGTCTGTCTGTATGTTTGTTCACACATATCTCCGGAACTACTGAACGGATTTCTATGTAGTTTTAACAAGAAGACTGATATTAATTTGGAGCAGAATATAGGCTCTGTTTCATTTAAATGGGATGTTGCAAAAAAGTTATCATCAATTAAAGATTTTTGGAATTTCCTTTGATACTGTTAGAAAGTTACATAGCAACTAATAACGGATTTTCAAGGAGTTTCCATAGGTTAACGCTTGACTTGGCGCTTCGAATAGGCATCGATATCGGGTGAAAGGAAGAAAAGATATAGATATAAAGTCTGCGCGAGCGAAGCCGCGGGCGAAAAGCTACTTACATAATAAAATAAAATATTCATTAACGATGACTATTTAACATAATAATATTAAGTAGTTGTGTTTAAATCTTGTTATTTTTGTTGTAGATCGAAAAGTTCTAAATAAAGAAGAAGACAAACTATTACAGCGTTTGAAAAAGGCTAAGGATTCATTGAAAATTCTAGCAAAAAGTGCTATTAATTTAGATAATTTGGAATCAAGCTTTTTGAAAAATGTTTTGAATGACACATTTCAAAACCAAAAACGAAAGCCACAGGGGAAAAGGTGGGACATGAAAAATAAAATATCTGCATTAGGAATCTATAAAAGATCACCTAGAACTTATAGATTCCTGCAAAAATTGCTGCCACTACCGAACGAAAAAACATTAAACAGAATTCTGAAAAATATTCCAATGGAACCTGGGATAAATATGAAAATATTAAATAATCTAAAGACTAGAACAGAAAATGTATCTGTTGGTGATAAGATGTTTGCACTACTTTTTGATGAAATGGCTTTAAAAAAGCGACTTATTTATAATGAATGCACTGATAAGGTGGAAGGTTATGTGGACCTTGGTCCAGGGGAAAATATGGGACGTTATCCTAAGATTGCTGATCATGCCTTAGTATGCATGATACAAGGTATACGCAAAAAAATTAAACAACCATTAGCTTATTATTTTGTGGAAGGCACCATTTCTTCAGAGAAGTTAGCTGCAATAATAAAGCAGGTGATAATGTCCCTTAAAACAGTAGGCATATCAATCATTACTACAGTATGTGACCAAGGTCCTACGAATGTTGGAGCTTTAAATTTACTAAAAAGATTTACAGGTTTACCACCAGAAGCCAATTTCTTTTTTGTGGAAGAAGAAAAAATATATATTGTTTATGATATACCGCATTTATTTAAATCTATAAGGAACAATTTCTATCAGGCGGGACAAATTAATTACGATGGTAAAACAGGAAAATGGCGTCACTTAATTGAAGCCGAAGAGAGAAACAGATTTTTTTTAAATTTCAAAAAATTAAATCAGACTGTGGTTAATCCGACATATAAAATAAAAATGAAGGTTAAATATGCTGCACATGCTCTAAGCAATACAATGGCTGCAATTCTTAAGATGATGGCCTGGAGACATGAAAAAGCAACACAAGAAAAAGAAATAAATGAAACTGCTGAAGTAATAGAAGATTTGGATCGGTTGTTTGATGCTACTAATGGGCCATCATCTTACAAAGATATCAAAATAGGTATCAGAGAAAATGTATCTCACAAAACAAACCATGTGGAGCTATGGAATAAGTATTTAAAAAAAATGGACACAATTAAGTTTATTAAATCAGATTCCCAGCTACAATTAAAGCATGTGAGATGCATAAATGGCTTTAAAATTTCTCTAAAATCATTAAAAGATATATGGTGGCATTTGAAAGATATGGAAGAATTTAAATATCTTAATTTGCGTCAATTAAACCAGGATGCTCTAGAAAATCTGTTTGGCTTAATTTGACAACATGGAATCACTAATAAAAACCCCACCTGCTCCCACTTCACAGGAGCTTTGAAGACTACTCTAGTGTCAAACTTATCGGCTTCTCTGAGTCGCGGTACCAATTGTGATGAAGACAACAACATTTTTTTCTTGAATTTCAAAGATTTACTTGCAGCTAAAGAAGAAGTAAATACTTCAGAAAAATCCATGCCAGTCCAAGAAAACGTCGCTGAAACGGAGTATCCCACAATTTCTTTCCCTGAAATAATTTATGATTATGAAAAAGATTTAACCGAGTTTGAAGAACAGCCGATTGTGTATGTTAGTGGCTACATAGCTGCTAAAGTACTTCACAACAACAAGTGTGAGAATTGTGACAATTGTCTGAAAAATAATAATCCTTTACATGAAGATGGATTGTATAAATATATTTCACTGAGGGAATGGTGGCATGATAAACTGTCTCTTACATATCCCACGAGAGACCTTTGCCAAACAATTGGTATAGCAAAAACAGTTTTTGAAAATAATATTGTAAAGGAGCTACATAAGCATAATATTTCCAATATATTTAAATTGGAATTAATGGTTCATTGCGATATGAAATGGTTAAAATGTTCTGTTCACTATTCAAGTGTACAAGAAAAAATATTTGACACAGTTAGTAAGCTGTTCATTCGAAAACAATGCCATATTGTAAATAATAATATGAAAAAGGTAGAAGAAAATTTTGCAGACTGCTCTAAAAGAGCCCAACAACAAAGCAAAGAAAAATGAGCAAAGAACCAAAAATATTCTAAGTAACTCTAAGTATTCATAGACTTATTAACATTAAACATTTACTCTCCTCTAGTGTTACAATGTAATAGGTCTGTGAACATACATAATTAAAAATGTATGTATGTTCACAGACTATTTGATTTATTTATTCATCACGTCTATACCGTTTTTCTATAGCAATATCCAAAACAATATTTTCGTGTCTGCAATTTGTGATCCATACCATATTCCTAAACTATAATATTATAAATGCGAAAGTAACTCCTATTACCTTTTCACGCTTTTTGGATATTTCTTTTGGAAAATGGTATAGACGTGATGAATAAATAAATAAAATAGCCTGTGAACATACATACATTTGTAATACAGCTATTATAACACTAAAGAAGAGTTATTTTTTTTGTTTCCTATATAAGGTTATTTGTAATTCATCAGTATTATTTTAAGGAGTGGAAGTACTCATCAATATGAACCAATTGTACTATAGGACTAACACTGAAATCGCGATCAAGAATCAAACTTTTCATATAATTTTGTAGCGCAGGCTTGATCTTACAAATAGCCCTGTATAGGTCCTTTAAATTATGTACAGTCTTCTAATCTATCTATCTTCTATCTATCTAATATAAAAATCAATTGCTGTTCGTTAGTCTCGCTAAAACTTAAAAACGGCTTGACTGATTTGAATATTTATTTTTTGTTTTCTCTAATACACAAGTGGTTTAAAAAATAAAATTTGTATGGGAATTGCCATTTCCGATTACTTTCAATAGATGGCGTTCGTGGCGGACCAATCGTTTGATAGCTGTGCCATACATAACACGTGCGAAGCCGGGGCATTTCACTAGTGTTTTATTAATTATGCATAGTTTAGATTTAAACACATAATGCTATGTAAAAGTATATTAATTTCCTTCAGACATAACATCAGTTTTGATTACTTCTTATGTTTTACTTTTACAGATTGGAATTAAAGTTAATTTATTCTAGTGAAAGGGTGTACCAATTCAACTGTATTCACATATCGACTTACATAGAAAAAAAACTCATATTTATCTCAATGTATTTTAATTTAAGACTTGTTACACTAAGCAACTGAGGCATCCGAGTACTGTTTACCACTTCTCTTCCTTTAAATAATTCTGTAATCTGTTATTGTTGTAATCTTCAGAGATTCCGTAAGCCTGACAAGTAAATTTCAACCATCAGCAAAACCACCAATATTTTATTAGCCATCTTTGTAATATTTTATTTTAAAAATAAAGTTTGTTATAAAAAAATGTGCTTTTCATTTACAATAAATACAACACATTTACAATAAATACAAATATTTAAAGTAACCCCCCTCCCCCCAGGTATACAGATTTTTATCGATATCGTAAAATCCCATTTTATCGAATGTACATCACTAATGATCGACAACTTCGTTTACGATATTACCTACAACACTACTAGCTAGCTGTCAAACGAAATAAGTGCCTGAATGTTGGTACTACCAGTTGGTTTCAAAATGTTGGTGGTATATGAGAAACAAATCGTAGCCGCGTAGCTAAAAGCCTTGTATGGAGTGCGGTCTCTTAAAACGTAGTGATTATATACTCTTTGGTTCCCGCCAAAAAGTCTTCTTTTGAGGATATATGTGAAGAGAATGTAATCACCAGTGCTGCCATATGCGGGAGGCGTAAAATCTGTATTTTCATTTAAAAAATCCGTACATAATCCGTAGGACGTAGGTTTACTTACACACATCTTTATTCATAGATAGACTGCCAAAGAGAATATAATCACTACGTTCTAAGAGACGGCAAAAACTTGAGTTCTTTTTAACTCTCTCTCTCTCTCTCAGTACCAGTGCAAAGCACCAAAGAGGATATAATCACTGTGCTAGGGATGCTCGATGAATATCGATTTTCGATGATCTTATGTTAGAACTGTTAACAGATAAAACATCGATGTTTTAACATCAATATCGCATTATGTCAAACATCGTTCGTACTATAGACGGGAGGTCACGAACACAAGCACAAACAAAATTTAGGATACCGATCTCATCTAACAAAATCTGCCATTTTTGAAGGCAATCACAGAGTATTTTTTTAGATATTAGCTGATATCGATGTTATGTGTTCAACAAACATTGATAATGATGTTTAGCTATCGCTGTCAACATCGATGTTTTTGCAATATCGACATCCCTACCACCTGCCTTATTGTAGTGCTGCCAGGTCTTTAAAAAATTAGGAGAATGACGCTAAAACAACAGTAGATTTACCTAAAATTCTGTAGTTTTTCTTGACATTTAACATCCGATAGAAAATAATGAGATTGATTATTTTATTTATAAACAAGTTGTTCCCCGCGGTTTCGGTGAATAACAGATACAAACGAATTGTGACTTTCCCAATGAAATGTCCTTAAAACAATAATAAATATTAATAAACACAACAATTTATAAATTATTTTGAAAATGTGGAATGATCAACTAAATTGAATTGCCATTGAATCATTAAATTACGGGACAATACACTGTCCCGTATTGGTTTCGCCAAATTACGGGATAATGAAAAATTCGTGCCTGAAATAAGGGACATCTGACCAGATGGTAGTCCATAATGTTGACGTGTGGACACCACAGCGTGGTTTTTTTGCATCGCAGTGTGCGGCCCCTTGCGTTCCACCGCAGGGCAGTGCGCGCTCGACCTTAGGGGCGGTTTGTTTTGGGTATAATTTAAAACACTCAAATATAACTTCACTGATTTATTCATATTGTAAACGGAATCGTCTTGGTAATTAACCGCACATAGCTTCACATTAGTCCCCCTTATTCAGACTCATTCAGTTGCCATTCCGATTGGAAAGGACGATTTCATTTCGTTAAATTTAGGCTGATGCTGCTAGTCGCAGAATTTATTTACCACGGTCGTGTACCGATCTACAACCTTATTTCAAATGGAAGTCTGACATCAGAAAATAGGAGCCATCCTATTCAGTAAGACTCCTCATTCGGTTCGTCTACCCGATCGGGACCGCAAGTGAACAGGTCTGAATAAGGGGGATTACGCCCTCTGAGCAGAGACAACTTATCTATTCCAGTGTTGCCATAGTCATTTCACAAAATAGGTGCGATTCGAGGTTAAGTCAAACCTTCGTAGGAACACTTCATTTTAATTTCTTTTTATGGCCATGTTTTAACTTTTTGTGAGTATACATAGCGCCGGAGTGTGAAAAATCTGCAGAACAAATGTCGCAAACGAACGGTCGATATCCTCGATGAGCGAAGAGATGCTGTTCAAGTATATTCTTTTCCTGCAATAAGATTTTTTTTTAATTTTACTACCGCTATGTAGTCTGGGTAGTGTAAATTAGCATACCTTACACACAAATTATCTACTGAACTCAAATCATGAAATTCATTACTTTTCTGCAGCGCTGATTTTGGTTTGAGAGACTTGACCCAGCTAGGTAGGGTAGGGTAGTAGGATAATATCATATTTGAGATTTGTCAGGAGTGGACCTAGGTGCTTTTGGGGGGGCCTGAGCCCCATAGAGTCCCCCCTAGATCCGGTACTGGTTTTAGTCATAGTTCAATCGGGCCAGTTGTCGTGGTTTAATTGTAATTATCTATCTATATAATTAATTACCTGTATATCAGTTATCTGGTTTGCATAGTACAAGCACTACTTAGTTTGGGATCAGGTGGCCGTGTGTGAGGAATGTCACAGAATATTATTATTTACTTTAAATTCAATAAACTTACACAGAAAGCTTTGCCGCACACATGGCACATGTGGTTCCTTGGCCTCTGTCTCCCCTCGTGTTTATTACGATTATGTATGCGTAAATATGTTAACGATTTGAACACCTGTAACAAATGAATATGGATAAAATATATTACTGAATGTATTTTCTAGTGCATCGTTTTTCAATCTTTATAGTGTCACCAAAAATCCCATTAAAAATCCAAAAATAATTAGAACAAACCTTTGCGACCCCCTCACTATAATATATGAATTTAATTAATAATAACTTTTATCAAAATCTTCTTTTACTCGAAGCCGAAGGCTTAAAAACGCTAGGAAATTCAGTTCAAGATTGGCTAAAATGTAGGTACTTTAAATTTTTTAAGTTTTGATTGGCGATGGCGCATGGCGCCGGCGCAAGTTCACAACGCAGTGTGAACTGTGACCCCCAGTCGCCACGTCCATTTCGCTCTCGCTCATTGGTAACAGTTCGGTGTTATTATTAATTATTATTCTATCAAAATAAGACTGGCAACACCAGAATGAACAACTACTGTTCTGTATGATTTAAAAATAAAGTTCGTTCGTTCACTCTCTCACAGGAAACGTTGTTTGATTTATATTCGGTCTATTTCGGCGTTTGCTAGAAACTACTACGGCCAAATCTTCGGCCCATTTTGGCCAAAGCCGAAGGTGGTTTTTTGTTTCAAATCTTCGGTCAGACACCTATCACAGCCTTAAAATACACTTTCGAATACGTCCCATTAAAATTTCATCAAAATTGATTATATAATTCAACAATAACAACATAGATTGAAATTAAGTTTTTTCCCATATACAGATGTAATTTTTACATTTCCGCCATATTCACGGAGATTGATGTATTTGTAAATAATCTATTAAATAAATAAAAAATAGCGATGGCGGTTATTATTATGGGGGCACCCACCGAGGTACAGTGGTTACACTTGTACTGCTTAGCGTTTCCATGTTTACGCTCCAAGTGGCTCCGTAGACTTCTTTTCCATCCGAAACGTTTCCCACAACTGTCACATTCAAACCTATGAAATATATAAATGTAATTTATGATGTTCGTTATAAGATTGCAAAGAGGTGATAATCCCCCTTATTCAGACTTACTCGGTTGCGGTTCCGATTCGGTAGACGAACCGATTGTCTACTGAATAGGATGGCTTCTATTTTCTCATTTCAAACTTCCATTTGGAATGAGGCAGTCGATCAGTACACGATCGCGGTAAATGAATTCGCGGCATCAGCCGAAATTTAACAAAAAAAAATCGCATCGGAATGGCAACCGAATGGGTCTGAATAAGGGGGAATAAAAGAGGATTGCCCAAGTACTTACTTGAGATCTTCAAAAGTATTGTGTTTGAGACTGGTAGTGCGATGCTTACGTAAAGCAATTACGGTTGAAAATTGTGTATTGCATTCAACACAATATGCTGCCTCGTCGACCTACAATACAAACTTCCAATATATTTGGCGGGACATATTCAATATGGCCGCCGAGCTATTCACCGAAAAGCCACGACAATATTACTTAGTCCCCCTCATTCAGACCTGCTGCGGTTGCACTCACGATCGGTTAGACGAGCCGATTGAGTAGTCTACTGAATAGGACGTCTCCTATTTCCTCATTTCAGGCTTCCATTTGGAATGAGGCAGTAGATCGGTACACGATAGCGGTAAATCAATTCTGCGATTAACACAGCATTAGCCTAAATTTAACGAAATAAAATCGTACTTTCCGATCGGAATTACAACCGAATGAGTCTGAATAAGGGGTATTATAAGTTATCACACAAAATGATGAATGAGTAATTAATAAATTAATTATGACCACAGATATGAAAAACAAACTTACAAAACATTTGTTAATAATATTTAAATTCATAAAAACCTTGTTTTCGTGACGTATCTGTGTATGAAGCCTGAGCCCCAAGGCACTGCGATATAGCTTGTGGCATATAGGACATTCAACTTTGAGATCGACTTTCTCATGGATACTAAAATAGAATAACATATAAAACAAATACCCCTAAAAATACAGGTGATTTTGAAGTCGTTATAATTACTCGTATGGGTCGAAGTACTCATCAATTTGAACAACTTTTATTATCGGACCAACTGTGAAATCACGAAAAAAAAAAACAGCTGTTCCATAAAAAAGATCAATACCTACTCGACCAAAATGTATGCAGCAGTTTTTGCCAACGACTTCAATATCACCCTTATAATAAAGAAAAACACGCTCATATAAATAAAGTATATTATTTAGTGACCGACCGAAGCTTCGTCTTCAGCTTTGGCCACCTTCGGCGAAACCTTCGGCTTCTTTTAAATTTAAGTTTTAGCTGTCCCCCGCGGTTTCACCCACGTTCCGGGTATATTTTTTTTTCATACAAACCTTGTCCTGACAATAACGAACACATAAAAGAAAGATTTATCCAATTTGGTGCAGTCGTTCGGAAGTTATGCGCGTATAAACATTTCGGCGATTCATTTTTATATATATAGATATATTTTAATCAATCTTGAACTGAATTTCTCAGGGTTTTTAAGCCTTCGGCCGAAGTGATAGCCGATTAATCGGCTTCGGCTTCGGCTTCGGTCGGACACAAATTGATAATTATGGTGTCTTACCGTTTATGGGAATTGAGTTTAAACATATGTGTAAATGATTTATCACACTGGGTGCAAGTGAAGTCGGCCCCGTGGGCCTCCCCCCTGTGCTTGTACAACTGCTTCACTGTCCTACAAACAGGAGAATCCTCTGTACATAACTATTTGCTTTCTGAACCCTATTTTAACCCCTTAGGGGTTGAATTTCAATGTCAAAGCCATTTATTCAGTTTAAACCTTAAGGAAAAAATATAAAATATATTTATTCGACATACACATAACATTACAGAATTTAAAAAAATACTGAAATTGTCACCGGCTCAGAAGCCAGCCTCCAACTGAGAAGAACCGGCAAGAAACTCGGCAAGGTTACATTATTATATAAAAAAAAGCTGTCCCTGAGAAAAAAGTAGCCTATGTCCTTCTCCATAACATAGGCAATCTGTTGAACCAAATTTCATCGCGATTGGTTCATCGGTTTAGGTGTGAAGGTAACAAACAAACAAACTCACATTTGCATTTATAATATTAGTTTGGATTAATAGATTATAATATAATTGGATAGTGTAAAATATAAATTTAACTTACGAGAAGCTCTCTTTACAATCCTTACATTGTCGTTTTGTTTGGTGATGGTTCAAATCATAATGCTGCAGAGCCGCCTGGAGAGTCGTCAGTTTCCGCTTGCAAAACAAACACGCGAATGATCTGTGAAAAACCATTAATTATTGTCTGTACAGGTTGTTTTAAGAGAGGTAGAGCATAGCGATATGTCGCTCAGAGAGCAGCTCGACTGGGGAAGTACCTCGACCTTACAGAATACCGCAGCCAAATAACTGATAGTTGTGTTCCTGCGCGTGAGTAAGGTCGCCAGAGCTCATCGGGGAGGGGGGAAGGGTCGGCAACGCGCGAGTGATATGTCTGGTGTTGCAAGCGTTCATAGGCTACGGTAACCGCGCCTATGAACCCGTTGAGTTTGAGTTTTTGTCTGATTTAGAAAAGAAAAGAAAGAAATACATTTATTCAGGACAACACACAACATTACATTAACTAGACCTACTCACACACGACACACTATATAAAAACACAAGAAACAAATAATAATGTAATGTTGCGTGATGCCCGGAATAGGTTCCGACTCAGCATAATGCTAAGGTTACAAACTAACCCTCGCGCTGGTTTTCAGTCGGAACCCACGTCCATGACATCACGAACATACAGTGACAAACACACAAAATTCAAAAACAAAATAACAATGAAATGAACACAACAACATCTAATACATAGAAATCATTAAAATGATGGTCGGACTGACAAACCGACTGGTCGGACAAACCGTGCGAGTTTTGTAACACGTGTCCATAGATAATACACTATATACTAGAGACAGATTTGACATTGACTTTTTTACTAGAGAGAGATTTGTTTTATTATCTCATACGCAATGTATCGGTACCGTGGCAAAACGCACGTAGCGAACTGCAGTGCAGCGAGACGTCGCGCGTCGTCCGTTAGAGTATTTCAACATCAATTGCTGGTTTTTTTTTAGCTGTGTTATTTACATTAATGAAGATTTACGTACATCTATAGAGAATGTAATTTTACATTGAAATAAAGGAATAGTAACTGAAAAGCGATTTTACTTCCGCCCCTGTCTACGACAAAATAAAGGTCGAGTGTTGTGGCAACACTGGACCGACCAGAGAGCGGCGGAAGCGGTGGGCCGCCGCCATTAGATTGATGGACAGAGCGACGAGGACACACGCGCACGATCACTACATCCCATGCTGTTACTTTGCTATACTAGTTTAATAAAACTACTTTTTATACAGTCCACTATTTTTATTGAGTTATTTAGGGCCAAACCAGCCCCTTTTTAAATAACGAGACATTGATTCGTTAATTTGGCCAAAACAAAGATTGAAGTTCGTAGAAGATGAAAAGTTAGCTATATTTATCTACCTATACATATATACATTTTTTTTTGTTAATTTTTTTAATACTTTGTTCTAGAAGGTTCTTATGGAAATAAAAAATAAGAAAATTGCGCAGAAAATTGGAAAATATCAGAAAACATAATAATAAGGGATCCCGGGTGAAACTGCAGGGGGAAAGCTAATCAGACCTGCTCGGTTGCGGTCCCGATTCGGTAGACGAACCGATTGAGTAGTCTACTGAATAGGATGGCTCCTATTTTCTCATTTCAGACTTCCATTTGGAATGAGGCAGTCGATCGGTACACGATAGCGGCAAATGAATTTAGCGACTAACATAGCATCAGTCTTTAAACGAAATAAAATCGTCCTTTCCGATCGGAATGGCAACCGAATGGGTCTGAATAAGGGGGAATGATTGATAATTATTGGATATGTATCTTGATAATTTCATACCGTTTACTTACATATAATGCAATTTGGTGTGTTCATCTAACTCCTCTTGGGTAAACCATCTTTGTTGGCACACCTTACATTCAAATAATCCTGAAATCTGTAATAATAACAAATATTTAAAAAAAACATACAACCGAATTGAGAACCCTTCCTTTTTTTAGTCGGTTAAAAATACACTGAATGGGGAAAGTCTTCAAAAATGTAACGAATTTTGTGCCTAAAAATAAAACGAGTTATTTTATACTTTTCTTTATGTTTATTGTCTAACACCCCTAGGGGTTGAATTTTGAAAAAACCCATTCTTAGTGTATTACTATGTTATATGAGGAACTTGTGTGCAAATTTTCAAGACGCTAGACCCAGCAGTTTGGGGCCATTCAAGTATGACGTAAGCATGAAGGAGGGTGGGGAGGGGCTAAAGGAGGAGTGACAGCTTTGCTTACATTTGCTGACAAGGGGGAGGGATTAAAAATTACTAAATTGCTACGTAGGTAATACTTGAACGGGCACTTTAAGGTGTGCGTTGATATGTCAGTCAGTCACCCCTTTTATTTAATTAGACAAAAATAAAGATTTATCTATCTATTAATTAGACCTACTCCATTTTAAGTCTGATGTCTGATGGTATGGTGGTAGCTTCAGTAAATTCGACCTTCATAAGTGCCCTCCTAGGGCCTAAACTGAATAAATGGCTTTGACTTTGACTTTGATGATACTTACATCTTGATGCTTCACAGCATGACTTTCCAAAGCTTTATCACTGATAAACGACATCATACATTTTAAACACTTCTTAGGGTTGTTATTAAATAATGCATTTGTTAATTTCTTCTCCTTAATACGAGCCAAGTCACTATCTGTTAATGTTATTATTCTAAATATATCCTTATAATATTTGCCTGTTTTTATGTCAAAATTAATACATTTTGGATCTGCAACTGGAAAAAATCAATAAGTTTTGACTACAAAGGATGTTTTTTTTATTAGCATGTATTTGACCACAATCCACCATGGTATGTGTCAATGTGGTCTAATGTGGTAAGGACACAAAGGCTAGAAGGGTACTGGCTATCAACTACAGCTGCCATAATACACTGTAGGTGGATTCGGACCCACAACCTTTAACGAGTTTGAAATTTCAGTGAAGGAATCCATAGCACAGTGCTAGGTACTACAATGAACCCTACATTGTAGTACCTGGCTGGCTACCCTCAAGATGAAAATCTGTCGCTAAGCACCTCCCAATGTGTTCCTTTAGTTGCAATTGAGAGCCAGTTTTTTGATGACCTAAATTGGACTGAAATCCGACCGTCTCTGATAGATATACCAATCGGATTGTCCCGATTTTTTTTCCCAAAAGGTGGCAACCCTGGACGGTAGCCACTTACCATCAGGTGGACCACCTAGCTGCTTATCAGCATTCTGACATAAATAAGGGATGATTTATTTTTGTACCAGACTATGATCAAAACATATTTTTCACCAATCCTCAGAATATATCAACCACATCCTGTTTAACATATGTGAGATAAAAGGAATACCTGTTTCATCTTTTTTAGATTCAATCACCTCCAATGGTTGAGGATCTATCCTTTCATTTAACATTGCCAATTCTTCAGCTTCACTGCTTGTCTCAGTTTCAGAACCCCGGGTAGGAGAGAGAGCGGGAAATACCTCCAATTTTAACTTAACATCACTGTCTTCTGTATCTAAATTATCTTTTGTAACACCTTCTTCTTTAATAGTGTCTTCATTGTAGAGAAATTCACTGCATGATATCGATTCAGGTTTCATTATTTTTAATTGCGTTAGGCTTTGGAGGTTATTTAGCTGAAATGATGAAGATTAGAATATAAAAGTTACATACATGGCCTTAGGATGATGCAGGAGCCATCAGCAGATGGCTGTGTAAAGGAAGATTTCTAGATATTATTATATTGTAATATATGTAGGGTTTCTAAATAATTATTAATTACTAACTTCCTTCCCACGGTTTCACCCGCATTCCTGGGGAAATCTTAATGTTTTCCCGGGATAAAAAGTAGCCTATATCCAGGGTATCTGCTACCTACATACCAAATTTCATCAAAATAAGTTATAATATTAGTGTAATATGAGTTATGGGACATAATATTATGATTAAAAAGTAAGATGTGCACCAGAGAGAATGAATGGATGGTCAACTAAATAAGGATGACTACACATAACACAAAGAAAATAATAATAAAATAAATCTGCTGTGAAAAAATATCCCAATGTTCATTTGCTCCTTAAAAAGGTCAGCAACACATTGGCAATCCATCTGATATTGCTTATCCATAATTTTCAGCCTCCTGATATAAGTGTTATGGTTTTAAAAAAAAAACATGTGAGTACATACTTACCATACCTCTCTTAGCTGCAATAGCAAGTAATGCTTGAGCACTATGTGCTCTTTTATAAAACATTGTTGCTTTCTTTAGCATTGCCTTGCACTCCCAACAGATTTTATCATATTGGCCTATCTGCAGAATAATAAGCAAAGCTTGGAATTACATTATAGTATTGTATGACAGACATTTGTGTGCATGAACATATAAAAGGAAAAGGTGACTGACAGACTGATCTATCTACGCACAGCTCAAACCACTGTATGGATCGGGCTAAAATTTGCCATACAGATAGCTATTATGATGTAGGCATCCGCTAAGAAAAGGTTTTTGAAAATTCCTTCCCTAAGGTAGTAAAATAGGGGTTTGCGGGTGAAACCGCAAGGTGGTATGGTAGTAAGTATATATTAAGAATACTTATTTATTTATTCTCATGATAAGTTCAGAGGTAGAAGTTTCCAGGAATCACAATTGAAGAAAAGTTATCATTGCAATGGTGGTTACCCGGGGATATGCTATGATTTAATTAGTGTGTGAAGCCAGATCAGGTGGCGTATAGGTGGTGATTATTCTAAGAAGTGTGGAATCTCCATTATGCTTGTGTATGACCGCAATCTCACTATGGTAAGTGATGATGTGGCTGCAGATGGTAAGCACACAAAGCCTAGTAGGAACTGGCTCTCAAGTGCACCTGCCGGAACACCAATAGTGTGTTCGGCGACAGATTTTCAACTTGAGGGTGGTAGCCAGCCAGACAGGTACTACAAAGTACCCTACCCATGTGCCATGGTTTCCTCACGATGTTTTCCTTCACTGAAAGCTCAAGCTCATTGAAGACCGCCCCTAAGGCTACTCTCTGACCTAGGATACGAACCCACGGGCGCGGCGGTATAAGAATATTGCTACCTACCTTTAAATCAGGAAAGAGTTTAATTATGTGGTCCATGGTATTCGCAAGAGATAAAATTCTATCTTCACTCAGACATGTCGAACATACGGAATCTTTGATGTTAATCCACTGGATATTTAAATCCATTTTTTTATTTCTCTCAATTTTAGTTGGGTAAAATACTAAAATAGCCCATCCATAAATGGATACTGCTAGCGTTATTATATGAGTAAAAATATACGGGTTGACTTGAGAACCTCCTCCGTTTATTTCGTCGGTTAAAAATAGTTAAATAAATTTTATTTTACAAAGCGAACAATCAACAAACCTAACCTAATCAATCAGTAAACAAACTAGGCTTGTCAAAAAAATATCGATATATCGACATTATTAGTTCATTGGATCGATATTTTTTATTCCCAGAATTTTATTTACATATTTACAATTAAAGTAAAAAATACAACCTATGATATATAGAAAACATCCTCAAAGCCCTCGCTGCTGTCGATATTTTATGTTTCAATTATATGGATAATATTCTGAATAAAGAAGAGGTATAAAATATACCGATATTTTTTATCAGAATGTCATACAATTTGAACTTTTTACTTAAGTATTTTTTTTAACAAAGTATATTTTTTGTGGTTTGTTTGTTTATGCTTGACTCTGTTCTGAGGAAGCAACAAAAAATATACTTATTTATCGAGCAAGAATATTCTCTTTGAAATTGTACCGATATATCGATGTTTTCAAAATTTTAATATCGACACTATTTTGCATTTCCGACATCCCTAAAACAAACGCACGCGCTGACGCACACCGCACAGACTACCCTCTGTACTATTAAGTATTCTCATATTCTGTGCCTCTGGGGGTGGCGCAGGCACAGAATACTTAATAGTACTACGCGCAGGCGTCACAGACCACATATCACTATATACTTGTCACATAATACTTTTAGTATCTTTTTAAAGGATTAGAAGGAATGTCTAGCTATCTCTTTCACATAGGTATGCCGACTTGTTTTTCTTAGTTATTTAACTTTTTCCTTAGAGCATAAAGCCAACCCATTTTCTCATCAATTACATTATCTTACTTAACTCATTTAGCGCTCTGCACTATAGTGGTTAGACCAACCATAATGGCGCTCCCACACAGTATTACATTAGTTCTTACCAAACACTGTCTTACATGATGCATAGAATTGCTTTACTGCCTTACAACCAAAACTAGGAAATGAAACACTTAAATACTTAATTATAATTTATTAAAATATCATGTATCGTTTCGCGCGTGTTTCTCGTGCAACGCGCGCACATGCGCGTGCAGCGCAGTGGACTGCGCGAAGCGAGCGCCGCACGTTGAGCACGCGTGTGGACGCTCGCCTGTGTGTGTGCGTAGATGATTCGAGAGGATTTTATTCGTCTGGAACATAGAATTAAATCTAGATGTAATTTTTAATGCATTTTAATTTATTACGTCAATTTCAAACGCTTCATGAGACATACTAATACCCCCATATTCGGACCTGCTCGGTTGCGGTCCCGATCGGGTAGACAAACCGATTGAGTAGTCTACGGATGGTTCCTATTTAACAAGCTTTTATTTAACTTGCAATGTATGTAACTATGTTTGTTCGGGTGGAATCTTGCAAGTCGTATTTCACCCACATCCAGTGGTCGGATTGACTTGATATTTGGTATTAAATATTCAAAATGGAGACCATCAACCTTGCGGCCATCTTGTTTTAGTCACGTGTCAGATAATTGTCACGTGCGAGAAAGAGGTAGAAAAACCATCAATCTATTTACAATATCAGCTTCGACTTTGAGGTCGAACGTGTTACCATTATCAACTTGTTTATATTTTTTAACACCATCGGCCGCATTCCGTAAAGTAAGGTGAGATACATACGCAAAAATGTGATGTTTGGCTACTTACAGAAAATCCTCTTCCACACATGTAGCAAATCTTGTTCTTCGGAGGCAGTATACCTTCATGCACTCTTCGGTTATGCTTCACCAAATCTGCGTTTCTTGTGAAATTCTACAAATAATATATTATTATGTTAAAGATGCAATGTGATAAGAACTATTTTTTTTTACTTTGTGTACGCTTGTGTTTGACCACAGTCTCACTACGGTAAGTGATGATGTGGCCTAAGGTGGTAAGCACACAAAGCTTAGAAGGAACTTTATTAGAAAAGTATCAAATTGCAGAATTGGCTATTTTCATGTTTTCAAACACGACGTTTTACGTTGAAAATGTGACGTCACACAATCAGAGATGTGAAAAAATAGTTTAGTAAAGGTATTTAAATACAAAATGCAAATGCATTGTAACTTTACTATTTCAAATAGAAATACAAAATGGTTTTAAATAAAAGTATTACGCTACAGGCGGCGTCCTGTTTCAACATAATCCCCCTTATTCAGACCCAGTCGGTTGCCATTTCGATCGGAAAGGACGATTTTATTTTGTTAAATTTAGGCTGATGCTGTGATAGTCGCAGAATTAATTTGCCGCGATCGTGTACCGATCGACTGCCTCATTCCAAATGGAAGTCAGAAATGTGAAAATAGAAGCCATCCTATTCAGTTGACTACTCAATAAAAATATTTTTCTGTGGTCTAACCGATCGGGACCGTAACCGAGCAGGTCTGAATAACCCCGATTATTTCCACGTGGGCAGCGATTTTATTCCCATATATTTGAAGTAGGTACATAATAATATTTATATTAGATACCGCAAGCCGTCCAAGCGTAGATGCACCAACAATAAATTGTCTCTATTCAAATTTGCACTTAAGATACAGGATTTCAATTCAATTTCTCGACTCAAAAACGACTTGACTTGTTCAACAATATGAACCTAAAATAATATTACCTTATCACACTCTTGACACCTGTACTTATAAAACTTGAGATGTACCAAATTGTAATGATCCTTCATATATATTTTCTTTGAGAAATATTTGTCACATCCAGGGCAGGGGACCCTGTTTACAAAAGTTTTAGGTTAAGCTAAATTAGTTGACGAAACCTAGCAATCGCCTATGGTATCTGCTCCTAAGCACATTTGCATGGCAATAATTTTTTGTTCATTTTTTTTTTCAGTAACATAGAGCATAGAGCTCCCTGGGGTGTCATATATAAGTATGTTTAGAGGTAAATATTCTGGGGGGGGGGGGGCTGACTGACATGAGATCATCTCATCATCATCCCTACTTGAACTACTTGAAGAGGTTGAGGTACTCATCTATATGAACAACTTTTATTAAGGGACTCAATGTGAAATCATAAAAAAATATCAGATGTTCCATACAAAAGTTCAATATACTCGACCATAATGTATGAAGCAACCGTTTTATTTTACGCTATATCAGAGTTAGCCCCATAATAAAAGTTGTTCACATTGATGAGTACTTCCACCCCTGCAAGTTTTGCCAGTGTTAAAAAAATCACCCTGTATTTTAATTTTGATACCTTTCCTTTACCTTCCACGAATAAGGGTGAAAGGGAAGGGGTATTTTAACGGCGGAAGTACTCGCCTATTACTTTGACTTTGAAGATTATCAAACTGAGGGTTTAATGTCAACGTAGAAATAGTATGTGTAAACATTAATATGAGGAGGGGGACAATTAAAAGGTAGGAGGGGGATACATAAATAAAAGTGGGGGATTCTATAAAATTTACTAGACACTTGGAAAACAGTACAAAACACTTACCTAACCCTTTTCCTAGGTTTATGCCTTGCGCTATTAGCCAGATGCCACCTATATCTATAAACATCGACGTATCGTTTGTCGCACTCCACGCAATAAGCGGTGGGGGTGGATGGAGGTCCGTGACGTATTTTGTTGTGTAACCAGAGACCGTTGTATCGCGCGAAACGTTTGTCACATTGCTTACATTCGAAGGGAGAGTGCTGTTTTCTGGAAGGTTTTTGTAATGACTAGCTACTGCCCCACAGTTTCAACCACATTCCCGAGGGATCTTATGTTTTCCCGGGATAAAAAGTACTTTATGTTATTTCAGGGTGTGATCTATCTCTGTGCCAAGTTTCATCCAAATTCATTGAGCTGTTTATGCGTCATTGAGTCGCAAACCTCCAAACACATTTAAAACATTATTAGGTAGGTATTATAATAAATAATAAGAAATAGGATTGTTTGAACAGATGTTTGTTACTAACTTACATCAAATAGATAGCCAGATAATGCCCCTGACAATCCCCCTTATTCAGACCCATTCGGTTGCCATTCCGATCGGAAAGGACGATTTTATTTCATTAATTTTAAACCCAGTATATATAATACATAACATTTTTAGATACCTTGCTCAAAAGCGTATACTGTCATATTGAGAAGTTTTTGTTTTTAAGTAGTGTACAAGGTTAAAAATTTTACCTGATATGGTCTTTTATACAATATCTCATTTTGAAACTTATACCACAGTAATCACATATGAATTTCTCGTGCCATTCCTTGAAGTGCTTGAAAAAGTCACGTCGACCACTGTAATGAACCAAATTAATCATCATAGAAGGGAAGATGCGTTTCCCACTCACCATGTGTGGAACAACAAAATTAAGTCTAGTCTACTAATTTAGTATGCATTAAACTGATGTAAGCAGAGCTATTAAACGAACAAGATGGCATTGGAATAATTATAATTACGTTTAAATCACATGCTCACGACATCACTTTTGCTGACTGCAGCGCCAGCCCTAGGGTAGGGCGAGAAGAGCAGTCGCTCTAGGCGCCAGATGGAAAGGGTCGCCAAAAAGCCAAATGCGAAAAATCATCTAACAAATTCTGATTTTTGAAAAAATTTAAAATATTATTTATTTATCATAAACTGAAATACAATTTATGTGATGTGAAAGCGTCCACCAAGGAGCGCCGAAAGACAATCTCGCTCTACCTTAATCTTGCTAGGGCCGGCACTGGCTGACTGTCTGACGATCGAATGCGGTGTGGTTGCACCTTATTATGAGTTATATAAAAAAAAACATACCCAAACTTCAGTTCGCATTTCAAACATTGAAAAACCTTTCTATGTTCTTTCTTGTAATGCCAACATCTTTCATTCACATCTTGGCAGGTGAAACCACATATTTTGCATTTGTACGTGTAGTAATGTTTATTTATATGCTTCGATAGATGTCGCTTCTTGCTGAACCTTATATCACATATATTGCATATGTAATTATCTTGTGTCTGAAATGTTTGAATTGAGAATTAATTGATCTTTTTTATTCAAATAAGCCCTCATATGCACCTATGAATAGTCTCGACTCTAAGAGCGGTTTAGAAAGTTGCTTTAATAAAAGAGATAGCAATAAACTTGAAAATTACTGTTTTTAATATAGACCTAGATTTGTTACAAGCATGTTTTATTGTAGTACAACTGTCAATATTCACGTTGTGGGGGAAAAATAACCTAATGATGATGTTTAAAAATAGAGTAATGCATAAAACTTATGAAAATACAGCAATTACTCTTAAGACACTAAGTATGTCTAATAGGCCTGGTCCTATACGAAACACACGCATTAATTGGGGTAAGACGTAAAAGGGGTGCACCTAAATTAAAAGGGGGGAGGACATAAAATGATATCTATAGGTGACTTGGATTATTAAGAAGATAACTTCGTAGACTAAACTGAAGAGGAGTTCAGATATAAATTTTGTGGAAGTAATGAACATTCCTCTCTTAATTTTAATATCAGATTTGAATTTGAGGGGATAGAAGACTAGACTTACTTTCATATTTCCTAAAACCTAATAACGACGGCATTGATAGGTGATGAAGATCCTAAAAAGCTTTGGCCTCACCTTATCATGAAAATTATTACAATGTTCCAAAAACATACTCTCATTATTATATCCCACAATACATTTATCACATTTGTACTTCTTCGACTTAAAATATTCGCTATCTCGTTCCCTCTCCAAGCATTCCCTCAACTCATTATCATCTATCTGTACTCTTTTAAAAGTTTCATCAAAGTTCAATTCCTTGTTTGTGAGAATTTTGAATTTGGGTTTCTTATTTTGCAATGCCCATCGTTTTGCCCATTTATTATCATGTTTTTTAATTTTAATTGTATTCTCTTTTTTAACTTCCACATCATGGACTGTATCATCATTTAAATTATCATCAGAATCATTATTAACTTCCAAATCATTGGTTTTTGCTAGGTCCACATCTAGTTTTTCTACGTAAACAGGCTTTATGTCTGTTTGTATATTAGTTTCATTCACATAAACAGTGTTGGGATGGGTATCATTTATAATAACTGTTGTTAGGCTTGATAGAGTCCCGTAAATTAAGCTCTGAAAGAAGAAATTGCATTACTGATATAGGTTCTGCGGTATTGGTAAATGGAATTGAGTTTGTTTTAGTTGATTTGTACTACTATTCTGGAAAAGTTATAATAACACAGGTCTTTAGAAAGAAAATTTATTTATAATCTTTACAATGGATAGCTAGATAAACTCTTTATTGTAAAAAAAAAAAATATGCGCATTAAATAGACTTAGGCGCCATCCATAAATTACATCCCTCATAAAGGGGTCGGCGAAGTGTGACATTGTGTGTGACTAGGGGTGAGAGGGGTCCTAAGTTTGGTGATGTCACATTTCAAAATATATTAGATTTTGATATAGTATTAAAATGCGAAATTTGAACTGTTAAAAGCGAAAAACTTAAATATATTTCCAATTCTATGTGTAGAAACATGTAATTTTATTTTTGCATGGTGGTAGGGTACTATGTAGTATTACCCGCCTGTCTGGCTACCACCCTCAAGTTGAAAATCTGTCGCCAAACACCTATTGGTGTGTTCCGGCAGCTGCGCTTATGAGCCAGACCCTTCTAGGCTTTGTGTGCTTACCACCTTCAGCCACATCATCATCTACCATAGTGAGATTGTGGTCAAACACAAACCTATACAAAGTAAAAAAAATTAAAAAATCGTGTGACGTAATTTATGGATGGCCCCTTATCGATAAGTAGCAATCTCTAGACAAGCTTTGAATAACATAAAAAAATTGTACCAAAAACTATAAACATGTACTAAGTCAACTGTAAGTCTATGAAATAAGGCACATAATCCATTGTTTATTCAAGGAATCACATTAACACTGGGCTATCTAACCTGGCCTTGTTGGAATGCTTCATTAGCTTTCTGCACATGATTTTGGAAGTGCACAACTTTCTGCAATAAGCCAAGACATTCCCAACAAAGCTGTATTGTTTCTAAATCAATTGTTGTCTGAAAATATAGAAAATTAATTGGATTAGTCAAATAAAATCTTACCAAACTGATCCTATCCTACTACATACAGTGTTTGTTTGTTTGTGACTCCTTAGCTCCATAATGACTGAATGGATTTTCATGTTTATTAATAAAACAAAGGATACTTTTTGCCCCAATAAAGTGCCACAGGACTATGGGTGAAATATGGTGCGGAAAATAGTAAGTATTGTATAGTGCATCCAAGACACCATAGTTTTTTTAAGTATACTCTTATGGCTGTGTCTGACTAAAGCCAAGGTGATTCAGTGGTGAATTCAGTAACCAAGATCTTGGAGCCGGTTTAGGTCACTGGCCCATACTTCATAGTTATTGACTTACATACGGATGAATCAATGGACAGAAAGAGAAGTTTTAATGTATGTGAAATCAGACTATTCGTTCCTCCATTCTTATCTGTCTTATAATTTTGAGTGTCGGACTATGGGTTTAAGTCCCTAACTGTATGGAGGCTTCTGTCCCACAAGGCTTTTGATGATGATGATGATAGTGGTGAGTAGCCTAATGCGATGGATAAATGTTAACATAAAATAAACTTACAGAACAAAAAATCTCCGATGTGAGTTTTTTGTAAATATCAACAAATTGCCCCAATAGAAACAATTTGCGACCCACGCTGAGACACACACGACACTGCGCTTGAATATAATAACTAATTTCATGTTTTATTTCTTTTTCATCCATTTATCTTGAAAATGTTAGAAAATAAAACTTTTTTCAATTTTAAAAGTACCTACTAAAAAAAAAATTTTGCCCTGAAATATTTTACAATAAAACTATTTAGTAAATATGATATTAATAGAATAATGAACGTAGAAAAAAATCATAGAAGACAGATTATTGGATAGTAATTTAAGAATTTTTAAAACATGAAGGAAATCCTCACAATTTATTTACAAATAAAAATAATCCACAGATTCAATCAGACATCAGACAGACAGTCACAGACTTAGTAGAGATGCTACGCATCAGACGGGGCACTCGCAGAGTAAAAATATCGCTCTACGTAAAGTGACACTAATGAATATGACAGTTTTTTTTTTTTTTTTTGGTAGCTTTATGTAATAGTACATAACAAGCCCAAGGACACAAGTCTTTTTGCCTTCGTTAATTTTAGCGTTTCAACCTAATTAATATTTTCTAATTTTTTTTACTTGGGTTTGTAAAATAGGAGTCGGAGTAATAAAATACCTTGTGCTATTTATTTATCCTTTTATTTTTTAATTTGGTTTTATATTTATCATAAGCCTTTTGTTGCATAGGAGGCAAACTTTTATCTTTCAACCTAAACACATCGGTTCCCTTTATTATTTTATTAATTATATTACACCAATTAAATACTGTTAATCGAAGAGTTAATTCAAGAAAGCATTCTAATACAGCTTCCTTGTGTAGTGCACAATCCAGGAAGTCAAACGAATACTTGGCTTTAATTATATTTTTTATTTCTTTTAGAATACCAATCTGTTGAGGTCTGCAGACAGTCGACCGACAGACGTCAGACAGTCAACATGTCAAGTCAAATTAGTACTGCCAGCTTTAAGAGGTAATTACACTACCCGATTTAGGGACTCCGATTTAGGGCCACCTACTCTGAAGCAACTGCTCTAACTACGATTACACCTCCCGATTTCCGATTTTAGGAGTCCCTAAATCGTATAGTTTGATGTTTATGGGGATAATAAATTTGATTATAGCGTTCAAAATTTGTTAGCGTCAACCAGTCAATCAACAGTTTCGGTTGACACTGACATATTTTGGTTAATTGTACATAAATTGACAGACAATAACAATAAATTGAAATACGATAATCTTTGTAAATTTGCAAAATCGATGATGTGTTTGCCGGTATGAAACGCCTCTTGTGAGCGTATATTTTCACAAGTAAATTTGGCAAAACCTGAGCAACGTAATAGATTTTCAAACACTCACATATGATGACTTTTACATGTAAAACAAGGTGTAATTGATAACGGTGGTAATTGCACGAATTTCCAACCCGACAATAGTACGGTCAAATTAATTAAAAAATCAAAATATTATGACAATTATGAATGAATGAATGAATGAATGAATGAATGAATGAATGAAATATTCTTTATTGTAATCTCCATACAGGAAAAGTATAGACATATAAAATTAAGAAAGAGAATACAATTTAGGCGAATGAATGAATGAATGAATCTAATTAAGTATATACCTAATAATATAAATAAATTCTGATAATATTAAACTTGTGTCTCATTTCATACCAAAAATGATCATTTTAGGCCACAAACTACGTCAGTACAATTTCAGTAGGTTTTTCCAAAACGTTAGTAGATTTCAGTAGAAAAATAAGTTACGTCTGTCTAGTAGTCTAGAGGTTTTGGAAAACGGTCACACTGATAACGTTACGAATGTGCTACAAAATATTCGTGTGGTGTTTATGTTTTTATTTAAAGCTTATTCAACATTTCTCAGTCATTTTCTCAATTAAAATGAAATGTTAAAATATTAATTAAATATCCTGTGATTTCATATCAACGAATAAACCATGAATATAATAAAATTAGAAGAGGAAAAGAAGCTAATACTTTGTCATGGTTGTCTGAGCTCTGATAGAAGAGTTTCGCTGTTACGAGACGACTCTGCATTGTTTTTAACTTTATTAGGAGCTCAGCATCAACTAACACTCAATGTTAGTACATATCTATAATTTTTTAACATTTGAATTCCATTTTATAAAACTTACCTATTTGTAAAAACTAACCTTTTGTAAAATACGTAATAATTAACTACACCAACTTCTCATTGCTATTTCCCTCAATAAAGGCTACGTTAAAGTATATATAGAACTAGTTAGTGCCCATACTCTTTAGATATATTAAATTTTATATGTCTTTATTTTGCTTTGTATAAGTTTGTGTTTGACCTCAATCTCACTATGGTAAGGGATTATGTAGCCGAAGGTGGTAAGCTCACAAAGTCTAGAAGGAACTGGCTCTCAAGTGCACCTACCTGAACACACCTATAGATGTTTAGCGACAGATTTTCAACTTGAGGGTGGTAGCCGGCCAGATAGGTTCTACAAAGTACCCTACCACTGTGCCATGGCTTCCTCACGATGTTTTCCTTGACTGAAGCTCAAGCTAATTGTAGGATTGGAACCCACAACCTTTGCCGTGGTGTCCAACATCACTACCAGTGAGCTATCATTGGCTTAAATGTCTATATATTTGTTGGTTGTTTTTACTTTTGATTTGATCTTGCTAGTATTAATGCAACCAACATTTGAACATAATATTACCATATCTATATACTTCTACACTAATATTATAAAGAGGAAAGATTTGTATGTAAGTATGTATGTTTGTAACGAATTGGCTCAAAAAACACTGCACTGATTTTAAAAATTATTTTCTTTCACCGTTAGAAAGCTACATCTTCACCGATTAACATAGGCTATATTTTATCCAGGGAATGCGGGTGAAACCATGCGTAAAAGCTAGAAATAAACTTATATATAAATTATTACAAACTGCATTATTTACAGTATCCTTTAGCCTATGAGTAAGCTGATGGGCTATGCTGCTTCAACTAACAAAGCAATAGTGCATTATAAACCTTAATCTTAGAGATTTTAGCTCTAATTTCTATTAGTGGATAATATACATAAGTTTGGCCGTGTGTGAGAAATAATGTTCCAGAATATTTATATCTAATATATAATATTCTTGTGTCACAGTGTTTGTCTGCAAAGTCCTCCGAAAGGGCTTGACCGATTTTTATGTTTTTTTTTTTGTGTATATTTGGTAGGTCTGAGAATAGGTCATAGGCTATTTTTTATACCGTTATGCGGGTGAAACCGCGGGGGACAGCTAGTTATATTTATAATAATTCATTTATCTTTTTCATATGGTTTCAGGACACAAAGGAGTTAACACTTTGTTGGGAGTGTATAGCAATGATGAAAAATATACAAACATTCCAAAAACGTATAAGAAATGCTCAAATTATACTTTTACAATCACTATATATGGTGAGTATAACTCATCTGAGGTTTCACCGCGAGTTTAATAGGAAACTAATGCCAATCCCCTTTATTCAGACCTGCTTGGTTGCAGTCCCGAGGTAGACAAACTGATTGAGTAGTCTACTGAATAGAATGGCTCCTATTTTCTCATTTGAGACTTCCATATGGAATGAGACAGTCGATCGGTACACGATCGCGGCAAATGAATTCTGCGACTAACACAGCATCAGCCTAAATTTAACGAAATAAAATCGTTTCCGATCGGAATGGTAACCGGTTGGATCTAAATAAGGGGGAATTTCTCCCGCTAGAGGCGCCACTGTGTTATAACGTAAACAAATGACGCCATTGGACACATTTACAATATGTTTCGGTGGCGCCATCTACAGTTTTGCATAAGCAACCCTATTCCAACTAACCTGCATAGATAGTGCAGGAATCCTACTAATATTATAAACTATAAGCTTTTCGCCCGCGGCTTCGCTCGCGCTGACAAAAAAAACTTTTTCCCGTTTAGCCAATTTCGATGAAATAAACAATATAAATGTAAACTCCAAAAATCTTTAAATGACGATAACTTTTTTTTGCAACATTCGATTTTAATGAAACAAATCCAATATTCTGCTCCAAATTAAACTCTGTCTATCTGTGAAAACTACATGAAAATCCTTTAAGTGGTTCTAGAGATGTGCGCGTAACAGACAGACAGACAAAAGAATTTAAAAAATCGCTTGTGTACTCTTCTTTAAGTACCCCCTTATAACAAAAGTACACTTTTTATTTTTTTATCTGTCTATCTGTTTGTTCTGGCTTATATCCGAAACGAGTGAACCGATTTTGACGGGACTTTATATGGCACATATCTGGCTGTATAGCTAAGGAGTAACTTAAGCTACTTTTTATAACAGGAATGTGTGTGAAACCGTACAGAACAGCTAGTAGCAAATAAGATATATGCTATTATTTCCAATTTAATACTTTCAGGGTCACCCTGATACATTATCAACACTTACCCTTACATTTAAAGGTAATTTTGATGTAACAATAGATCGAGACAGCGATATTGAGACAGAAAATAAAGATATATTGAACAATTTAAGTGATGAAATAAAACAAGAAACAGTTATTGAAGAGGATGAGGTATGTGAAATAATTGTTACTTGAAGTTCAATTATATTCAAGGCGAAGATAGTTGACTACTGTGACGAAGGTTGTGGGTTCGAATCCTACGAATTTCAGTAAAGGAAAACTGAGCAAACCATTGCATGGGTGTAAGGCAAGATGAAATTAGTCGCCAAGCAGCTACTGGTGGGTTCCGGAAGCTGTACTTGAGCTACAGTTCTTTCTAGAATTTTTGTACTTACCATATATGCTAAATTATGATTATGATACCGCTTTTTAGGGTTCCGTACCCAAAGGGTAAAACGGGACCCTATTATTAAGACTCCGCTGTCCGTCCATCTGTCCATCTGTCACCAGGCTGTATCTCATGAACCGTGATAGTTAGACAGTTGAAATTTTCACAGATGATGTATTTCTGTTGCTGCTATAACAACAAATACTAAAAAACAGAATAAAATAAATATTTAAGGGGGCTCCCATTCAACAAACGTGTTTTTTTTTGTCGTTTTTATAGATAATGGTACGGAACCTTTCGTGCGCGAGTCCGGCTCGCACTTGGCCGGTTTTTTTAATGATGATGTTGGTAACTCGTATATGTATATGCCGAATGCTCAGGAAACTTCGATAGCGCGATGTAGAATCTTGTGGCGCCATCTATCCACGGATTGTGAATGTGCTTTTTATGTGGTTGATAGATATCAAACATTATCTATATATGTATGTATTTACAAAAGAAAAGTAGTATATGTAGTATATCAGTTATCTGGCTTCCATAGTACAAGCTTTGCTTAGTTTGTGGGTCAGATGGCCGTGTGTGAGGAATAATGTCCCAGAATATTTATTATTAAGATTATTTATTCTTATATTTCTTACAGTTATTCGACATTATAACAAAAGAAGAAAACGACTACAGCGACACAGAATATATACCAGAGATAACTGAATCAGAAACACAGTCAAAAAAATACAAGAAAAAAATTAAAAACAAAGAGAAAACAAAAAAAATACTATCCATAAAGGGATATCAGAAATATGCAACAGTATCGAGTGGGGTGAAATTTGATATTAGTAATTTAAGTACATATTTTAATAAAGTATACATAAGTGATGGTGAAATGGAGGGCCTGATGGTTAGAGATAGAAGAGACTGTTCGTTTAATAGAATGCCTTTTAAATGTAACATATGTAAACTGGGATACAAGAGGCGAATTGATATAAATAGGCATAATGCTTGCTATCATAATGAGGTAAGGATAGAATTAAATAAATTATAATATAATTAATATCCTGTGACATTCCTCACACACGGCCGTCTGACCCCAAACTAAGCAAAGCTTGTACTATGGAAGCCAAATAACTGATATACTACATATACTACTTTTCTCTTTTGTAAATATGTATATAGATTCTTAGACACTCAGACTCAGGATAAACAGACGTGTTCATGCACACAAATGTTTGTCCTGAGTGGGAATCGAACCCACGGTCTGCGGCGTGAAAGATAGGGTATTTACTAACCACGCCAACTGGCCCGTCACATAAATAAACTTAAGCTTGTGTTTGACCACAATTTGCACTGTGGTAAGTGTCGATGTGGTCGAAGGTGGTAAGCAAAGCCTAGAAGGAACTGGCTCTCAAGTGCAGAACTGGTAGGTTAGCCTACAATCCTACTAATTGGGAGAAAAAATTATAGTTGAATATATTATGAGACTCTTACAAAATTCAACCCCTAAGGTCTATACATAAAAATAAATAAAAGTGTCTGTTTGTAATGTAAAAATAACAGCTTAACTTAAACTATAGAGAACTAGCTGTCACCGCGGTTTCACCCGCGTTCCCGAGGGATCTTATGTTTTCCCGGGATACAAAGTAGTCCATGTTCTTCTCCATACCATAGGCTATCTGCGTATCAAATTTCATCGCGATCGGTTCAGTGGTTTAAGCGTGAAAAGGTAACAAACAAACTCACTTTCGCATTTATAAGTTAGGATTAGGATAGCAACTGCGTTTTTGGATTTTTGAAAAATTAATATTCCTATCCACTAATCGATCCCGATGATTTTGAAATAAAAAAAAACATACTGTATTATTACATCATCTGATAGTGTTGCTGATAAGGATCAATTTCTGAGAAGTAATGATATATGGAAAATTTAAGATTTTTTTATAATTTTCCATCCGTTCCAAATGTCTCTTTCGCATCCTAACTAATGTTTGTTACCTTTTCACGCCTAAACCGCTCAAGCGATCGTGATGAAATTTGGGACGCAGATAGCCTATGGTATGGAGAATGACATAGGTTAATTTTTATCCCGGGAAAACAAAAGATCCCTGGGGAACGCGGGTGAAACCGCGGAGCTAGTTTATAATATTATAGTAGGGGTATTTAAATAGGTTATTTGTACTTCCAGTCACCACCCTACCACTGCAAACAATGTAAAACAACCAAGGAGTCTCACAGCGACCTCGTGGAACACTGGCGCATTCATACAGTCATGCTAAAGTGCAACAAGTGTGGACATATGTCGAGGTCGCTCGGCGAGTTGAGAAAACATCTCAATAGAGTGCACTCTTCTATATTCACGTGTAACAGTTGTGGCGGGAAGTCTTGGTAAGTTTAAATATAATAGTGACGCCCCTCGATAGTCTATCGATAACTCGGTAATAGGACGAATATCGATAGTATCGGTAGCACAAAATGTGGTATACTAGTATTGATATAGTTGTCTTTTTTTTTTTACTTTGTATAGGCTTTTGTTTGACCATCTCACTATGTTAAGTGATGATGTGGCTGAAGGTGGTAAGCACACAAAGCCCAGAAGGAACTGGCTCTCAAGTGCAGCTGCCGGAACACACCATTAGGTGTTTGGCGACAGATTTTCAACTTGCCAGGCGGGTACTACAAAGTACCCTACCACCGTGCTATGGTTTCCTCACGATGTTTTCCTTCACCGAAAGCTCAAGCTCATTGTAGGTATTCGAACCCACGACCTTCGCCGCGGCATCTGACGTCACTACCACTGAGCTATCATCGAATACGCTATCGATACTTATACGGTCCATTACGAGATCACTATCTTTACACGTTAAGGGGGGGAGGAGAAAGAATCATATGCCACATGACGTCACATGTCGTTAAAATATTTTTAATGAAAAAATTAAAAATATTTTGTTTGGCCGGCCGTGTTAATCAAATTATTTATTGATATAAAATCAGAAAATATGTGACCTTACACCAATGAGGCGGTCTCACAAACGTGACAAAGACGGGGGGGGGGGGGAGTCCAAAAACCATGCCTAAACATTTTTTTTTATTATTATTACAGTACCTTACGTGAATTTAGTGATCATTATAAAAAATACCACGAGAGAGTGATGTGCGATTACTGTAGTAAAACATTCGTATCTAAGAAGTCATTGGAAATACATATAAAGTAAGTAAAAAAAAAAAAAAATTACGCTTTGTATATTCAACGACCACCACATCAACCTTTACCCACCGTTATAAAGGATGATTTTGAAGATATTAATTAAATATATATGTCACCATAAAATTGTTAATACCGTTAGATTATAATCTATCACGCGAGATTGTAAACTGTCGAAAGATTGTGAACCGTAATATACTGCTTACAATCGCATTATTTTTCGGTAGATTTATAATCTATCGAAGTGAAACTGTTAAGTCACAATCTGTCGCTCGTTAAATTGTCAACTGTCCGAAGTCTATCCCTGATTGGTCGGTCTTACAGTAGGTCGTTCTGATAGGTTCAAACGCATAAAAAAATATTAAAACACGGAAAATGTATGTAACTTAGGCTACGTTCGGTGACTTACACTAACTTATTTATTATTCAAACTGCACTTCTTTGGTTAATCACAGATTCATTTTACTTTCACAACAATTTCATAAAAGTAATTCTAAAGTTTTGAGTCATTTTCAACATGAAATCAATTTACAATCACCAAAACACCGTTTGTTTACATTCGACAACAAAAGAATTAACATACATGACGTTCAACCAACCAATCAGCGCGCGAGGTGCGTTCCGTCGCATGCCATTTCACAATTTGACGGTTTCACTTCGATAGATTATAATCTACCGAAGAATAATGCGTTAAATTCACAATCATTCGACAGTTTACAATCTTGCGAGATAGATTATAATCTAACGGTATTTACAATTTTACGGTTACATATATATGCGAAAAAAATATCAGCTGTTCCATAAAAAAGTTCAATACCTCGACTCGACCATAATGTATGAAGCAACCGTTTAATTTTACGCGATATCAGAGTTGGTCCCATAATGAAAGTTGTTCATATTTATGAGTACTACCACCCCTGCAAGAAATGCCAACGAATTCTTAATCAACCTGTATGTGTAATAATTACTAATAGAGAGTCAACGCCTTTGTGACGTAACCGAGAATACCACTGGTTTTGTGGGCTTGATTTTTTTTTTTTAAATCAAAAATATTTTTAAAAATTTCTCTTGGAATCAAAATTCACAGCACAATATATTTCAGACGCCACCACCTCCCCCCCATTTGTCGAATATGCCGACGAACGTACGCCCACTACCACGCACTAGAGAACCACTACCGCATGTATCACCCGCACCTCGCCCGCACCGCGGTGGACACGGGCCGGGAGGCCTCCTACTGTGTCGAGTGCGACAAACAGTACACCAGTGTGTATCGGTATAAGAGACATATTGCACAGGCCGCCATACACACGCCGCCTAAGCGTATCAGGTAAATAGTGCTCACTCACTCTAGCATTAGTGTATTGTCTCACTCTTACAGGTCGGTTAACTAAAGCTGGCACTGTGAGTACTCACCCTAATGCAATTTCACTATACAGTATGATTTAAAATTAATTTAAAAAAATATAGAAAATATTTTTTTATGCAATAATTTTAAAATACTTTATTGAAATCTCAAATTGTGAAAGACTGACTGAAGATCATAAAACCAGTAAAATAGAATTATATACCGGTTTCCGGCCACTTAACCTGACTATCAAATATGGACCAATTTACGAGTATCGTATTTTGTATTTAATTTATTATGTGAGGGATAAAGTACATTTACAAAAAAAAAAAGTGAATGAAACAAGTTACTGTTGTTTTACAAACGGTTTACCACGTGACTGACGCTAACGGACGAATGCAAAAAAGACTACTCTGTATTTATAAAGAGTAACAAAAACAAAACAATAACTATCTCTTTCATACTAATAAGCTTGCTCGCGTGCGAGAGAGTCGGACATATTTTTGGCGTTGCGCCTGCCGTGCTACGTCACGCCGCGCGCTTATTCACAAACACAACACAAGTGCAACGTGTAAATGTGTTGAGCGTGAGGCCTGCGCGTCGAGAGCGACAGTGTGTATCGCATCTTAAATTTAGTTTATCTCATGGATCTAGAAAAAAAAGCGGACGCCACATCATAAAACAATTACTGACGCACCCACAGTAAGCCAGCTCGCTTAATATACACATCCGGCACGCACACATTCACACCACACTAAGCCGGCCGCCCGCCATTACGCTCCGAACCACACACACACACAGTTACGTCGCCACCATTTTGGTGCTTCAATAGTTTCTTAGCGGCCATCTGTCCGCCTTTTTTTCTAGATCCATGGTTTATCTTTAACGTGTAGTACTTATTTTTGCCCGTAGATGTCGATAACTAATTTAATTCTTAATACCTATTTTTTAGGGTTCCGTACCCAAAGGGTAAAAACGGGACCCTATTACTAAGATTTCGCTGTCTGTCCGTCCGTCTGTCTGTCTCCAGGCTGTATCTCAAAAAACCGCGATAGCTAGACAGTTGAAATTTTCACAAATTATGTATTTCTGTTGCCGCTATAACAACAAATACTAAAAACAAAATAAAATAAATATTTTAGGGGGCTCCCATACAACAAACGCGATTTTTTTACCCTTTTATTTGTTTTGTGGTAGTTCCCGTTGACCTAGAATCACGAAATATGGCAAAAAGCAAGGTAGCTTACAGCACAAATAAAGGGAAAATTCAAAAAAATAAAAAAGTTGTCCCCATACATACATAGTTAACACCAATTAATAAAGACCTCTGAGTTGTATGGGTGCTGATACAATTTAGTGGTCTAGCTGAAGGCGCTGACAACAGCTAAATGACCTTGAGAAATTGAATTTTTAGCCACGTCTACATCTCCAATATATATAGCACGTATAGCACAGCATAGCGCCACACACGAAGACGCGGTGAAACGGTGCACTTTTTCGGCCATCATCCAAAAACTAAACAAGTACAAATATAACTAATAAACTAACACAAATAGATGGCGCTATTGGTTATATAAATATGTAATTACAACTAGCTATAAAGAAATAGTAATAACCGAGTTCTCAATATATTTTAACCTAGTTTTGTAACTTTTCTATTTTATTTCCATCTTTCACACCATTATTTACAATAGTATGTACCTACTAATTTTAATGAAACCGCTTTATCATCTTATATTCGCGTCGCCCGTGTGGATGTATAAATGTTTTTAATAAAAAATATGAATGAAGAAAAATGGAGAAAATAATGTTCAAAATTCAACATATATAGCTAGGTTTCATTTTTAGAAAACGTCGTTTTACCGTGTGTTCAATCAATGAAAAACTGCTACAATATCATTAGAATACGAAAGTAAATTTCGCCACTATATATAAGTATTTAATAGCTCAGGTGGGAGATCGTGCGATCCTTGAACCAGATGTCCACGGTTCGAGACATGTCGTCTCCAGTCTGATTAATTTATTCGTGATTCAACCTACTATTGTAACTTTTCCATCTTTCACATCATTATTTACAATAGTACCTACTAATTATAATGAAACCGCTTCTCTTATCATCATTGACTTCGCCCGTGTGGATGTATAAGGCTGGCAGCATACGTACGGTTTCCTCATTAGGTTTCCTGATCTGGAATTCAGGTTAGGTTTTCCGTGATCCTATCGCAGAGGTTAGGTTTTTTGTATTCGGAATTTATGCCGCCAGTGGGTATAGTAACGCTTTCGTGAAAGCACGCGAGCCGATTCGGAATGGAAATTTCCGTCCGTTTGCTGTCATTCGAAGCAATGTTAGGCTGGCAGCATACGTACGGTTTCCTCATTAAGTTTCCTGATCTGGAATTCAGGTTAGGTTTTCCGTGATCCTATCGCAGAGGTTAGGTTTTTTGTATTCGGAATTTATGCCGCCAGTGGGTATAGTAACGCTTTCGTGAAAGCACGCCAGCCGATTCGGAATGGAAAGTTCCGTCCGTTTGCTGTCATTCGAAGCAATGTTAAGCAAACGCTGCGTTCGGGATGACGTCATCCGGATTTTTTCCATTCGGACACCCGAACGCGCGACCATAGATTCGAACCGTAGGTTAGGTTTTTTTTCCGTGCGAAAAATTTAAGAACATTTGCGCCGAGTAGAATATTTTGTATGTAAGGTATGTATTCGTGTCTCCGGATCGGAATTCCGGATCAGGAAACCTAATGAGGAAACCGTACGTATGCTGCCAGCCTAAAGGTTTTTTAATCTTACTAATATTATAAATGTGAAAGTTAGGATGGATGGATGTATGGATGGATGGATGTATGGATGGATCGATGTTTGTTACTCCTTCACGCAAAAACTACTGAATGGATTTGGATGAAATTTGGCACAGAGTTAGATTATAGTCTGGAATAGCACATAGGCAACTTTTTATCCCGGGAAAACATAAGATCCCACGGGAACGCGGGTGAAACCGCGGGGTGGAAGCTAGTAAGAAATATGAATGAAGAAAAAATGTGTTTTTTTTTTTTACCAAAACTCAACATATATAAGCTTTGACAAACACAAGTATTTGTTTACTTTTATCATTGTCAATCACTGTGAAATAAATTGCTTACTACCTTACTTTATTCATCAGGCATTGCACATTTTTTTTAAAAGATATTTTACCCATTTTGGATGATAGTGTAGAAACCGCGCGCTCGGAAAAAAACTGGCATAGGTCCGTCTAGCAACGCGGATCGCCGCGGAATGCGAGTGAGGGCAAAGCAAAATACGCAAGTAACGTGACAGAAGAGTGTGGCATAATGTTGACTCCTCCCCCTAACTGCTCCGAATTAATAACGTAAGCGACATTTATAAAAATAAATAATTATCAAATAAATTCCTTATTCCAAAAACTAACGATATGAATCGTTTTCTAATTATTCGAACAATATTAATGTAAAATATCACATCGAAATACATTCATGTATAGGATAAATTTGGGAATTCCTTGATTTTCAGAGTTGTGTTTGGCAATTTTTTTTTATCCAGACAATGAAATGAAATCGTGTTTTTAGTGACATAAATTTGTCATTTATATCCTTGAGTATCGTGTATTTAAATTTCAATACTGTACATTTAGTAGGATTAATATAGTTTACGTTGCAATATAGAGACTTCTGCTGTTGTCAGCGCCTTAATTGGCAACAACCTCAAATAAGGTAAATAAATAAAATTGTGCATTTCCCGTGATGGACGAAGTTTGTACGGAACCCTCGGTGCGCGAGTCCGACTCGCACTTGTTAATTAATTGACTTTCGTATTTACAGGGTACCATGTCCTGATTGTGGGAAGCTCTTCAGTCGTAGGACATACATGAACAATCATTACAGGCTGGTGCATTCGAAGGATACAAAGTTTCATTGTGAAATTTGTAACAAGGTGAATACATAAAGAATTACTCACTGGTCCGGCGGTTTCACCCGCGTTCCCGATATAAAAAAAATGCCTATAGCCAATAAAAGTAGTCTAAGTTACTCCTTATAACATCAGCTATCTGCCAGTGAAAATCCCGTCAAAATTGGTACAGCCGTTTCGGAGGTACCCGGAACAAACTGACAGATCAATTTTTTTTAAATTGATTTTTTTTGTTATACAAGTACCGTATATACTTTCATATGCATTTATTAAAAACCTATTATTTTGACATTACAAACAGACACTTCAATTTTATTTATATGTGTGTATAGATAGATACATATTTTTAGGGTTCCGTACCCAAAGGGTAAAACGGGACCCTATTATTAAGACTCCGCTGTCCGTCCGTCTGTCTGTCTATCCGTCTGTCACCATGAACCGTGATATTTAGACAGTTGGTCACATATGATGTATTTCTGTTGCCGCTGTAACAGCAAATACTAAAAAACAGAATAAAATAAATATTTAAGGGGGGCTCCCATACAACAAACGTGATTTTTTGCCGTTTTTATAGATAATGGTACGGTTTTTTTAATTTTATATACAATCATCAGATGATCGTGTGTGAACTAAAATAACTATGAGTGACTATGGAAAATGTTTGATTTTACCTTGAGTATGGCAACACTACTATGACGTCACAACTTGATATTTCAAACATAACCTTTGAATTAACTACCGTGTTCTAAAACTACTTTTAGTTACATCTTTGCTTATTCCTCCTTGTCTCTAACAATAAGTACCTATCTATTTACATAAAGGATGTTTTGTTTTTTCAGTTTTTCGCCAGAGGCTACGGTTTGAGGGTACATAGGAAATATGTACATGAAAAAATGACGTTGCCCAAAACAAAGATGTGTGATATATGCGGTCGGGGTTTTGGTGTAAGTACTCACATGTAGGAGCAAGGTGGTAGACTCCTTCATCGAAAAGGGTAATTCTTCCGCCAGGCTGGGTCATAGTGCCTCGGGACCGCGGTCCAACTGTAGATGTTAGAATCTTGTATATATGCCGAGTACTCGGGGAACTTTGTTAGCGCGATGTAGGATCTTGTGGCGCCATCTATCATCGGGTAGCGGATAGTTTCTTATCTAGTTTATAGATATCGCTACACTAGTTTTTTTTAAATATATTTATTGTGATTTTCCGTAACACCGGAAAGGTTAGGTTTTTGCCCCAAGAACTAAATTGTACCCCAATTAATTTTTAATGGGACTAAAATTAAAAAATGTGTAACGATCGCGGCGATGCAACGCATCTCACTGGTTACATCAATCAATATGATTTGCCTCGAAATTAGATTTTACGCACTTTTGCAGGTCTGGTATTCTACAATACTGGTTTTAATTTTACTTTGGATTAGTCTGTTTGACCACAAACAGCTTTTCTTCACGGAAAATTCAAGACTCACTTAACTATAATTGCCTTACCATCTTTATTGCAGACCAAACGAATTCTCGATAATCACAGACGCACACACACTGGCGAGCGACCCTTCAAATGTGAACACTGTCCTGCGTCGTTCGCGCAACAAACTGCCATGAAAACGCACCAAAAGACTCAGCACAAAAATGTACTTACATGTAATTTACAAATGGACATTTAATAATAAATAAATTTGTTTTTCAATGATTGGAGATTTTATTTAAGCACATCGCTGTACTATGAGACTCATCGGGAGATCTAGAGTCTAATTGAAAAGCCTTGATCATCGACGAAAAGTTCCCGATCGGTATTCTACAGAATATATTATCACAGTCTATGTAACTCTTACAGTCGGCCAACGGACAAACGTCTAGACAGAGTACGGGGCTTGCGGGGTGAGAGAGGGGCGGTAGCGAGCCCAAGCTGCCATACGCTCGCTTGGCACACAATGCAGCAATGACGAATGCCTATACAAAGCGGCATTTCACGTGACTTCAAACGTGATAGACCACTGTATGTTTTACTGTGATATTATGAAGATTGTTCCATATTTACCCAAACCACAAGTCGCCAGGAAAAATTCCACCCGTACGTTATTGACATTCCTAGCATACGGACGCAATGTTTTGCAGCTTCATTTATAATATGTATAGCACAGGAGTGGAAATTACTTCCGGAATTTGTGATTCCTGACTGAGACATTCAAGGCAAGAGTGAATCCGTTTCTACTGAGCAAGCGTGCTCCATTTTCGTCCTTTATGGGGCGGGTCAGTTACGGACTAAAAGTTGCCCCAATAGTAGGACTTTGGGGAGAAAGTTAGGTGAGATATTTTTTACCACTCATTTTTGGATACCTAGTTACTTCGCAAATCTCCTGTATTATTGTTTAGGATTTATTTAAGCAAATAGTAGCCCCAGCTTGGTGGAGATGAATTAAGGCGATACCTATACGTAATGTATTACCTATCAAAAAGTACTAGCTCTTGAGGACATATTTTGGGAGTTTTAATATCTTAACTTAGGGCCAATGCAAGTTCTTGCTATGAATTCTTGACTTGACTATAAGGACAAACAGGGGGTGGAGTAGTGATGCTTTTGTTAAGTTTTTAACAACCTATTTTGAAAATATTTTAATTTCTCTCAATATTTTGTAAACTGTGTTGGTGTCAAATTTATATCTTACTAGCTTCCGCCCCGCGGTTTCACCCACGATCCCGAGGGTTCTTATGTTTTCCCGGGATAAAAGTAGCCTATGTCTATCTATCTCTGTGCTAAAGTTCATCCAAATCCGTTCAGTAATTTTTGCATGAATGAGTAACAAACATCCATCCAAACTTTCACATTTATAATATTAGTAGGATTTTTTACTCTATACCATTACCTACTTATTTTGTCAGTTTGTTTACCTAAATAAATGAAAAAAAAAAAAATCTTAGCTCTCAGTGATGATTGTGTTCGTTGATAAATAGATTATAATACGACTACTAAATTTTATTTTCATGTAAACTAAAATAAAACAGTTAAAACAATTTATTCTTAATTTTATTTGAATCATTATAATAATAATGTAATTACAATACTCAGCCTTATCATTAATATATTTAATTTATAATCTATACAGGTTGATTTTGTTATCACTGGCAATACTTGCAGGGGTGGAAGTACTCATCAATGTGAACAACTTTTATTATAGGGCTAACTCTGATATCGCGTAAAATAATATGGTTGCTTCATACATTTTGGTCGAGTAGGTATTGAACTTTTGTATGGAACAGCTGATAATTTTTTCATGATTTCACAGTTAGTCCCATAATAAAAGTTGTTCATTTTGATGAGTACTTCCACCCTTGCAAGTATTGCCAGTGATAACAAAATCACCCTGTATGTAATCAATAAAACTAAGGTACTATAATCACACCTCTGAAAACAAATTTAAATAAATATTACAATTTGTTATTTTACTATGGGAATTACATTGTGGGGAATTAATAGTTATTGAGGGATATCAAGTTGATTTTATTGTGTAAAAGGCAATCAATTCAGAAAAGACTGTGGCATTTTAGAAAGACTTCTTTTATGATTAACAAATCGTTGTGATAATTTATATGTATTGAACCATAGCAAGGTATATGGTATACGTTTTACTGAGGTAAGTGCATGGTGTTGACAAGATGCAGTTAGGCTGCACGGCACTATTGAGCTCTGACATAGATACAGCCCTTGCAGCATACTTACCTCAGGATCCGACTGTTAAATAGTAGATCGTGGACCAAGTGATTTGTAGCGACATCTATCAAGACTTCCGCTATCCGTGGATAGATGGCGCAACAAGATTCTACATCGCGCTAGCAAAGAACTCTGAGAATTTGTCATACTGGGTGACTTTTTAGTTACTGGCAATACTTGCAGAGGTGGAAGTACTCATCAATATGAACAACTTTTAGAACAACTATGAAATCACGAAAAAATTATCAGCTGTCCCATACAAAAATTCAATACCTACTTGACCAAAATGTATGAAGCAACCGTTTTATTTTACGCGATATCAGAGTTGGTCCCATAGTAAAAGTCGATCATATTGATGAGTTCATCCACCCGTGCAAGTATTGCCAGTGACTAAAAAATAATTTTCACATTCAGAAACGACCCAGATACTTTAGGTTGAGATCGCTATACACTTAGTGTTTTTTTTGTTGCCCTCTCATATTGGCCAATTTATCAAAATGCCCGCGCATTATGTTTAATACCCAAATAATCACTTGGTCCATAACATATTAAAACATTACTGTAATAATGTTCTGTTAATAATTGTTTTATTGTGTAAACTAGAGTATTTATTAAATACTCTACACATACCTATTTATACAGGCCACAACTACACAGAGGCTGAACATAATTCATGAAATAAATTCACATCTTCTATATAAATAAATAAAATTGAAGCGTCTGTTTGTAATGTCAAAATTAAAATATTTTACTAAATGAATATGAAAGTATATACGGCACTTACAAAAGAACAATTTAAAAAAAAAACGCCTGTCAATCTGTTTGTTTGTTGAACAATGACTGATGATTTTTATGAGACTTTTTCTGGCAGATAGCTGATGTTATAACAAGTAATTTAGACTGTTTTTTATAACGGGAATACGGGTGAAACTGTGGGGCACAGCTAGTACCTAATAATAGAGTGATATCACATAACCACATTATCCGTTGCAAATTTCCTGCACTGCCTATGAGCTCATTTATAATGGTATAATGGTGTCCATAAAATGTATCAACTCCGTTTATGAATTGAGTTTCTTATTGTTTTTCGTCAAGTTGAAAATGGCCAAGCACCTATTCTTGTGAACCGGGAGTTACACTTGACAGCCAGTTGCCTTTACAAAGGTCCACAACATATAAGCAGTAGCCCTTGGTATTGCAAAGGTAGGCATATACCATCAGGTGGACCACCTACCTGTTTGTCAGCCTTCATCCTAACTAATATTATAAATGCGAAAGTGAGTTTGTTTGTTACCTTTTCACACCTAAACCGCTGAACCGATCGTGATGAAATTGGGTATGCAGATAGCATATAGTATGGAAAAGAACATAGGCTACTTTTTATCCCGGGAAAACATACGTTCCCTGGGAAACGCGGGTAAAACCGCGGGGCAGAATCTAGTTAATAATATTTGGACTCCCCAATACATATCTTAGGGAGGCATTTACATTTTCTAATTATTGGTAAGTGCTTATAGGCATTGGGACCATGGTAGACAGCAAGGCATGGCAATGAATTTCTAGTGATAAATCAAAATAGATTAAAATAAAGAAAGTTAGAGTTCGAATTTCTAAGCTATTAGTTTTGGTGGTGACATAAATACCAAGGCATTGAAATATCAACTGTATCACTATGTAATTTCAGTCTATTATGGTCTATAACAAATTGCAATCAGTGTATGCAAGGCTGTAAACACATTATTTTAGAGATTTAATGAAAATCAGTAACTAAAATATAATATTTACAATGTGAATAAAAAATAATATAGAATCTATTTCTAATGTATATTTATTTCACCACATTAAACTGTGGTAAGTGACCATGTGGCTGTGAGTGGTAAGGTGATTTTAAGCATACTGGCATGCAGATAAATCAATACTAAAGATGCCATAATATCAAATTTCATAAGAAATTTTCTGTAAAACAACATTTAACTTTCAAAATAAGTCCATTAATATGAAACGGGCTGGACTTGAGGCATCATATTGGTATAAACACACTGATTTTCTATCGGTTTCATTTCTTGATGCATTTGGGGATGCGGCATCACTATGTTATGTAGCTGTTGTACTTGAGGCTGTGGCTGCTCCGGAGGCTTTTTATTCTTTTTCTCACACTTTTTAAACTTAATACCTAGCTTGTTCAACAATATTAACCTTAAAGATTCCTTACCACCTCGGTAATTCAATTCATGTTTTGCTGCAGCTAAAATCTTTCCTAACGTAGGAACTTCTTTTCTTACAGAATAACTGTTCACGATGCCTCTAAGTGCACACAACTGGAAATAATCGAGCTGTACCTTCGTTTTTCGAACTCTTTTCTTCTTGGGACCAGTCATTTTTGTTTGGGTCGCTTCAGCACGAAGACCGTCCCTTTTTATCCTCTTTATGGTACTCTCTGATAAACCTGTAGCTGCACATGCTCGTTTAACGACGTTTTCTACTGGAAATGCATAGCCTCTATTCTGTTTTTCGCTTTCAAAAAACTTTATTACTTTGAAAATTATTTCGCGTGCTTGGCCATCTATAGCTTCCTTTTTCTTTTTTTCCGCACCTTTTTCTAGCTTCGGTTTTTTTTCGTCTGGTGGTGGTAAAGGAGGAGGCATTTGAGGCATTTCTGGAGGGTTTACTGAGTTTACTGTCATATTAATTTGGTTTTGGGGCTCCGACTGAGTATGATTGGTATGAATCGAGCCTGTCATCGAAGTTACATCGTAAACGTGCATATTCATGATTATATCTTTATATACAACACTGTTATGAAAAAGCAATATAAATTTATCGTAATCATTTAATCATAAATTACTTTTATTCTCAATATTTCTTGTTTATTTACGTTATAATGCACAATAGAAACAATAGGAACAATCAATGCCGCCATTTGTATTCTATACTATACCAAAGAGTAAAATAATAGTAGTGGTTATATTCTCATTGCTATACTATAGCAGTGCTGCCAACTCGGATTTTGAAAAAGACGTAGGCTAGATTAGAAAATTACGTAGAAATAGTATAATTTCCATGTAGAAAATACGTAGATCTACGTAGGTACTTTTTTCTGAGTGAAATGAAGAGAGTAGGGTAGGTAAAAGTGAGTAAAATGACAATTTATATGACCCTAAAAGTAGCAGACACGACATACAAAAAAAAAAAAAATAATACCGTTAGCAAACAAAAAAATCTATGAATTACCACTTGTAGATAATTTAAAAAAGTTTGCTACTCTCAGAGTCATCATCAATTTATTTAAATTATTCATTTTTAAATATCATTTTCAGACAAATTAAATTTGTATATATATTTATGAAAATGTTTCGATATCTTGGTTCGAAATATTTTTTTTAGATTAAGGCTCCAGTCTCCCTAAAATCAGTGTTCTTGCGGAATTTATCAGAAAAGAAACATTTTTTTTTAGTCATCAGAAAAGCAATATATGAAATATATTTTACGTTATTTTAAAGTGTGAGATTTGAAGTTTCCAATACATATTTGATTTTTTTAATTTGACGCCACTTTTATTAGCTTTGTGAGGCTTTAAACATAACTCTATTTACGTTCCACGCGTAGAGGGTCTCATTCATGCACACGCCACGAAAAAAATATAACAAAAGTAAGAAATGTATTCAGATTTCATTTGTCGGCAAATCCTCTACAATAATCTTATCTAGTTACTTTTTTTCACAATCGTCTCAATTTCTTATTTAAACTGCTTTAAAAAGTTATAAATTTCTGAATTTGACCCTTGCAACATATATTTTTTTTTACAAAGTAATGTTTTAGAGAAATCACACTTTAACCACTCTGAAAGCAACTACTTATCTGTCGAATAAAAAATATATGCATTCAAAAAATCATTTGAAATAAATTTACCGAGACTAAACATATAACACAACGAACGCTGTCAATTCCCAGCGGAATTGAATGGAATTTTGATGCGTTTTATGTTTTATTTGTTGTAGAGGATTTGCCGACAAATGTAATCTGAATACATTTCTTGTTTTTGTTATATTTTTTTCGTGGCGTGTGCATGAATGAGACCCTCTAAGCGTGGAACGTAAATAGAGGTATGTTTAAAGCCTCACAAAGCTAATAAAAGTGGCGTCAAATTAAAAAATAAAATATGTATTGGAAACTTCAAATCTCACACTTGAAAATAACGTAAAATATATTTCATTTATTGCTTTTCTGATGACTAAAAAACAATATTTCTTTTCTGATAAATTCCGGAAGAACACTGATTTTAGGGAGACTGGAGCCTTATGATTCATTTTTGCGGCAAGACGTTTAGTTTTTGTTGAAAGTACTCTTTGGTTTGTATTAAAGTAGTACTGGCACAATACAGATAAGTAATAAAATATGATTTGATGGAATTGAATGGACACTTTGTTTTTAAAATGAATGGTGCGTGTTGAGTGTGTGCGTAAGTATGAAACGGAACGTTTATTATTATTTTTTCGCGAAGGTAAAGGAAATTATGCCCATTCAGTCTATTTTGCAAATTTGAACAATTTTGATAGAAAATACGTAGATTCTGAGACTAAAGTTCGTAGGTTTGTAGGAAAGGCTTAAAATACGTAAATCTACGTAAAAAGACAGAGTTGGCAACGCTGACTATAGACCATATATAGATATACACACTGTCCACAGATAAGTCACTAGATCAGTATTTTATACAACTAAAACAAGATAAGCACGCACGAGGGTGAGAGAGATAAATAGAACCGAAAAAACAATTTGGCGGCGCGAACTCTAATAGACCTGCAGACAGAATACAGTTCAGTGCTCCTATAGTATAGTATAGACGGTTGAATGGCTGTAGCCACCATGGTCACCTTGCTGTGATCGTACAAATCGACAAATCATACAGGGTTTTGGCAATACTTTTTTTCGTTAATATTTTTTTTTAGGTTCAGTGAAACTGAAATTTCTTACGATTTATCTCATGAATGCCACGCTTAGAAATAGCAAATTTTGAAGATTTAGATTTGGTTGGGTGAAAGTAAATAAAATTATGTAAAGATTTTTAATAAATATATTACAGATTCACAATTAAAGCTTTTACAAATACCTTTTAAACAAATTAGCATACAAATATTAAACGTATTCAGTACCTTTCCTTATATTTAGTCTACATTAAACATAAAATTGCACATTGCATTCTGAACTTTATGACTATCCTGTAATATAAATGGATGGAGATAAAGTTCAAAATGCAATGAACAAATCTAAAATCACTGTGATATGGACTTTTTAAGTGTTGTTCAGACATCAAGTAACTGCACGGTCCGCCGCTGCGGGTGTATGTTGTGCACGCGCTTGCGGTGCGTGTAGAGCGAGGCGCTCTGTCGGAACGTGCAGCCGCACACCTCGCACGAGAGTGGCCGCTCGCCTGTGTGGATCAACTCGTGCTCGCGGAGACCTTTCTTATCCTAGATGAAAACAAAAAAAAAAGTAATATTTTTTGGATTTTTTAAGACTTATTTTGGAGTGATGACAGAATATTTCAAGGTCTAATTTGAGTACATCGTTACATATAACGTTTCTGACGCAAATAGGCACTCAGTCAGAGAGAGAAAAAGATAACTATAGTTTTACTTCTGTCACGTGTACTAGATTGCATATACTATTTTATTTATAGAAGAATGCTAACGATCCACCTGCTGGTAAGTGGCTACGGACGCAGATCGACATTAGCAATACCAAGGGGATTTCATACATACCCTAAATGCCTTCCCGCATTGCTGACAGATCTTGTCTCTGGCACTTTCCTTCACCCCGTCGTGAGCTCGTCGGACGTGGCGAGTTATACATCTGCGAGTTGCTAGGGCCTGTATACAAGGTGGAGAAAACGGTCGATCATTAAATGAAACCAGAGCTTTATCACGTTGTTAAAATGGCGCGGGCGATACGCTTTCTTCGTCTTACCACGCGAAGATCATTGGTTTGCTCGGGTCATCGTTCGACCTACTGTGCCTTGTGAATTTGTTAGGCATCTACATGTTGAGTAAAATTGATAAAACGAAAATTAATTACTGTGGCTAAACTACTCGATGGATTTCAATGATTTATTTTAGACGATTTAAAAACAACGTGTTAAAGCTCTGGTTTCATTTAATGATCGACCGTTTTCTCCACATTGTATATATCGGCGCAACTACAATAGTTTGTAGGCTATTAGAATAATTTGATTGTTGTAAAACTATTTCATAAGCTTATCTTTGATTACTTTATGATTACTACAATTAAAACTAACATTAAAATTAGATGATCTAAAAATATCAACAAACTTGATTGTATTTTCAAATAGTTCATTAATTAACTTAAACACCTGTGCACACGTGCACGTGTGACGCACCCTATAAATACGGCCGTACACAGCGTGCTCGATTCATTCTCACTCGAGCCGTTGGACAGTGCGGACCTCTCTAGGACGTCGTTACGCTGTCAGTGTAAATAAACGAAGCTTTGGAACCAGTCGTTTTACTTTTAAAGATTGAAGATGAGTGATCACCATGAAAATGAAATCATCATGACAGCTGTCAGTCAGTCAAGCAACATAGGCTCCGTAATTTTAATTGAAAATTAATTTCAAAAGTTACTGTTTATATTTAAAAACATTGTTAGTTTACGGTAACAATCATAGTCTTTACGTACAAATGTTAGTTTGATAATCTAAAACCGCTAAGTGCTAAAATTAATGAACTAAATCACAGTGGCAGTGTGGCAGTGAACAATACTTTTGCAACCATTGACTTATTTCAAACACATATAAATATTATGAACTCTGTGTAAAAAAGTGCTAACTGAATGGATGTTTATTGTGTTTTTTCAAACAATTAAGCATAAAAATCGATTAATAACTAACTCAAATATTGTTATTATAACAGTGTGGCGGTTGGACTTAAAAACTTTAATTTCCACACACCTCCAATGTTATAAATAAAAATTATCATTAGCCATATGATGAAAAAATTCGTCGTAAATTTTAACATCAAATCAGCGCAGTTAGTAGTTACTGTGGTTACGTAGACGCTTGCCCCTGCGGTTGGGGTTTCGAGCCCAGCATACGTAAGTCAGATATTCTATTATAGTTTACATTTGTAGATCATTGGTATAACATTCTTTCAAGAATTATTTCCTGTAACAATTTAAATATTCAAATAGTTGGTATATTAAATAGTTTTCAATTTATATAATCTTTTTATAAAAAATTATAAAATAAAACTATAATACTTAATAGTTTTATTTTATAATTTTTTTAGTGTAAATATTTAAAAAAAAGGGGAAATTATTTATCTAAATACATATATACTCGTTGTAAATTTAATTAAAATCTTAAAAATAAGTATAAATTTTTAAAGAAATTTCTTTCACTTATAATATTAGCTAAGTGATCCAAAAACTGTATCGAATTTTTATATATTAATTTATTAACGTGTATTTTTTGTTTATTTTTTTCATATTCGCTTACACCGACCTCTCGAGACCGAGCCAAAATGATGACCCGTCAGGCTACAGCCAGAGACATGGAGAACAAGCTCAAGTTGGCACTCCAGGAACTTAAGAAGTCTCAGGACCTCTGTGACCGGCTCATGAGGGAACGGGACGAAAGCGAAGAAGAAATACAAATTATTATTAAAAAGAATACGGACCTTAAATTAAATCTTGCGAAATTAGATACTAAGTACGCGGACGTCGTCGATAGGTGTAATAGGCTCCAGGCTGAAGTGGATTCGTTTGACGAGTGTAGTAACACGCATGTAAAGGCTCTGAGCCGCATCACCGAACTTGAGATCACGCTTAATGAAACCCGAAAGTCTATTGTACACCTGGAGACTGTAAAATCATCTCGGGAAAGTGACACCACTCAGAGCCTATACGATGAATTAATCATCTGTCACTCAGATAATAAATCTGAAGAGCTTCCGTTAACCATAGATTTGACGTCTGACAGTGAATGCAGCCCTCATGCTAGTATGGTAAAAAAGATTAATTTTAATAGCCGAAATAAATTAAAAAAGTATATTAAGTTTAATAAAATTATCAAAAAAACTCAAAAACTTTTAAAAAACCAAAAAATTGCACAGAGCTTGAATAAATTATTAAAAAAGGAACGTTTGCATTTATTGGATCAGATAGAAACTTGTAACCAGCGAAACAAGGATTTTTACGACAGTAATACTCAATGTCTTCATGATGAAATAGACTATCTTAAGCGCTCCTTAGAATCCATGAACGCTAAATACAACTACGCTCAACAACAAATCAACGAGCACATCCTAGCGGCAGATGAGCTTATCAGGTTAGGGGAATATAATAGTGAACGTCTCAATTCCATAGTTAATAATTGTAGCTGCTCAAGTGCAATGCCTAAATCTTCCTCTCACGTAGAATTAAATATTAGTAGCCCTGTAGACTTAAACATAAAAACACAGCATTCAACAAAAAATAAAACAATTATCTTTAGTGACAAAATTGGTAAAGGTTTTGGCCCTATCCTTAATAATGAGATTAGAGAAAACGTTATAAATAATTGTTACCCCGGGGCTCCTTATGAGCAGTTAATAAACAATATATATTCACAAGAGCTACACCATAGTACAACAGTCATAATATTATATGGAGATAGTTTAACCATTAGTAAAAAAGATATTATTAAAAGTTTTAATAAGTTGCTTGACTTACACAGCCAATTTAAATGTAAGTTTGTCTTATGTGCCTTTCCTAATTCGAATATGTTGTCTCAAAAACAGAATAGGCACATATATGATATGAATATGACACTTTACAATTTAACTCATCGTCATAGTGACGCCATGTTTTATTTTGACATGAACAATTTTATATCTAATTTTAAGTTGACAAAAGATACACTCTATCTGCCAATTAAGTTTAAGCGACAAATCGCTACATTGTTAGCCGGTAATTTACACATTTATAACCAAGCTACTAGTAGCTTGGTTGGGGATTTTGACACTGGTGTTATTGGTGATAACGAGTTGTCCGGGGAGGGTTTTCAGATACGACAAAAGCTAAGCTAATGTAAATAATAAAATTATTTGTGAAAGTAGTCAAATTGCAGACGCATTTAATGAGTTTTTTAGTGATATACCTATAGCTACCACCAGCTCCTTAAATTCCTCACCAGAAGACGCTGAAATAATATTGAAAAACAATGTGTCTGAGTGCGATGACTTATTCAAATTTAGGCATATCACATCTCATGACATCTTAAAAACTTTTAAGAGTCTGAAAGTTAAACGCACTGGTGATTTATGGGATATATCTGTTACTGTCTTGCGGGGTATCATGGATGATATCGCTCCCTATTTGGCATTAATTTTTAACAGATGTGTAGATTCAGGTAAATTTCCAGATTTGATGAAACATAGTAAAATAGTACCATTGTTCAAAACCGGAGATCCTAGGGATCCTTCTAATTATAGGCCCGTTTCCATTTTGCCAGCCCTTAGTAAAGTATTCGAAAAAATAATTTTATCGCAATTACTTGCACACTTTAATTTAAATAAACTATTACATAGTGAGCAGTACGGTTTTACGAAAGGTCGTTCTACAATTGACGCTGGGGTAACACTTTTAAAAAATATCTTTAATGCTTGGGAGAGGTCGCAGAATGCCATTGGTGTGTTCTGTGACCTATCCAAGGCTTTCGATTGCGTTGATCATGGAACACTTTTACGTAAACTAAATTATTATGGGGTAAAAGGCGTGGCACTTGATCTTATGCAATCATACCTTGGGCAGAGACTTCAAAGTGTCGATGTAAATAGGGTTAAATCATCTGGTTCTCCTGTGCGTATGGGTGTACCGCAGGGCTCTATTCTGGGTCCTTTTCTATTCTTAATATATATTAATGACCTTCCGTTTTATGTTAAAAATACCTGTGGAATTGTACTGTTTGCTGATGATACCTCACTGATTTTTGGTGTTGATAGACTGAAATCCAATTATGACGATGTAAACGGTGCATTAACAAAGGTATTAAATTGGTTTACAGTGAATAATTTAGTTTTAAATGCAAAGAAAACTAAATGCATTAAATTTGCATTACCAAATGTAAAAAAGTAGACTGTAATTTAATGTTAAATAATGAAGCCCTCAATCTTGTTGAGTCAACAGTATTCCTAGGGATTACTTTGGACTCAAAATTACAATGGGGCTCCCAAATTTCATCTGTTGCGGCGAAGCTCAGTTCGGCAGCTTATGCAGTTAGGAAAATTAAACAACTTACAGATGTAGATACAGCTAGATTAGTTTATTTTAGCTATTTTCATAGTGTCATGTCCTATGGCATTTTACTTTGGGGTAAAGCTGCTGATATAGAAACCATTTTTATTTTACAAAAGAGGGCAGTGCGAGCTATTTATAATTTGGGCTCTCGAACTTCCCTCAGAGATAAGTTTAAGGAAATCGGCATACTCACAGTTGCATCTCAATATATTTATGCAAACATATTATTTGTCCATCAAAATATTAGTGGTTTTTTGAAAAAATGTGAAGTACACTCGATCAATACTAGGAATAAGCACAAACTTGTGACCTCTGCTTATAGACTACAAAAAGTGCAAGGTTCATTTCTAGGACTAGGTGCACGCTTCTATAACAAAATCCCTACTTCAATTTTAAATTTGCCTTCACAAAGATTTAAGGACCGTGTTAAAGCTGTTTTAATTGAAAAATCTTACTATACTGTGAATGATTATTTAAAAGACGATAATGCTTGGTAGATTTGTTACTTTTGTGTATGTATATAAATTTTTGTGTAATATATTATCATAATTTTTTAATATTGTTATTATGATACACTCACTTTTTTTTTTTGCCCTATAAACATGTGAATGGTAACAGTGATAACATATTGTGTGTTCTTATTCATATTCCGTGAAATTGTTTTTCTTTTTAGCAAGCTTATGGTAGTCATGCTCACTTTGAGGCCTTTGCTTGCGGCGGCGTCGTGTGGCGGGTCGCTCACTTCCCTACAATATGTGCGAGGAGGGCGATGGCTGCCACATGCGTCATACTTGTGAACAGGTGCTGCTTGTGGGGGCTGGTCTGCTTAAATTTGCTATCTATTTATTAACTATGTCACTCATCATTTTGTTTCTTTTCTTTTTTGTTATAACACACATATATTGTCAGTGAGACTAGATAAATAATTTAATGTAATAAATCTGAGTTGGTTTTGAAAAGAGTAATTGCTGAGTTTCTTGCCGGCTCTTCTCAGTAAAAGCAACCTTCCGAACCGAGCGTTAGAGTCAGACTATTCATAAGTGCTTGTGAAGGCCTATTTGAATAAAAAATATTTTCATTTTCATTTTCATTTTCATCACACTTTTTAAAAATGCTACGGATATACATTACTCGTTTTATTATTAATACAAATTTTCTTACATTTTGCAACGGACGACTTACGGTATCTATTTTTAATATGTACAGGCTTGTTTAACCACAATCTCACCTTGATTAAGTGATGATGTGGCCGAAGGTGGTAAGCACACAAAACCAATAAGGAACTGGCTCTCACAGCCAGAACACACCCGTAGCCAGCCAGCCAGGCAGGTACTACAAAGTACCCTACCACCGTGCTATGTTACCGAAAGACTTACCTTTTCACATATAGGACACTTGTGCTGAGTCTTCCCCATGTGGTGGTAGTTGACGTGGTCCCTCAGTTCACCTCTGGACCGGTACCCTTTGTCGCACATTGAACACTTGTACCTGTCGGTATACAAGGACAATCGGGGTTATTCAGACCTGCTCGGTTGCGGTCTCGATCGCTTAGACGAATCGATTGAGTAGTCTACTGAATAGGATGGCTCCTATTTTCTCATTTCAGACTTCCATTTGGAATGAGGGAGTATCGGTACACGATTACGGCAAATGAATTCTGCGACTAACACATCACCAGCTTAAAATTAACGAAATAAAATCGTCCTTTCCGATCGGACCGAATGGGTCTGAATAAGGGGGAGTATCACCTTTTGATGACCACATATATAAAACAAAGTCGGGTTAGTTACACCATTTATAAGTCAAGAACGGCTGGACCGATTTTTATGATCTTTGATTTGTTGGACTCGTCTACGCCCCGAATAGCAGAACTATTAAAACATCATTTTTGTTTATACCGGGAACGCGGGTGAAGCCACGGGGATCAGCTAGTAATATTTAAAATTAGGTAAATCCTCGACGTGCATTGCAGTGCTTGTTTTTTTTTTCGTGTGTGTTTTTGGTCCACCACCTTGCTCCGTTGGACCATCCGTGTAAAATTTCAACTTTCCTCCATGTGATGAGTCAGTCAGTAAGTGAGTCATGACTTTTCAGTGAGGACCTATGTATGAGATTGCTATTTTGTAAAGAAAAATGTGGGTTTTTTTTTATATATTTGAATGAATATTTATTTAAACAAAATAAGTATGATATCAGTATATATTAAATGGTAAACTGACTGACAGTTGATATATCAACGCACAGCCCAAACCGCTGGACTCTAGAGACTTGAAATTTTGCACATTGATACCTTTTACAGTGTAGGCATCCACTAAGGAAGGATTGACGGGCCGGTTGGCGTGGTTGGTAAGATACCCTATCTATCACTCCGCAGGTCGTGGGTTCGATTCCCACTCAGGACAAACATTTGTGTGCATGAACATGTCTGTTTGTCCTGTGTCTGGATGTAATTATCTATATATGTATGTATTTACAAAAGAAAAAGTAGTATATGTAGTTTATCAGTTATCTGGCTTCCATAGTACAAGCTCTGCTTAGTTTGGGGTCAGATGGCCGTGTGTGAGGAATTATGTCCCAGAATATTTATTTATTTATTTTTAGTAATTCAACCCCTATGGGGATAAAATAATGGTTAGTTTACTTATAAACAAATTCTGGCCATTACGGATAGCGGAAAGTTAGTTATAATACTCACTTAAGTATATCAACACTGGCATGCGCCTGAGTGTACTTCAAGTGATGTTCATAGGAGGCGCGGCTCACGAAACACTTGGCACACTCCACGCAGCTGAACTTGTCTCTGTTGGAGTGGATCCTGGAGTGTATCTTGATCAGGTCCACCCTGATCATCTTGTGGCAAGTCGAACATTCTTCACGAGGTGGCGGGCCTTGGTGTAGCCTAGAAAAAAAAAAAAGGTTTTCTCTAGGCTTGCGTTTGACCACAATCCCACCATGGTAAGTTATGGTGTGGTCGGAGGTGGTAAGCACACAAAGATTAGAAGGTAGAAGGATATTCCAAATTACTGTAAACTGTGTTTAGTACGAGCATCTATCTATACTAATATTATAAAGCTGAAGAGTTTGTTTGTTTGTTTGAACGCGTCAATCTCAGGAACTACTGGTTCATTTTGAAAAATTCTTTCAGTGTTGGATAGCCCATTTATCGAGGAAGACTATAGGTTACTTTTTTATCCCGGGAAAACACAAGAACCCTCGGGAACGCGGGTAAATCCACGAGGCGGAAGCTAGTGTATATATAAATAAGGAAAGACAAGATAGTTAAGAACCATTGTTTTGTTTTTGAATAATTATTTTGGAACGAACTTCCTTTACACTGCTTGCAGTAGGAGTGAACCGGCATAAAAGCGTTATATACGTGTGTGGGCAAATTACAATTCATACGCACACGTAATCTGTACACTAAAAATCCCAATCCTCCTAACTATAATATTATAAATGCGAAAGTGAGTTTGTTTATTTGTTTGTTACCTTTTCACGCTTAAACCGCTGAACCGATCGCGATGAAATTTGGTATACAGATAGCCTATGGTACGGAGAAGAACATAGGCTACTTTTTATCCCGGGAAAACATAAGATCCCTCGGGAACGCGGGTGAAACCGCGGGGCGGAAGCTAGTACATAATAAAAACTCACTGTTCATGTCTCGTAAGGTTATTCTTGAATGCAAATCTTTTGCCGCACGTAGCACACTTGTACCCCTCCCTGTGGAACCTCTGCACGTGTTTCCATCTTTGATTTTTATTTCTGAAAGCATTTAACTTGTTAAGACAAGAGAGTGTCGCGACATCTGTCAACTATCCGCTAACCGTGGATACGACCTTCATAAGTGCCCTCCTAGGGCCTAAACCGAATGGATGGCTTTGACTTTGACTTTAGGCGTTTTAAGTAAACATCACTTTCAAACTCAATAAAGGAATCGAAGCTACAATTTTAGGCAGCTGATTTAAATTTGCATGAGATCTTAATCCTACTATCCTAACTAACATTATAAATGCGAAAGTGAGTTTGTTTGTTTGTTACCTTTTAACGCCTATACCGCTGAACCGATCGCGATGAAATTTGGTACGCAGATAGCCTATGGTATGGAGGACATGGGCAATTTTCTTTCTCGGGAACGCGGGTGAAACCGCGGGGGAAAGCTAGTACATTATAGATACTCACTCAAAATACTTATTGCACTCGGTACATAAATATCCGTACGGTGTCCGTTTGTCCATCATCGCTTGGTTTTTTCTAGGTTTTGAGCCTGGTTTAACAACTTCTGGGGTTTTCTTTTGGCCCTATAAAAAAAGTTATATTTAGTAGGTTCGAATCCTACAATGAGCTTGAGCTTTCGATGAAGGAAAACATCGTGAGGAAACCATAGGACGGTGGTAAGGTACTTTGTAGTACCTGCCTGGCTGGCTACCACCCTCAAGTTGATAATCTGTCGCCTACTGTCACCTACTGGTGTGGCGGCAGCTGCACTTGAAGGCCAGTTTCTTCTAGGCTTTGTGTGCTTACCACCTTCAGTCACATCATCACTTACCATAGTGAGATTGTGGTCAAACACGGACCTATCTATACTAGTATAATAAAGGAGAAATGTTTGTTTGTTTATAGACACTAATCTCTGGAACTACCAGTCGGATTTGAAAAAATATTTTTGCATTTGATAGCCCAATTTTTGAGGAAGGTTATAGGTTATTTTTTTAAACCCGGGAATGCGGGTGAAATCACGGAGAAGAGCTAATAAATAATAAAAAAAATACACTTGGCCAGTTTTTCTGTATGTATGATACAAATATACCTTTTTTCTCCTAACAGGAATACGAAGATTTCGCATTGCATGTCCACTCTTCAAATGCTTCAATATTTCTCCTAAATTGTATGTAACATAGTCACAAAATTTACACATATGTCTTTCATAGTGACTGTCTATGTGCTCTTGTATTGATACCTCTTTTATATAACACAAGCATATAGCACATTGAATGTGCTTTTCTTTCTGAAACAAGGAATTTAAATAGAAGACTAGCTTCCACCCTGCGTTTTTACCCGCATTCCATTTTTCGGTATAAAAACCATCCTATGTTATATTCCAGAATATGATATATTTATGTGCCAAGATTCATCTAAATCCGTTCAGATGTTTATGCGTGAATGAGTCACACAAACAAACATACCAACATTCACTTATTGTATCCTAAACATGCAAATATTGATGACTACAGTTAAGACCTTCTTAAACTGTACAGTCACAGTCACAAATATACATACACTTAGGGGCGATTTTTCAATCGCTGGATAAACCTCAGATAAGCTATTCCTCTTGATAAGTCCATAAAAAAATTGTTCTAATTTCAAATTAACAGCCAGATACCGTTTATCTGGCCATTGAAAAATCGGCCCTTAGTGAAATTAACAAGGCATTTTCTTTTAAAGTTTTGATTAAAATTGTATGGTGTTACGAACATGGTATTTTCGAACCAATATTATTATGACACACAAGATGGAGAAAACGGTCGATCATTAAATGAAACTAGAGCTATATGACGTTGATTTCAAACCACCTACAAGAAAATATTTGAAATCCAATGAGTAATTTAGCCCCAGTAATTAATTTTCGTTTTATCAATTTTACTCATCACGTAGATGCCTAACAAATTCACGAGGCACAGTAGGTTGGACAATGACCCGAGCAAACGCGCTGCCTTAATTTCCATTTTTTTTTTTTTTTCTAGAATCGTTTTCGACTATGTTTTCATGTACTTGTAACAATAGTGTTTAAATTGAATGATCAACCGTCATATCCACATTTTAGGTGTTTTCTAAAATTTGAGAGACCCTAGCAGATTAAAAATGATCAGTTGCAAAAGTGCCTTATACCATAAAAATTGTAGCATAATGTCAATCAAATGTTTTAATAATAAAATGTATTAGAGAATTACGAATTCAAATTATTTGACTATTATTTTATAGAAAATTGTTTTTATAGCCAGCAAGAATTTTTTAATTTCAAATAAATTGACATGCATTTAAAATAATTAGGTATTGTATACAGCTATTATGTCGTTTTTAATATATTTTTTGTTGTGTTTACATGTATTTAAATGTTTGACATGAGTTTAAATGTTTAAATGTAATCATCAAATATTTTGTAAGTCTTTATGTAACCACATAAATTTTGTATGCCAGTAATTGGTGAAACATGTTAAGCCACATTATTATTGTACTACACCTATTTTTGTAGCATGTTTCAGACAAATAAATTATTATTATTATATTATTGCAATAATTATTTCTATACAGATTTATGCTTGTGACTGTACAAGTATAACCTTACCTCCAAATGTAAATCTATATTATGTTCATCCAAATCAATTTGATTTCTATAGCCTTCTATACAAGAGTCACATTTGAATGTTGAATCAGCATAAACAACAGCCATCTTCCGTCTCTCTCTACTATCCAACATTTCTATGTCACTCATTCGCTTCGTCATATAATAGTACTTCTTATTTCCATCCTCTAGATGTTGCTTTTTTCTTTTAACTTTATTTTCATTATACTTTTTACGCTTCTCAAATGTTTTTTTAGGGATGTAATTAGAATCATTATCCGATAAACAGTTATTATGGAGTTCAGATAGTGGTATATCTTCTAAATCACTTTCAGTTTTAATTTCAGCAACTGGACCACAATCAATGAAGTTATCTACAACCGTGATTGCTTTGGAGATTACGGTTTTGGTGTATGTTGTATTATGATGGAGGGAAAGACGTGAGAAGCAGTCAGTTTGGGATTTTGTCTGGAAATAAATTAACCAATATTATTTAATGTTTTTTTTTAAATAGAAAGAAATATTGGGGTATGTAGGAAGAGTAACAGAATGCCAAATGATTTAATATGCTTATCTCTGAAATTACTGAACAGATTTTTTAATAGCGGAAACATGTATTTGTTACTTAAAAAATAAATGAAAGAATAAAAAATCCTAACTGGCCTTCCTGATACCTAAATATTCAACCTATTAGCAAAATTTTGGATGGATGGATATTTGTTACTCAAACAACAACTACAGCTTATAGTTGTGTTCCTGCGTGTGAGTAAGGTCGCCAGAGCTCATCGGGGAGGGGGAAGGGTCGGCAATGTGTGAGTGATACCTCTGGTGTTGCAAGCGTTCATAGGCTATGGTAACCGGGATAACATAGCAACCCTCGCGAACACCGATGAAACCAGGCAGAAGCTAGTCTGGTATATGTCTAATTTGAAAGTCATAAATACATCATACTTGTACTTACATCTGTCCGTCCCTCAGCAATATAAGTCAACAGTTTCTGTGCTTTACATGCCTGTATTCTGAACTTGGTGATCCTGGACATTACAGCTCTGCACTCCCAGCATATGAAGAGATTCGTCGTGTCTTTGTAAAAACCTTCCTGCAAATAAACAAAAATAGGTACTTTAAATAATTATGGAAATCTCCCCTAAGACTACTCTCTGACCTACAGCTTACCCTATAAGCTTCCGAGTCATAAGACAACAATAAATATAAGTTATTAACACCGTCCGTGAGCCTGCAAAGTTGGAACAACTTTCGATCTTTACTCAGGCACGTACAACATATCCTTTTGATCGTTATATCTGGACAGTCGTCCATGATCGTTACATTAAGTTTGGTTGTGTTTAAACTGAGATTATTTTTTAAGGTTTTAGTTGTTTTGATTGAGTTGAAATTTTCGATTTATTTGTAAAGCTATTAGCATATTATTTTCGCAATGTTTGCTAGTTGACGGAACCAACCACAGATTGTTTGTATTGATATTTGATTGATAATTTGACATTAGTTTGACATCATTACGTTCAGAAACCTGCTTTATTTATTTAGGTATCCAAGAGGCATGGTATCGGTAGTGACTTCGCCAAGTTACGAGGCAATCGAGGCATGTATTTATATTTCTATTTATTTTTATAAAATATAATTGTAACTATAAATGCGAATATGAGTTTTTGTTTATTACTTTATCGCGAAGATAGCATGGTATGGAGAAGGACATGGGCTACTTTTTATTTTCGGGAACGCGGGGGACAACTAGTCCAGAATATATTCTATTTATGTGCAAAATAGAATTTTTGTGTGAAAGAGTAATAAATATTCAGACACCCATCCCCACAAACTTTCTCATTTATAATATTACTAGCTTCCGCCCAGAATCTTCCGGATCTTATGTTTTCCCGGGATAAAAAGTAGGTAGCATTTGTTCTTCTCCGTACCATCTGCATACCAAATTTCATCGCGATTGGTTTATCGGTTTAAGCGTGAAAAGGTAACAAACAAACAAACAAATTCACTTTCGCATTTATAATATTAAGTAAGGATAGTTAGGAAGTAGGAGTAGGAAGTACGATTGTTGGAAGTAGGATTAGTAGGATGATAATTTATAAAACTTTACATTATGTCAGTATGAAAAATATATTTAAACATATCATAAAAAAATATCATTGCGCTCTTGCGGCACTATGCAGCAGTTTATTGTGTGTATACAGCGCGGCGGAGTGCGCGAACGTGGCGGGACAGTGCGCGCACTGCAGAGGACGCTCACCCGTGTGAGTGCGGATGTGCGATTGCAGGATTGTTGACGTCTGAAATAAAATAATACCACAGTCGATGTAACTCTTACAGTCGGCCAACAGACACGTCTAGACAGAGCAATCGTGCGGGGTTTGCGGGGTGAGAAAGGGGCGGTAGCGAGCCAGCAAGCTGCCATTTACTCGCTTGGGACACAATGCAGCAATGACGCATGCCTATACAAAAGCGGCATTTCGCGTGACTTCAAACGCAATGGACCACTGTATGTTTTTTACGCTGTAATAATACTATTGGAACCGGTGGAAATTTGATTGAAAACACATCAAGTTGAAAATCTATTGCCAGGCATTTACTACCTATAGTAGTAGGTGGATTCAGTTGATAGAAATTATTGTGAGCAAGTTTCTTTAAAGTTATTAAAAAATACCGAAGCAGTTTTGATGTTGTTGAATGAGGATCAGTAAAGTTATAGCAAATTCAATAGAATTAGTATGCACGTTTTTCTTTACGACAAAAATGATATATCTTTTTGAATTATCCAAATCGGACCATTACATACGAAGATATTACGTAATAAACATATGCTGTTCCTGTCGGTAAGATCAATGTCACGTGATGCGTTGTGACGTCACTGTGACGGTCGCCGCCAGTTAGCCGTTGACAGCAATAAGGCGCGCAGTGTTTTGTTTGGTTAATTGTGACTTTGAAACAAATTAAGTGTCCAATTTGTATCTAATTCACCTTGTTACCTATGTATAAATATTGTATAGTGCCAAAATGTACAAACACTTCTTTTAAAACGCCAGAAAAACTATTTTTTAACGTACCGAAGGACCCAAAACTTCGTAAAAAATGGTTCTTATTAATTATCTTTAGGTCTAAGCTGTTAGTGGTAGGTAAGTGTAAGAAAGAATTAATCTATACTAATATTATAAAGCCGAAGTGTTTGTTTGTTTGTTTGAACGCGCTAATCCCAGGAACTACTGGTTCGATTTGAAAAATTCTTTCAGTGCTGGATAGTACATTTATCGAAGACGGCTATAGGCTAATTTTTATCCCGGAAAAACACAAGATCCTCGGGAACGCGGGTGAAACGGCGCAGAAAACCTAGTGTAAAGAATAGGTAAAGAGGAACTTATGAATGAAGTGTTTGTAGTATCTTGAAATGAAATGAAAATATTTTTTATTCAAATAGGCCTTTACAAGCACTTATGAATAGTCTGACTCTAACGCTCGGTTCGGAAGGTTGCTTTTACTGAGAAGAGCCGGCAAGAAACTCAACAATTACTCTTTTCAAAACCAACTCAGATTTATTACATTAAATTATTTATCTAGTCTCACTGACAATATATGTGTGTTATAACAAAAAAAAAAGAAAGAAAATAAACAAAATGATGAGTGACTTAGTTCATAAATAGATAGCAAATTTAAGCAGACCAGCCCCCACAAGCAGCACCTGTTCACAAGTATTACGCATGTGGCAGCCATCGCCCTCCTCGCAAATATTGTAGGGAAGTGAGCGACCCGCCAACGACGCCGTCGCAAGCAAAGGCCTCAAAGTGAGCATGACTACCTTAAGCTTGCTAAAAAGAAAAACAATTTCACGGAATATGAATAAGAACACACAATATGTTATCTTGATAAACGAATGTTGTTTTCGTTCATTCATATTTAGATCATTTCGCGGATGGCTTGTTAACCTACTTGCACTTTATTTAGTGCGTGGTTCCCTACACGTGGTTATAGTTTCTGGCGTTTTAAAAGAAGTGTTTGTACATTTTGGCTCTATACAATATTTATACATAGGTAATAAGGTGAATTAGATACAAATTGGACACTTAATTTGTTTCAAAGTCACAATTAACCAAACAAAACACTGCGCGCTTGCTGCCAACGGCTAACTGGCGGCGACCGTCACCGTGACGTCACGGCTACCGCGGCGCCCACTCAGTGAACTTCGCTTGTAATTTGGTCATAACTTGGTCAATTTTTGTCGTAGAACAAAATTTTTTACACTGTATGTTAAGGATTTTTTAGTTCTATAAATCTGCATACTTAACTAAAAACGTTACTGATCCTCATTACAACGAAAAACAATAGAAATCTACAGTCGATTGCTGGTAATATTTACTAAGGTAAATACATTTTAGATCTGAAAGATAATAAATACTCTAATTCGGGGCATTAGAGTATTTTCTGCCACTAACATCAATTCGAAAACATTTTATCGAATATCTACAAAATATAAAATAATAATCAAGCTGTAGTACCGTAAATCCTCTGCCGCAGTAATCACAGATCTTATTCCTTGGCGGTCGTTTCTTTTCGTGAACAAAACTCTTATGTTTCCTGAGCGCTGCGCTATTCTTGAATACCTGTGTAAATAAAAGTTTTAAAAATATTCTGTAAAAGCTTCTAATTTTTTTTTATATTAATATATATATATATATATTATATTTTAGTTTATAACTTTACAAATTTATATTCACATACAACACACGCTTTAAAAGTATAATAAGGCACGAATTATTATTGGCAAATAAAACTTTACCTGTCGGAGTAATAAGGTGTCATTCAAGTTTTCCAGACACACTAAACATTAATATTGTTAATGTTATTTTGTCGGGATAAAAAGCACCCTATATATTATATATCAGGGTATAATCTATCTATGTGCCAAGTTTCATCCAAATTCATTAAGCCGTTTATGTATGATTGAGTCACAAACATCCAAACATACAAACATAATATTAGTAGGATTAAAAATCGGTGCTTCAGTAGTGGAGAAAAGTTAACAATGACAGTTACCTTATTACAATCCGTACACTCATGCTTAGTATTCTTCAAATGCACCCAATCAATATGTTCTTGTAGGGAACTCTTCGTTAGGAACTTCGCATCACATTCGTTGCATATAAACCTTGAAAAGAACGGAATTCAGTTATAGGAGCCATCCAAATCGGAAATTTTAGAGTAAAATTATATCTTAAACTCTACAAACCTCCGATCACAATCTTTAACATGATTCGAGTGTGTCTTCAGATGGTGCGCCAAGTTATGCGTAGTGCGGAAGTGTTGCTTGCACGCGACGCAGTAGGCGTGGCGCGGCTTGTGCGCGGACGTGATGTGCGCCAAGAGGCCCGACTTGGCGTTGTACACCTTGTTGCAGGACGCGCACGAGTACACGCGGGAGGACTGCTTGTGAACTGTACTGGGGATATTATCAATTGATTTTATTTTAATTAAAAAGGTAGGACTCCAATGACGGTATTAAACCGTGGTATTAAAATTAACAATAATTGAAACAACAATCAATCTGTACAAAATGGTAAACTGACTGACTGTAGATATATCAACGAACAGCCCAAACCACTGGACCTAGAGACTTGAAATGCATATAAAATTTTAGAAATTTCACACCTAAGGGGATAAAAACGGGGTACGCGGGTGAATCCGCGGGGCGGAAGGCTAGTAAAATATAAACATACAATCGTATATCCGAATCGTAGATACGAATCCAAATACAGCCATCCATCTTAAGCCTACATGTCCGAGAAGTGAAATTCAAAATAATTTTAAGACACACACTACGCCTGAGTACTGGACCATGGTTAGGTAGGGGTCATGACTCAGTAGTTAATTATGCTCATCATTAGAGGATATACTCACTACATATGAACTTTAAGGCCTGTAGAGTTAACAAATGTATTTCCGCAGAGCGTGCATTGCTCTTTCTGCTTATGTTTATCACGATGATATGTGTAGCTTCGATGGGACCTGAAACAGGTAAGAAAATATAAGCGCGTAAGAGTCAATTTAAGTTAATCTTTATATGTATATTAAAATTCGACTTCCATATCTGAAAAACTCGAAAGTAGTCGATAGATTTTTACTCAACGTTGAATTTCTATAAAATGAATGTTTTTATACACTTTCGTAAAGGCAGAACGACTTCACATTCCACATCAGATGTAGGCAACAAGAAATAATTTAACGTAATTTATTTCCCAAGATGGTGACCCCTTATTCAGACCCGTTCGGTTGCCATTCCGATCGGAAAGACGATTTTATTTCTTTAAATTAAGGCTGATGCTGTGTTAGTCGCAGAATTAATTTACCACAATCGTGTACTAATAGATGGTCTCATTCCAAATGGAAGTCTGAAATGAGAAAATAGGAGCCATCCTATTCAGTAGACTACTCAATCAGTTTGTCTACCCGATCGGGACCGCAACCAAACAGGTCTGAATAAGGGGGATTACTTGCCTAAAATAAGTTAATGATAACTAAATTTCTTACTCAGTAACGAATCCACAATCTTGACATGTGAATTGAATGCTTATCTTGCCGTGGCGCTCATTGTAATGTTTCACTACAGAATACACGTTGTTATTACGTTTGCCACACTCCTTACATTCATACCTGGGAAAATCCAACAGTTTTTATTATCATGAGGAAAACTGTATGTCTGAAAAGTCCATCAAGTACTTATGTAGGGGTTTATGGCCTTAATCCTCCTCGATGTGAGGGCGAAGGCGATGATAGCTCAGTAGTAGTGACGTCGGTTGCTGAGAAAGACGTGGGTTTGAATCCTACAATGAGCTTGAACTTTCGGTGAAGGAAAACATCATTATCTATAAAAACGGCAAAAAAAATCGCGTTTGTTGTATGGGAGCCCCCTTAAATATTTATTTTATTTTGTTTTTAGTATTTGTTGTTATAGCGGCAACAGAAATACATAATTTGTGAAAATTTCAACTGTCTAGCTATCGCGGTTCTTGAGATACAGCCTGGTGACAGACAGACGGACGGACAGACAGCGAAGTCTTAGTAATAGGGTCCCGTTTTTACCCTTTGGGTACAGAACCCTAAAAAAAGTGTCTCAAGTGTGGTTTAGAACATGGTGGTGATTCACAAAAAGTAGAGGTACCTTCTAACGTGGCGTTTTGTATGCTCCTTATACGACGTTTCTGTACTTAGCACTGATTTGCATATATCGCAAACGAAACTACCCTTTTTCTGAAAAAAAAAAGCAGTCCCATTAACCCCTTAGCTTGCGAATGCTTCCGAAATATTGAGAAAAGTAAAGGAAACTAAGTAAGGGTATTTATTGTATAGTATACATGAGATTTTTAGCCAATTGTCGAGTTTAGCGATAGAATACAGTTGTAAAACTCACATGGCCATGCCTTTTTTCCATATGGTCCTTTAATGTCATCTCATGGTCAAATCCAGTGATGCAGTTCTCGCATTTATACGGCAGATTTAAATAGGCTTCTTTTTTAGATTCTCGAACTCTTTCTTCCATCAACTCTTCTTTACTCAACATAATAATTCTTATTTTGCCTTCGTATTTATCTTCTACTGTAGTGCGTTTTTTTGATTTTATCTGGAAAATTTATAAAAATATATTTTTTTACTTTATTAAGTGAAGCTGTAGCTTCTAGAATTCGTAGAGTAGACAGACAACCATTTACACTAGGGCTTAATTATTATCTTCAGTAAAAAGTGAGTTACTTAGTACGTACATACTGAAATACCAATATGACTAGCACATCGGGGACGTAAATCATAATTATTTTTATTAATACAAGCTATAATTTAACATCACTTGTTATTATACATATATGGAACGAATCTTGCAACTGAATTATTAAACCAGTTCCACACAACCAATTGAACTTACTTTTGCACATAATTTGAGTGTGGATGATAATACAATCTAGTATACTCAGTTTGTTATATTTTGGTATCAGCTATACGTATACTATACATAGAGCCTACAACAACTTATAACATTTACATTGATAGGATAGAGTGCATTCAGAAACGTTTTCTTCGTTTTCTGCAATTTAAAACTAAAAAATATATTCCAAAGTATACTGACCGGTGTAAAAAAATTCACATACTACCCTTATTTGAGCGTAGGCGTATGGCTGATCTGGCGTATTTATTGAAAATAGCGAATGGTACCATAGACTGCCCTGAGCTGATGAGCAAACTGGGACTAGTAACTCATTCTGCATTGTTACGCAAGCCGAATTTACTGCATATACCATTAGTCAGATCCACATACAGGCAGAACTCCTTTATTATACGTGCATGCAGAACCTTTAATGAGATTTCTAGCAAACTCGACTTGGATCTTTTCAATACCAGTGTCTCTCAATTTAAAAATAGATTTGTAAAAAATGTTTTTTCTTAAGGCTCCAGTCTCCCTAAAATCAGTGTTCTTGCGGAATTTATCAGAAAAGAAATATTGTTTTTTAGTCATCAGAAAAGCAATAAATTAAATATATTTTACGTTATTTTAAAGTGTGAGATTTGAAGTTTCCAATACATATTTTATTTATTAATTTGACGCCACTTTTATTAGCTTTGTGAGGCTTTAAACATACCTCTATTTACGTCTAAACATATAACACAACGAACGCTGTCAATTCCCAGCGAAATTGAATGGAATTTTGATGCATTTTATGTTTTATTTGTTTAGTTTCGGTAAATTTATTTCAAATGATTTTTTGAATGCATATATTTTTTATTCGACAGATAAGTAGTTGCTTTCGGAGCGGTTAAAGTGTGATTTCTCTAAATCATTACTTTGTAATAGAAAAAACTATATGTTGCAAGGGTCAAATTCAGAAATTTATAACTTTTTAAAGCAATTTAAATAAGAAATTGAGACAATTTGGAAAGAAAGTAACTAAATAAGATTATTGTAGAGGATTTGCCGACAAATGTAATCTGAATACATTTCTTGTTTTTGTTATATTTTTTTCGTAGCGTGTGCATGAATGAGACCCTCTACGCGTGGAACGTAAATAGAGGTATGTTTAAAGCCTCACAAAGCTAATAAAAGTGGCGTCAAATTAATAAATAAAATATGTATTGAAAACTTCAAATCTCACACTTTAAAATAACGTAAAATATATTTAATTTATTGCTTTTCTGATGACTAAAAAACAATATTTATTTTCTGATAAATTCCGCAAGAACACTGATTTTAGGGAGACTGGAGCCTTAAGTTCTTTTTTTTTCTATTAATGTTGTTGCATACGTGTCTAACCTTCGTATATCTAGTTTATTTTTCTATTCTATGTATTCTTACCGACCTATATTATTCTATTAGCTTTCTTTTTATATGTGAAAACTTGTAAATGGCCTTGTGATATTTATTCTTTAAGTATATTGTATTCTCTAGCTGTAAGTTTTCCAAATAAATAAAAATAAAATAAAACGACGCGCCAAAAAACCAAAACTAGTCCCTTATGGCTGCGTTTCCACCAGAGATGCGTAGCGAGGGATGTATATTTATCCGCCAATAGGATCACTACAGACCTCTTGATGAGTCTCTTATTACCTTATTAGTTTTACTTTTTCTTTTCTTCACTTGCTTTTTAATTTGCGACAGCGGAACGTCAGTTTCCAAATCCGAACTGTCGTGCTCAATTTTTATATCTGTAATGACGTCAAAGTGTTCAGGTTCTGGCTCTTCATTGGTTGGTAAGTCAAGCTTGTTTTCCTCATCATCTATTATTTGACAGTTTATCGTGGAGATTTCTATTGGTGACTTTTTAAAGTTGTAAATGTTTTGTTTCTTTTGTAAATTATGTGCCTGAATAAACAAATGAAAATCAATTTCTATGTTATATTTGCTGTTGCTTGCAATGGATTAGCCTAATTGATGATGGTCCTTTAATATATATTTTGGCTGATGATGATAACATTGAATAGGCCTGTGAATACAATGATCTGTCAGACAGAGGCTACAAATAAAAATATAATAAGGATTTCATTTGATTTTTTTTCATTAAAACAAATTGCCAAATATTTTTTTCATGTCATTATTAATACTAACTAACCTCGGTAAGTATTAAAATACTTTCTTCAACTTGATTTTTGAATAATTCTATTTTTTTCAGAAAGTGGTGACATAAGTTACAAATGAGAGTGGTGTGTTCCAGCTAAAACATAAAATATATAATTATTAATATCTGTACATACAAAGTATTGATATGTTTTGATTCATGTTAAACTCATAACTTGGCTAAAACACTACCGTGTGCCCATCTAAAAATAAATAACAGTCCGCCATATTGATAAAAAACAAGACGCCAATGCTTTATGACATTACTATACTTATTTATTTTATTATCAAAAATAATGATAAAGGGAAGTAAATGATACAGGAATAAGTTTTAATAAGATAAGAATAGCAATGTTTAAGAGTTTATGTACCTTATATTTATAGAAACAATCCAAAAATGCCTTATGTTTGCATGTACTGAGATCAACCAAAGATACATTTTGAGAAAGACAACACATGCAAATGTTTCGCCATGAAGTTGCTCCTTTAATATTTTGATTGTAATTGTATTCAGATAAGTTTAATTCCAAAAACTGAGTCATTTTTACTCATATTATCCCATTCTAAAATCCACTTGCCAATCTACCACAGTCCAATACAATACGTGCCACTCAGACGTGCCAGGTTTGAATACATTTCGTTTATCAATCCAACTTTTTTTTACAATAAACACGTTGTCAACAAACAATCAATATTTTTTTCCTGGTATACTTAATTGTAATTTGATAAAATGTAAAGTGATATAATGATATTTTAAGTTATTTAAATAAAAAATTCTTACCTAAATAAATGAAATTTTAGACGTATTTTCTCATAAATGTTAAATGAAACGTTAAGGTACCGCGTTTTGCTTTTGCACTATATTTAATAAAATATTCAATATTTATTATTATTTTTAGTTCCCGATCAGTTAATAACTTACTTCAAGTTTGAAAATAAATTGTAATTTACATATTATAAATTCTTATTTATGTTCCAAATCAATATAATTATTCTCAAAAGGTACATTCCATTTATATATAACGTAATAACTAAACGTAAATGTCAACTTTGATGAACTTTGACACCAAAATGATGCTGTACTGTAATGGCGACGACGATACTTTTTTACGTTGAGAAAACAAATCAGATTTCTAATAAATAACTAGTCTTTGGATGAAACTATGAATTAAACTTTACATAAAAAATATTTATTTGCATTATGGATACTGAAGAAAACAGCTTATGTTGCGGTTGCCTCTGCGCTGGACGCAAACTCCAATCGCTAGATGAATTTTGGAAAAGGCAGTGTTTCTTAGAAATAATCAATGAAACCCCGGTAAAAATCTTATGATAATCTCTCAGTTATACACTTATCTTTAAGCTACATGCAATTTTCGTTTCATATCCCATTTAGATTTAAGTTAGTCTGTTATCGATTAATATCCTATTGTTTTCACAGATCACTCAGTCCGATGGTCTACCGGTGTTTATATGTTTCGAATGCGAAGCGCTCATCGTCCGCTTCATAAAATTCAAGCGTCAAGTGAAACAATCCTATAAAACTCTCCAACATTATGCAAAACAGGTATAATATAGTGTTTTTACCCAACTACGGCAAAGTAAACGGAGGGTTAAGGTTTTAGAAGCTATATTCATATAATGTGTTCATTTGTTCCTTCATACCTCATGATAATTAGAATAAGAGGTGTTTCGTTAAAAAAAAATACAAAATCTATTGACAGCCCACATTGACAAACATAGTGAGACAGTAGAGATACTCTCATGTCAAAATGAATGTTGTAGTGTGCCACTAGTTTAGTATACTAAATACTAATATAATAATAAAAATACCCTGAGCAGAGTTTGTATTATAGAAACCAAATAACTGATATACTACTTGGAAATATATATCTTTTATAGTATTTTCCCCCAAAACTACTGAGAATTATTTAAGTGGTCACACTTACCCAACCGAAAGATAATATAGTGGAGCACACTATTCTTAGCACTCTGTTAGACCAGACTTAGGACAAACAGACATATACATGTCCAGACATTTGAATACTCATATGTCTGTACTGCACTCAGTAAAAGGCCTAAAAGGCCAGTGGGAATCAAACCCACAACCTTTTAGGAGTTTTTAACCCTGCAAGTTTAGGTTTAGGATCAGTCGGTAAGCGAGGGCAAGTCTTCTTTATATGTTTAATTTTAGTTTACTATATTGTTTACATAACAAATTTTTAGAATCTCAATACAAATGAAATACAAAACTTACCAAGATTACGTACACACAATCTAATAAATATTACCTTACCTGAAACACAACAAGATAACATTACAATTATTAAGGATGAAACTGTGAAAGCAGAAACAAAATCAACCGAAATAGATGTAAAAGAAGAATTAGATTTATCATTGTACTCTGATCATTATTCGGACGACGATAAAAGTCTTCTAGAAATAAGTAAAAAGAAGAAAAAAGTACACAACGGTAGAACGAAAAAGAAAAAGAAACGGAAAGCCAAAGAGTTGTACAAAGAAGTTATGTTGAGTAAAGAAGAATTGGTGGAGGAAAGAAGACTGTTACGGTTGAGAGATGAATATGTAAATGCTATGTTTTGCTGTGAAATGTGTATTGTTTCGTTTCCTAATGTGGACGATTTGAAGGATCATATTGGTATAAAACATGAAAAGGTAACATATTCTACACCACTCTTAAAAAAATATTTAAAAAACTAAAAATCCCGACTGCGGCCCGAAAGAAAGTTCTAAATTAATTCAATACTGTTCCAGAACGCCGCCCACCATAAATGCGACATATGTCAATGCTCATTCAGTTCCGAAGTATCGTACAACTACCACACGAACAAACACACGCGTCGGTATCAGTGCGCCGAGTGCGACGCGAGGTTCACCAGCAAGCGAGCTGTCCATAAACATTGTGACACTGTACATTATACAAGGTCAGTTGGATTTTAGGCATTGTTGGAAAATATTATTATTAAGAGGGGATAGTTGCTGATTAAGAGTGGGTAGTTGATTTGTAAGAGGTATGGTTGCTAAGTAGGAGGACACTACATTATTCAAGGACAGTTAGATTATTAGGCATTGTTGGAAAATATTGTTATTAAAAGGGGATAGTTGCTGATTAAGAGGGGGTAGTTGCTTTATAAAAGGTATAGTTGGCCATAGCAAGCTGTGATCATAATAATATATTCATTGGATATATCATTCAACCTGAGCTGATATCTATACTATAATAAAACTGTACAATTTAAAATCGTGTCTGTCCATTTTTTTTTAAATTAAAAATGGAGTGTGAGTGATGTAGCAAGAGTACCAGAATGCAAAGAGATTTCTTTTTCTTATCTGTTTGTTTGAACATGCTAATCTTCATAACCACTGAACGGATTTTCATGGAGTTCCACAGCTTAATGCGGCTTGATTTTTCGCTTCGAATAGGCTTTGTTTCATCAAAATCGGATGAAAGAAAGACAAGATATTAAAAAACTAGTATTCTAATTTTTTTTTAACTATTTTCTTTCACAGTAACAATGTAGAATATAACATGCAATTCAAACCAAATACCAATGGTACAATAGAGGATACAAAAAATATAGATGATTGGTAAGTTCCTCAGTAAATTAATCCCTCATCAGTTCCTTTACCAGGTTTCCTTGTGCATCCAGATTTGTTTACCGTGTTATCCGTCTCTAAAAAGCTGCTAACAGCTCAGTGATAGTGAGCGAAAGTCGTTAATCTTTCTATGATGGAAAATATCATCAATATTTCGGTAGGGTACTTTGTAGTGCCCGTTTGGTTTACTTCCTTTGACCATATCATCTACCACGGTGAGATTGTTGTCAATCAAAGTCAAAGACATTTATTCAGTTTAGGCCCTAAGAGGGCACTTATGAAGGTCGAAGCTACTGAAGTTACCACCGGTTCGGAAATCGGTCTTCAACTGAGAAGAACCGGCCAGAAACAAGCTTATATTAATGAATAAAAATTAAGAATGAACGATTATAGTATTTACGAATTCTACAAGGAGCTTGATGAAAAATATCGTGAGGAAACCATAGCTGAGTCCTATCGTCAATTTGCGTGCTAATCACGGCGAGATTGTGTTCAATCAAACACCAACCTATCCTACTAATATTATAATTTTGAAAGTTTGCATGTTTGTGACTCAATCGCGTACCAGCGGCTGAACGGATTTGGATGAACTATGGTACAGAATTACATCATATCTTGGAATAAAACATAAGGATACTTTTTCCACCAAAAAATCATATGTATCCACGGGAAAGCGGCTAAAACCGCTGGATTAAAGCTGGTCTATAATAAAAATATTTATTTTCAGTACAAAACCCGATACGCCATCGTTTCCTTGTGAATTATGTGAGAAAACATTCCGTTGGAAGACATCGTTACGGAAGCATTTTGAGACACATCGCATTGAGAACGGTCAGAAAAGGAAACCTTATTGTGAACCTTGCCGGTAAGAAACTGGTTAAATTAAGGAGGGTTTGTGGCTAAGTAGGAAAGTGTAGTTGCTATTTAAAAGGAGGAAATTATTAGATAAGAGAAGATAGTTGTTTATAAGAAAGTATTTTTATTAAGAGTTGATAGTTGGTGATTAAGAGAGGATAGTTGCTTTGTACGAGGGATGGTTGCTGAATAAGAGGAAGCAGTTGCTTTGTAAGAGGTAGTTACTACAACTATCCAGTTTCTAAGTGGGGGTTATTGCTACGTAGTAAGAGGGAACAGTTGCTAAATAGAAGGGTTAGTTGCTAAGTAATAAGAAATAGTTGCAATGTCGGGTATGATATGTATAAGTACGGGAGTATAATTAAGAGAGATATATCAATGAAATAAAAAAAGTAGCTGACTATGTTTTAGACATAAAGAGAGATATATAACAAAGACTATTTGCATATAATAGGGCATTTAAGGTGGACAAAACGGTCGATCATTAAATGAAACCAAAGCTTTATCACGTAGTTTTTAAACAAAAAAATATTGAAATCCATCGAGTAGTTTAACAGTAATTAATTGTTTTATCAATTTTACTCATTACGTAGATGCCTAAAAAATTCACAAGGCTCAAGTAGGTCGGACAATGACCCGAGCAAATGCGCTTCCTCCATCTCTGTCTAACACGTTATGTGAGACGAAGAAATTGTATCGCCCGCACCGCGTTCAAGGTCGCGCCTCTTACAGGTCAGTGACGATGTAACCATAAATGATGTTGTATTTTGTTTACGTTCCAAAGGTACTTACTTTTTTGGAACATTTTGATTTTTTATTTTGTTCTAAAATCGTTTTCGACTTAACTATAGTGCTTTAATGCACTCGTAACTATTGAGTTTAAATTTAATGATCGACCGTCATATCCACCTTGTATACATCCTTATTTATTATAATTTAGTATTAAATTTCAGCTTGACATTTACAACGACTTCTAATCTACAGAAACATGTGAAAACAAGTTCCAAACACCAAATACAATTAAAACTTAGGTAAGTTCGTAGTTTATAGTTTTATTTTAATCTTATTTTAATATATATAAATCTCCTGTCACGATGTTTGTCCGCGATGGATTCCTAAACTACTTAACCGATTTTAAATTAAATTGGCACACCGTGAGCAGTCTGGTCCAGCTTGAGAGATAGGATAAACGGCTGGACCGATTTGGATGAAATTTTGTGTATGAGTTGGACAGGACAACGTCTGTCGGGACAGCTATAGTTTTATAGTTTATTCGTTGTTCTCAATGTAGGTAAGGTACATATTTGTACTAAAAGTCAATCGCAATAGTTTTATCTGAGACAGTATCAGTCCCATTTTATGTCCATAGCTCTCGTCTCTTTTCAGTTCCAATCACGCTACTTATCAATTCCCATCCCGTTTCTTGCTTATAAGAATCAAGCTTCTTTTCAGTTCTGATTACGCCTTTTATCAATTCTGATCACCCCTTCTAGGGTTAATTACGCCATATTTACAGCTTCATTTATTGATAATATCTGAATTGAATTAAAAAACGTTAGAACTGCCGCTAAATGGTAGTATCAACAATGAGTTAGCAAAAAAAAAAACGAATGAAATTCATATATGAAGCATATAAAGATGCAAATGTAGCGAAATTAACCTGATCACCATTCTTTTCAATTCTGATAATGTCTCTTATCAATTCTGATAACGCCTCTTTTTCCGTTCCAATCACATATTTTCCATACCAATTTGGCATTAATCTTTTGATGATATATTTGCTAACTGTTCCCCGCGGTTTCACCCGCATTTCCGGCATAAAAAATAGAACCTTCCTCAAGAATTCGACTATCAAATGCAAAAAGAATATTTCAAATTAGACTGGTAGTCAAAAAAACAAAAAAATCTCTTCTGCTTTATATATTAAGTATAATTTACATTATAAATTAATTTGTAAGTATTTCTCTATAGGAAGCTCAAAGAATCACTCCCAGAAGACGGAACAAGTTTAGAAAAGCACCAGGCTCGTATAGAACAGATCAAATGTTCAATAAATAGTTCCCGAGAACAGTTCCCATGTCCGCAGTGCGATAAGAAGTTCCAGTGGCGAGGGAATCTGCTGAGGCATTTGCATAGTCACGCGGCCAGGTATGAGAAAAACAAGTATTTTACTAACTAACTTCCGCCCCTCGGTTTCACCCGCGTTCCAAGGGATCTTATGTTTTCCCGTAACAAAAAGTATCCTATACAGGGTGATTTTTTCCAAAGGATGAGTACTTCCAGCCCTGCAAGTATTTCCAGTGACTAAAAAAACATCCTGTATACACACAAGAAGAAGAAGAAAGTCCTCTTGGCTCGCGAATGGGGTACGTGTAAAAACTACCTATAAAATCGAATTCCATGCATCGCGAGTCATTCTCTCTTATTCAGACCCATTGCCATTCCGATCGGTAAGGACGATTATAATATTTCGTTAAATTTAGGTTGATGCTGTGTTAGTCGCAGAATTCATTTGACGATCTTTACGACTTGTAACGATTTGTACCAATCGACTGCCTTATTCCAAATGAAAAGAGAAAATAGGAGCCATCCTATTCAGTAGACTACACAATCGGTTTGTCTACCCGATCGGGACCGCAACCGAGCAGGTCTGAATAACCCCGATTATTGATATAATTATTTTAAGTGTCATATATTTGGAAGTAGCTTCCGCGTTTTTATTGAATTCAAAGTCAAAGTCAAAGCCATTTATTCAGTTTAGGCCCTAAGAGGGCACTTATGAACGTCGAAACTACTGAAGTTACCACCGATTCGGAAGTCGCCTTCAACTGAGAAGAACCGGCAAGAAACTCAGCAAGGTTGCATTTTTTATATATTTTGTTTTTTTTTTGGACAATCTGACAATGTTGGCTTTTTTTCCATTAAATTTTTAAATTTTTAATTGGGGAGAGTATTCAAGTTGTTTTCCTACTTTTAGAGCTAACGGAGAATTAGTATGTGAACCTTGCAACCGAACGTTTTCATCGATAGCGACGTACAAACAACACATGGCGATCAGCAAGAAACATGTCACCGAGAGCGAATTGAAGCAAGTATAACTATATTATACATTTTATTTATTTTATTATATTATACTCTGTTTCTATTGAAATGTCCAAAAATTTAAACAATTTTGGTAAATCTTTTTAGTGGAATATTTTTAGCTCTTTTTTATAATATACTAGCTGTCCCCCGCGACTTCATCTCATCCCGAGGAAAAAGTACCCCATGTCCTTCTCCATACCATAGGTTATATGTGTACCAAATATCATCGCGATCGGTTCAGCGGTATAGGCGTAAAAACGTAACAAATAAACTCACATTCGCATTCATAATATTAGTTAGGATACTAGCCTTTCACCCCCGTGGTTTCACTCGCGTACCCCTATTTTACATCCTTAGGGGTTGAATTTCCAAAAATCCTTCCTTACTAGATGCCTACACTGTATAAGGTATCTCTATGTGTAAGATGTCAAGTCTCTAGGTCCAGCGGTTTGGGCTGTGCTTTGATATAATTTATAATTTATTCACATAAAACATTGGTACACAGATTAATGAAGTCCCTGACTTCTGATATACCAACAGTCAGAGTTTACCATTATATACAGGTTGTTTTTATTTGTCACTGGAAATACTTGCAGAGCTGGAAGTACTCATCAATATGAACAACTTTTATTATGGGACCAATTCTGATATTGCGTAAAATAAAATGGTTGCTTCATACATTTTGGTCGAGTAGGTATTGAACTTTTGCTTGGAACAGCTGATAATTTTTTCGTGATTATTTCCAGTACTAAAAAAATCACCTGTATATACAGAAGAAGTAGAAAAAAGATAATAGTTAACACTAATGACGGTCTGCGGACTGGGTATCGCATCTTCCCTTTTTATTAGTTTTCTAAGTTTCATGAGCTTAATCACGACATTTTTCCGTTACCTAAAAAAAACCATTACATTAGTGTTCAAGCTAAAATTACACTAATAAAATATTTCATTAAAGTTTAAATTCTATTGCAGTTACGTATGCGGTGATTGTGGTAAGAAATTCGCGAACAAAACTCGATTAAGAGATCATGTCAACTGGGAACATTTAAAGAACTACGTACATAAGTGTCCGGTATGTCAAAAGGTAAAGAAATCGTTTGCTCAATACAATAGAGTCTGTTTTTGGGTGTCCCGTAATAAAAAATAATTTACTTCGAATTGTATGGTGGTAGGTACCTATACGCTATAAATAAATGTTAAACAAAACTAAATTATAGTTAATTTTAGGGTTTTAGGCTTTATTTCATCGAAATGGTAGTTCAAGATTATAACACCTGTATACTTATTTAATATCTTTAATGTATATTTTTATTCGAAGTGTCTTATTCAATAAATAAACGTCCGAGAAAGGCAACACGCAATTGCAGCTACAATGTATTCACCATGCTTTGCTTGTCTTACGTAGTTTATTATTTGCAGGTCTTCAAAACGCACACTTCACTATACTTACATAAGCAAGTTGTACATAAGAAGGACAGCGCTGAACATTTGTGTGATCATTGCGGAAAACCTTTCCCGGTATGTGTAATTTCTTTTATTTTAAGATTTGTGTATTATTTTTAAATACTTCTAATGTGAAAATATATTGTACAGAACCAAGCAAAACTTCGCAGTCACATAACAGCAATACACTCTGGGTCATCTCCATACGCTTGTGGCGCGTGCGCAGCGCGGTTCAGCTGGCATTCGTGTTTGTCGCGACATGTGCGGAGAGTGCACCATGCAGCTAGAAAACGACATGCAGCACCTGGAGATGTGCAAGGGTAGACAGAAAGAATCATGTAGGCGAGCCCTATGTTGGGCGCCAAAATGTATTTGTAATTAAAATGATATTAAGTGTGTGTTAAGTTTTATTTTCTAGTTTAAAAAAACCCTAGTGAAACACCGCTTCGTCCCGCTATACACTGAGGTCCGATGCTATAAGTGTGCAGATCTTGCGCCAATGGTACTAATACGTGTCGTGACACAGTGAGGACGTGGAGAGTGGATCACGCAGTCAGAAAAAATCGCGGTGTATTGAGGACAAAGCCAATTGAATAATAAGTGATAAAAACCTACATAATATTTTGGGCGCCAAAATATACTTGTCCCATGTTGGGCGCCAAATTATGATTATACTGGGTGATTTTGTTATCACTGGCAATACTTGCAGTACTCATCAAAATGAATAACTTTTATAATGGGACTAGCTGTGAAATCATGAAAAAATTATCAGCTGTTCCATACAAAAGTTCAATACCTACTCGACCAAAATGTATGAAGCAACCGTATTATTTTATGCGATATCAGAGTTAGCCCTATAATTAAAGTTGTTCACATTGATGAGTACTTCCACCCCTGCAAGTATTGCCAGTGATAATAAAATCACCCTGTATATTAATTAAGTGTGTGCTGTCGTATCATTATTGTAGGCATCTTGAATATCTTTCTACTGTCATTTCCGCTAAAAGTAATAGATCCCGATCATAAAGGCTAACACGTTTTCTTTAGAATTTCACACACAACTACCAAGTTCAAAAGTTATATTATACTAGCTTTTCCTCGCGGTTTCTTGGGTTTTCCCGAGGTAAAAAGTTGCCTATATTCTTCCTCGATAAATGAGCTATCCAACACTGAAAGAATTTTTCAAAAAGAACCTGTAGTTCCTGAGATTAACGCGTTCAAACAAACAAACTCTTCAGGTTTATAATATTAGTATAGATAAGCGAATAGTGCCGGCTTTTTTAAGTTCAATTCCGATTATTTCCGTCATGCATCGGGTAAGTTTCTTTGAATTCATCATGTCTCATGGTAAAAGCCTCCCGCGCGTCGCCAAGCTATTAATACTAACAATTCATTGGAAGTTTAATTAAACGGCATAGCATAGTTATAAACTAAAAGATAAAAACAAAGTAGGTGATAAAAATTATCAACACTTGTTTTAGGTAAGTATTTTTTTATTTTATAGCATTTTTTATGCTGTCGCTCATGTTTTCAGTTTGTGGATAATTTTTGCGACTATGAAATATCTTTTCATATTAATGGGTGAGATTTTTATTATTATTTTTTTCGTTATGCAAATAAATATTTTAAAAATACCTACATATTTATTTATTTATTGCACAATGTAAATAATAATACTTCGTGTTATAATGATTCATCAAGCGACAGTACGATTAGCTTTTCAATAGATAGATACCTACGATGAAAGGTAAAACTTAAATATTTTAGTTGAACAAAAAGTTTTCTCCACTTATCGTGCAATTACAATAAAAGTATTAAATACAAACTATAAAATTTGCTCAAAGTGACCGCAAAGGTTCCCAACAGGCTGGCAGCCTCCTCTTTGTATGTTGGTGGAAAAGCTCCCCGCCCGTCGGCCTCCCGAAGCCTCGAAAATAACAAGTTCTAGACGAGTTTACTGAATAGTTTAATAACCAATTTTTCTGCATCACTACCTCAGGCCTAACCTCTACAATAACTAACGCATACGTCGTTCTCCAAGTAAGAAAACAAGACGAAAATCATTCTAACGTGGATGCTTTCATACACAAAGTGATACCTTCCAAACAATTCGATCAAATAGCAAAGAAAATGGCCAGAAAGGGTTTCGACGTTTATGCAACTCACTCTCAGGGTAACCGCGAGAAAGCTTTCCTTGCTGTCAACACTGAGAATAAGCGAGAAAAAGTGTCCGATACGGTCAAAATCCTTCAGAAAGCTTTAGGGGAATTCACAGATAAACGCATTTCGCCAATTTTTAGAACGGCATCTGATAACATAAGTAAGTTTTTAGTTAGTGAAGCACTCATCAAATATTCCCCCTTATTCAGACTTGCTCGGTTGCGGTCTCGATTGAGTAGTCTACTGAATAAGATGGCTCCTATTTTCTCATTTCTGACTTCCATTTGGAATGAGGCTGTCGATTGGTACACGATCGCGTCAAATGAATTTCGCGACTAACACAGCATCAGTCTATATTTAACGAAATAAAATCGTCCTTTCCGATCGAAATGGCAACCGAATGGGTCTGAATAAGTGGGATTAAACAACTTTTACTATGGAATCAACAGTGAACAGTGACTGTCAATGACTTCATATTATTATTATTAGTCCAAAAAAAGAAATTGATATTTTATTTCTAGTATATCTTCTTCTTTGTTTTCTGTTAAACCTTTTTCATTGATTTAAGGCGATGATAGCTCAGTGGTAGTGACGTCGGACGCCGCGGCGAAGTTAGTAGATTCGAATCTTACAATGAGCTTGAGCTTTCGGTGAAGGAAAACATTGTGAGGTAACCATAGCACGGTGGTAGGGTATACTTTGTAGTACCCGCCCTTAAGTTGAAAATCTATCGCCAAACATCTATTGGTGTGTTCCGGCAGCTGGACTTGAGAGCCAGTTCCTTCTAGGCTTTGTGTGCTTACTACCTTCGGCCACATCAACACTTAACATAGTGAGATTGTGGTCAAACACGAGTCTATAGGTACAAAGTAAAAAAAAAAAACAAATCAGCTTGCCTACCTAAAGATTTTTGATTAAATTAAATTTCAGAACCAGAAGTAATACATTTCGACAACGATAAACCATCTGTAATGTTCAAAGTCAAAACCAACACGATAATTAACGCTATGAAAGATATCCTGGCATCGGAACCTGTAGAAAAGTTTGTGGACCATGTGGCTCGTAAGGCAGCAGATGTAGTCTTCCACTCTATGGGAGACGAGAAGAAATAATTGTGTGCTGCCGGGGATTGCCAATTTGTTGTGTTATGTATGTAATAATAGTAGATTGTATCATAAGGGAGCAAAATAATATTTTTACGACGAGGGCGCTTTTCGTCGCCCGAGCCAAAAATATATTTTGCGCCCGAGCGGTACACTATACTTTTCATCACCTCTATGAGAAAATAAAAAGCGCCTCATATTATATTGTAATATTATTATTTAAAACATAGAGTAACAACTAAATTGAAATTAAATAGTATCTAATAATAAAACAACTAAAAACTTAAATTTACATTTGAGACATTTTCGCAGTTATGAAAAATTATTCTTACAGTTTCTTTATTCAAACAATATTTGCGTTCGATTTCTTTGGCGCTGAACACTAAGATGTTCCAAATTCAAAAAGTGCGCGGCAAAGATAATTGCGGCGCACTTATTACTATAAAGAGGATTAAAAACTCATTATTTGTAGTAAGCTGTTAGTCATCAAATTAACACAATAATAATATGAGATAAGCATTTATTAAAAATAATGACAATTAAAAGTAAAAGTTAACATTGGTCCAATTATTGATAAGAGAGATACGGCCTCGTCGGTTTTCGAATTTTATTTAATAATCATAACTGCATAATAAATGCGTATTCCTTTTTCAAAAAGATGTGTAATGCTTTATATACAAACTCAATGGTGTAAACACAGATGTAGTTCAGTATAAATTTTGGTAAGTATTCCAAATTTAAATCACATTCTCCCCCTAGAGGATGAATGAAATTCAGTAGGTACAATTTTATTTCCCTGTTTTTAACAGATTAAAAATGACTATTGTTATGTTCGCTTTTTGTGGCATAGAATCTCACTTTTTTGAGCAAGTGGAACGAAAAATATTATTGTAGTCCCGTTTCTAATTAAAATATCATTTTAACCCGTGCTTTAAATTTAATCTTTGCAATATTGACCGCCATCACGGATATAAAGCAGCTGTTCTAGTAAAACTTTTTAATGGTATTTTTTTTAGACAACAGAAAGTCACCATATACGCTTTTACATTACTTACTTCACTGGTCCTAGAATCTAGACTAGTGTGGTGTTGCCACTATTTTAACATTATTGCATCGTTCTAATAAAGTGCACGCACATTTTTTGCTTGCAATAACGAATAGTATGTAGGTATTATACTTACAAGCAAAGGAACATGATAAAAATATGATCCAAGTATAAAGAGATATCCTAAATTGTGAATAGGTATACATTAAAACACAATATTGTTTAAAAATATTTGTTAATCTCAGATGTAAAACTAATACAAAAATATTTTTGACTTAGGTACTAAGCGAGATTCAAACAATTAAAAAATTGTGTCAGAAAAAAATATAAATATAAGAAATTCAGAAATGTTAAAATGAGATAATAATAATAGAGAGAGAGATAACAATTTACGTAACAAAAATATGACACATTTTGAAGTACTTACATAAAATATTCCAATAAAATTTTCGAAAGAGCACGTTAAAAAGATAATAATATATATATATATTTCTGTCAGTAAAATCAAATATGTATATTAATTTAAAATTATATTTTGATATAGCAAAATCTATGCCACCACAATTTATACATGGATTGACACGTCAGTAAAATAATATTAAGTTTAGCCGCTGATGGCGCCACTGTCACTTGTGTTGCCATCAATAATTCCAAAGCGTAAAAGGGGACAGTATTTCTCAAACTGTAAGCATGTCCTCTTCACAGTTTTCATAGTTATTAATTGTGGCACTCTCTTTGAGAAGTGAGTCATATATTTTTTGATGTCGCTTGGCTCTGATATGTGCGTCAATATGAGAGTTGAGTAATTTGACGTTACAAAAAATGCAGTTTGATTTTTCATGGTTTACCTGAAAAATATAAAATAGATAGATAGGGATACATTATATACGTTCCCATTGATGGGATAGTGTTCCCTAGTAAAACATATTTAATTCTTACCGGACGTATCAAAGCAGGAAAATATTTGGAATCAAAAGGTTTGATTAAATTATTTTTATGAGATTCCAGTTCCACATGCAAAGAAACATCTTTTCCATCTATATTAATATCACAGATAATACAGAAATAAAACATTTTATCATTAATTTTCGTTATGCCATGCCAGTTTGCAAAGTTGAACTTCAAAACTTTATTTTTAAAACTGATAATTTTATTCTTCCCCAAAGTTTGACAATCTGTGTCTTTATGTTTCGATATTTTGAAGTTCATCAAAATATTTGTTTTATTAGTGGTATTTGTGTTTAAATATATTTGTTCTTTCACAGTCTTTATTATGAACTGTTTTATACCTGAATCAACATCTTTTCGGCGTGTTTTCTTTGGAATACTTTGAGCTATATTCATTTCTAGTGTATGCGTTGGCCACTCTATGTGATTTTTTAATTCTTTCTGTTTGAAAATGACATTGCATATACTGCAGTGATATATAAAATATACCTGTAAAAGAAGCAAAAGTCACGTAACATAAAAAAAATCAAAACTTCTCGATCAAACAAATGAAAATAATTTAAAAATAACATCCAACAGTGATTTTTATCCACTCTACAAACACCGGTCGAGTAATATTTGGAACACATAGAGATCGCTTACGAAGATCGAAGCTACTGAAGTCAGCCTTTAACTGAGAAGAACCGGCAAGAAACTCAGCAAGGTTTTTTTTTCAACTATTTAACAGTAAGTTAAAAAGATAACGAACCTGTCTTAATAAATGCTTCTCATATTTATCAACAAAATGGTATTTGTCAATGTTCTCTAAGTGCGAGCGGCTCTCAACATGTTTTTTTAAATCACTAACCACATTGTTTGAACAAATAAAACAATATCTGCCACCGTCCCCCATGTGGACTAAAGTGTTATAAGAACTGAATGTAATTTTAAAGTAAATATTTTTTAATTTCAAATAAATGTACTCTTCCGTGTTATACAGATCTACCGAATCCATTGATTCGTCCAAATTGTCGTCACTTTCTGTGTCGTCATTTTGACATTCACCGACTCTAAGTGCTTTGGATTTCAGTTTAGATGCACCATTTGCCCCAATTGCACTCTCTGCCCCAATTGGATTTTTTTCCCCCAAAACATTAGTTTCATTATTGTCGGTTTTATACCCAGAAGTTGTGTTCCTTGCCCCGTTAATTTCAGATATTGGAGCACTTTGGTTTCGACTCAAAGGACTTCGGGCTCTATTTTCCCCAATTGGGGGACTTAACAGATGCACATTAGGCTGTTGGTATCCATTATTTGATTGAATATATTGCGTATTTTGTATGCTTATAATTTGGGGCATGTATGGTAAATTTTGGGGCGTGTGGGGTAAAGTTCCAGGGGCGTAAGGTAAAGTTAGGGGGGCATAGGGTAATGTTTGGGGCGCATAGGGTAATGTTTGGGGCGCATAGGGTAATGTTTGGGGCGCATAGGGTAATGTTTGGGGCGCGTAGGGTAAAATTTGGGGCGCGTATGGCAATTCAAATGGAGTATGGAACTGGAGTCTATTGGGTGAGGGCAGTGGCGGCGGCGCAGCAAATGATGGCAGTCTATTCAGAGGGATGTTGAAGGTTTTTGCTAGTAATTGTCTATGATAATCGTGCGCATTGTGGACGAAAATTTTCAAAGGTGGAATGGGCACATTGCATATTGTACAATGAAGGTATCCAGGGATCTGAAAAAATAATGAATAACTTGAGTTATATTTATTGTTTTCACCTACGAGATATACAAGGTCTAATTTTATTATCTGCTTTTGAGGCATCAATGTGTTGATAAAGTAAAATAAAAAAAACTGGGAACTTTTTTTCGCTACCTATCTATTTTCGGCTCGGTGGTAGCGCCACGGTTTAAAAACAACGTGATAAATCTTTGGTCTCATATAATGATCGACCGTTTTCTCCACCTTGTATAACACCACCGACCAATCAAACAAATTGAGAAACACTTACCGATCTTATCGTATTAATCCCATGGAACGATATGTAATTTGTAGTCTGCAGTAACTGTATGTGATTCAAGTCCTGCATATGTAAGCTTATTTCATTGTTATTCAATGGTTTTGCACACAAACCACAACAAAGGGATGGATTATTAATTATGACGTTGTATGATAGTATTGGAATCGTAATTCTATAACCAAACAGGGAAATCGTAATTTTATCAGTTTCTGGCATGTTTTTGGTCTTATCATTATTCAGTGCATTATTATCATTACTCAGAACATTTTCATTTTTTGTAGTATTGTCCAATATAGGCAACATATTTTCACGACTACTTGATGAACTCAAAGACATTTTTCGTTCGTTCACTTTATATTTGGACTGATGCATTATATTTATGTGAAATTCCATTTCACTTTTGTAATGTATGTTGTTGCAGTGGCCACAGTGATAAAGAGTCTCGGAGTTGTTCACCTGAAATATTATTGAACTAATTAGAAACCAACTGTTTCTTGCATATCAGCGACATCTATCAACCTAATAGAAGGAACTTTCACTATTCATGGATAGATGGCAGCACAAGATTCTACATCGAGCTATCAAAGTTTCCTGAGTATTCGGCATTTATACGAGTTTCCAACATCAACAGTTGGACTGCGGTCCCCAGACACGATGACATGAAAATCCTTTCCGTAGTTCCGAACACAAACAGACAGACATACAGAAAATAATTCTAAATATAGCTGGTTTATGTTATATTACTCTTCTTTAGTTAGCTAGCCCCTTTCTATTTTTATTACTTTTTTTCAATGTACAGACACACCGGATTCTACTGTTTTATATACTGGGTGATTTTGTTATCACTGGCAATACTTGCAAGGGTAGAAGTACTCATTAAAATGAACAACTTTTATAATGGGACTAACTGTGAAATCATGAAAAAATTATCAGCTGTTCCATACAAAAGTTCAATACCTACTCGACCAAAATGTATGAAGCAACCGTATTATTTTACGCGATATCAGAGTTAGCCCTATAATAAAAGTTGTTCACATTGATGAGTACTTCCACCCCTGCAAGTATTGCCAGTGATAACAAAATGACCTGTATGTATAGATTTGTAGGATATAAATAAAAAATGATAATAAATAAATATTCTGGGACATTCCTCACACACGGCCGTCTGACCCCAAACTAAGCAAAGCTTGTGTTATGGAAACCAGATGTATACTACTTTTCTTTTATAAATACATACTTATATACTACACCCAGACTCAGGACAAACAGACATGTTCATGCACACAAATATCTGTCCAGAGTTGGAATCGAACCCACTACCTGCGGCGTGATAGATAGGGTATCTTACCAACCACGCCAACCGGCCCGTCAAGAGTATACTTACCCGTCTAACAAGATGATCTTTAAAATCCTCAACAACTGTACACTTCATTAGATTTTCAACATGTTCAACATTCATACTATGTTGAGTTTTATATCTAATATGTTCAGACTTATTACAAGCCATGCAATGGAATGTAATCGCATTCGTGACTGTTATCATGTGCCACGAATCGAATAAAATCTTTATCTTCTTATCGCCTAAATCTTTTGATAAAAACTTTGGCATTTCAAATGCTTTAGGTTTTTTAACTACGGACGCATAAGAAATACCTTTGCATGTATCATTCGAATCATCACTGATATCATTAAAAAAGTCATTATTTTTAATATTTAAATTATTATTTGTTTCATTGTGATTTAAAATTGTTGTCGCTTTATTTATTGACAATAATAAACACTTTTCGTGATTTTGGCTATCGAAGTGTATGTCAATTTCATTTAATGCAAATAGTTCGTTGCACTGGCCACAATGGTATGTATTATTTATCTGAAATAAATCAATAATTATATTGGGATCATAGATAAACATATCTTTATGCAAGGTGTGAAAATTAAAAAAAAAAAAAAAGATACTGAAATAAAGAAAGATAATAAAAACATACCTTTCTAATTATATTCAAATCATATTTCATCAGTGGTTTATAACGACTTAAGTGCAATTTATGGTTATAAGTCTCTTTATGTTTATCTGAATAATCTAAACATGTGAAAACGTCGCAAACAGTACATTTACCAAGTTTACCCTCTACTGTTAAAATTGTATGCCAATTATATTCTAATAAAAATATTATGGAATTTATAATTACACCCTGGGGTACCATTTCGGTGGAACATTCAAATTCTTGATCATCTGAAATAAAAATAAACATTCTGGGACATTATTTCTCACACACGGCCATCTGACCCCAAACTAAGCAGAGCTTGTGTATTGGAAGCCAGATAACTGATATACTACATATACCATACATATATAGATAAATACAATGAGACACAGGACAAACAGACATGTTCATGCACACTAATGTTTGTCCTGAGTGGTAATCGAAACCACGACCTGTGGCGTGGTAGATAGGGTATCTTACCAATCACGCCAACCAGCCCATCAAATGATAATATCCTGGGAGATGAATCTATTATATTTTATCCCACCAAAAACATAAATGTAAAAAAGGAGAGCCAAGTTCAATACAAAAATTATTCTCATCTGTGGGCTTCGCCGCAAAAAGAATGGAGATCTGAGATTGAGTGCGTTCTATGCAAAATCCAAATATGTAGTCTAAGGGCTGACTTGGCTGGTTTTCCCATACGTACCCACCTATGGTATATAGAAAACATCCTCAAAGCCCTAAAGATAGGTTAGTTTTTATCCAGATTTATTCCGTTTTTATACCGGGAACGCGGGTTAAACCGCGGGGAACAGCTATAATATATAAAAAAGAAAAATACAGACGAAAATAATGTTTTAAATGACTTACCATCATCTGACGATTCATCTGAATCAATATCATCTACATTTGATGCATACATTTCAAATTGTACATATTCTTCATCTACCGGCGGCGCTTCGTTACAAACTTTATTATCTACCACATAAGCGAATTCTACTTTGGGATCACATTTTTCAACACTTAAATAAAATGATATCTCTCTATCTATGTATATTGTATTCGGGATCGGATTTTCAAGTGAGAGTCCTGGTGTGTCCATAAACTCAGAATGATTTAGATTATCTTCCATTGTTTCCACAATTTGAGTCATTTTACTGTAACAAAGATTTTATTTATTTGAAAAACCTTATACTAGCTGTCCCACGCGGTTCCACCCGCGTTACCGAGAAAAAAAGTAGCCCATGTCCTTCTCCACACCATAGGCTATCTGCGTACAAAATTTCATCGCGATCGGTTCAGCGGTTTAGGCGTGAAAAGCTCACATTCGCATTTATATCATACCTAGCTTCCGCCCCGCGCTTTCACCCGCGTTCCTCAGGGATCTTATGTTTTTCCGGGATAAAAAGTAGCCTATGTCCTTCTCCACACCATAGGCTATCTGCATACCAAATTTCATCGCAATCGGTTCAGCGGTTTAGGCGTGAAAAGGTAACAAACAAACTCACTTTCGCATTAATATATTAGTTAGGATATATTAATTGACTAACAACTCAACTCATTAAAATATAATATACGACTGATTGTACACCCTAACTACGTCGTCGAAGTGTGACATTGTACTCTATTTGTATACTTAAATATTAAAAATGTGACCAGCTGTGAGGCGGACAAGGATGGGGGAGGGCTCAAAAAGTGGCATAACTTACGGATGGCCCCTTAGACATAACCATAATAATGATAAAAAGGGGTCACTAACTTATAAATTACTCTTAAGGAATGCAAGTATATATAACATTTTGGCCATCTTTTTTTTCACCACACACCACAAACTCAGTATAGTCAGTGCGGCCAAAGGTGGTAAGCACACAGCCTAGATGGAAGTAGTGCAAGTGCAGCTGCCGGAAAAGCATTTGGACTTATACTATAATGTGATAGATATTACTATGTTTTGTCTTACAGTAATGTTGAGTAAAAAAAAAAATGTGGAGGAAATGGAATGTGTTAACAATTTAATACAGGGAATATTTTATTTATTAGGCACACAAAACAGAATAACAGAATACAATCAAAAGTAGTAAAAACAATGATAAAAAGATGAGGCTTTGTTCGGGACTGCATTCCCAAGCATGTGTACACAAAATGACAAATTAATAACAAGATAGTGGGTAGGTTAGTAAGGGGTTAGTAAAATTATAAGGTAAATATGACATAATGATATAGATTCGTCACAAATAATGTATTATAAACTTAAGTGTGAGTAGTGATTAGTGTGTTACTGTTGCCACATACAAAAACTCATGACTATTGTGAATAATATTAAGTATACCTCTCAAATGCGACAAACCTTAGGAGTTTTACTAGACACTAGCTTTTTCGCCTGTGGCTTCACTTGCATAGACTTTTATTGAAATCAACCTATTTCAATGAAATAAAGCCTAGTCGAAGTGCCAATCCAAGCCGCCTAAGGTTAATCATCATTAAATTTTCATGGAGTTCCCTAATTAACCTTAGGGAGGAAAATCCCTTCATGGTTTGATAATTAGCATGTTCAAACAGGCAGACAGACAAGAAAAAAAATCTTTTTACATTCTGCTACTCTTCCTGCAAGTTCACAACTCACACTCCATTTTTGGAATAATAATAATGTAAGTACAGACTCCGGTTCTACTGATTAATCATATGTAAGTATAGTATGTAAGTAGCGTTTCATCGAAATCGGCTAGCCGCTAGCTAGCGGGAAAAAAATTGTAAAACTTGTATAAAACCTGCGCGAGGGAAGCCGCGGACGATAAGCCAGTATAAATTTAGTTTAGTACTATAATATTTATTACTACCTAATTTATAAAAGTATGTGTAATAAAATTATACTGTATCATGTATGAAAAATAAGAAAGCAATTAAGCGTTAGAAACGACAGGGAAGAATAAAAAGTAAATCAAAAGAACACTTACATATTTTTATCAACTGGTACAATTTAGTTAGTCGCTTTTTGTTTCGCCTAATGGTAAAAATATTTTGTTTTCTTATCTAAAAGGAAGGTATCCAAAAAGCACTTCGGTTATCCGTCTTGGTCATATTTTTCAGAAAACCTTATCTACATAGTTAATTACCGAGCCGTTGCAATCCAAAAATAAACACTAAAAACAAACATTTATGTTGTAAACAAAACACGTTTGTAATCTTTCTAATTTTCTATTTAGAAAACAAGTGTTGCCGTTGCCAGAGCAGTACATCTTTCCGGTTAATCCAATCTTCCAATCCTTCCTTGGACGAAATATCGGGTTAATCAATCAATGGTTATTTTTTTCAAGTAGGTACATACTTCATGAATTTATTAAAAAACGTCATTTATTTGCTCATTCGGGATGGTAGCATATTAGGCATCACAGACGGCGAAGATAGATACTATAATATTTTATCAATCAATCGATCAATGAGACAGCATTATACTACGAAAAGAGAAGCAACTACCTACCTTCACTTTCCTTCTCTTTCACTGGTATACCAGAGATAAGATAATATTTTGTCAATGCTATAAGCATGGACTCATATATCTCTAGATACAATATTATCTTATCTTCGCCGTGTGTGACGACCTTAACCAGTGACTCCAACTACCATCGAAATACCAACTACACCGTAATTACGGTAAACATAGCGTAATTTTGCTCAATATAAATAATTATTCCAAATTATGGGTTTTTGTGTTTTCTTTTTAAATGAAGTATCATTCTGTAATAACTATATGGCAACACTGAATCTAGACGGAATCCCCTGTTTTTATCATCAAGTTGTTTGTTCATAACCCAACATAATAAAATTGTACTTGCTTATTACGAAAAATAATGATGAACGATGATTTATTTTGCCATCATAATAACATCCATTCATGTCATGATGACAGTTTTTATTTCGAAGTAAAATTCGTATAGTGTGTGTTCATGGCGTGTTTTTGTGTGTGAAACGGTAGTAGAAGCAGCGATAGTGATATCCCATCTATACAAAAAAAAACAAACGGCTCAGGGAAGGTTAAAAACAGAATCTGACTAAATATAACAAAAGTTTCGTTCAGAGTGATTAACCAACAAAGACTTTTCACCTTGGTTAAGCGAGCACCCAACAGATCTATGTAAAGCTTCATGCAACTTAGGTAGCGTTACTATGACTGCTGAAATAAGTGTCTTGAACAAAGACACAAAGATAAAATTAATAATGTCAGTGAACAACCATCAATTTCAAGCGTTTTTTGAAAAAACTAAAATCCAGTTAGCTGATATGTATTTTATAAAGTAAATATACCGTAAAATCTGCCGTATTTTTCACGTGGTATCACCGTATTTTTGTTAAAGAGAGTTGGAGACACTGCCCTTAACTAATCAAGAAAACTCACAAAATGAGAAACGAGCGAACTTGATTCTTGCCCATACGAGTTAGCGAGACAGAATAGTATTCTGTCTCGCTAACAGGTATTCAATACAGGAGAAGAAAGAAAGTAGCTTTGATTATGTATTTTGATACTTATATACATTTATTCGATTTAACACTATGATTTAACATAAGCTTCGCTTCTGTCGGGTGCCTCAAGCACGTTTTTTTAATAGCCTAATTATTATTAATTAATTAAGATCATTTATGTAAAAATATACTTACTACTGCTCTACAACAAGCTGGTTGAAAAACGTAAATAAAACATCAATTATCAACGACTTTGTCGTTATCAATCGTATTTAGTATTAAATAATTAGGAAGGTATAGTAATTTTACTATTATTCTTCTAGTGTGGTTTGACAATCTTCATTCAATACACAAAGGTGATAGGTAAATAAAAATACTTACGCGGTGTTTCTTTGAATCCAGTTATATAGTCCATCTATGATGATTTTAATAATTATAAGCACACTCAAGCACACTAGAAACATTATAACCTTAAGACACAAAACCAGTAGTTTTTGTACAAATACAATAGAAGACAGAAGGCAAGCGAAGGAAATAACCAGTAAGTTGTCTTTGGTTGAAGTGATATACGAAGGTTTCGAATGTTTTGGGGAGTCCCGACTACAAACACAGACCTCTAACTATGGGAGGGGATACATCAAAGGTATGTAGTAATTTCTATGTCCAAAGGGCAGTGTTTCCACTTTTAGGGCTTTCTACCTATTTTAGGGAAAAATTACTGAATTGTGGATTCAATTACATCTTTATCGTTATACCTGCATTTTTATTAATTATGTCTTCTACCCTCTTTCCTACATATACTTTTCTCTATGGCACCACCGATTTAAGGAGAATATTCTGGGACATTATTTCCTCACAACTAACTTGCCATTACAATGGTCACGAGTGTTTTCCCTTTCGTGTGGCGTATCGCTCACTTCCCTTATTCAGAAACATTCGGTTTCCAGTAAACTCGGTACTAGTATTCAGTAAACTACTGTCGGTTTGTCTACCCGATTGTGACCGCAACCGAGCAGGTTTTAATAATCTCGAATGTTTGTAAGAAAGAGCCTCTTGGTCACTGAAAATAAATTTAGGCTTCTAGTTCCACTACGAAGTTACAGGGGGGTCGAAAATGGCTTCGAGAAAAGGATGGTACGGCCGTGCCTTTTTTCTTTCTTTTACTTGACTTGGCGGGGGCACATCCATGTAGTTGATGTTCCATGCCCCCAGACTCTGTAAGCAGTTTTAACCAACTAGCTTAGATATTATTAATCTGGCTTGGATTTATTTAAAATATGTTTTTATGATTGTCATAACCTATATATTATTTCCATTCATCAATCACAACATAATGGCAAAAAATAAAACTTTTTTTAATAGGTAATAAAACAATAGTAGATTATACAATGAAAAAAGGGAATAACTTGGATCCCGAGAGCAGCGAAGGATTCTAGAATAGAATCCCGAGCGTAGCGAGGTATTCTAGATTTGAATCCTAAGCGGAGCGAGGGATACAAGGACCGAGATGAATTGTTGTTTTCACGAGTTGTGTAATCTTCTTTTTAAATTGAAATAAATAGTAGTATAGTATTTATCACATATTATTTTATAACCGGTAATAAGAGAACATTTTTTTTAATTAAATTTTATAGCTCTATGGAATAGCTCCATATAGCCAGCCAGTACGTACTTTCAGCACGTTTTATTTATTTTTGTAATAATAATAAATTGTTTTATTCAGACAACTATGGCCCACTTGTTAGTATTACAATCTCCTAAGGACTATGTTAGTAAATAATTAGAAAATACATAAACTAAACAAGAACAGATACAACTAAACAAGAACAGATACAAAATGTTTCAACATAGGCGCATCAAAATTACCCGCCAATGTCTTCAGGATTCTATTGGGACTAGAACGCATCCTTGAGAGTAGTGAAAAGGTCTTTTTTCGTATGATCAATGTTATCGATGAATAAAATGCCCTTTTTCGAGTGGCAATGGTAAAAATATATTTCAGTACTTTAGATATGTGTCGATCGTTCAATCTTAAAGATCCGAATCAATACTGACCTATGTCAAATGAGCCAACAATTCACAACAAAATCAGAAACGTTTCATTAAAGATCAGCGGGTCATTGATTGATTGAAATTATTGATAGTTACCCATTTGTTTTGGTTCAAAAGATCTTAAACTTAGATGCAAAGATTTGATTATTTAAATCAATTATTTGCATTTAAAAAACTTAAACTCATAAGTCATAATAGACTACCATTAAAATTGGTAAATATATAAGAAAGAAAGCGGCGCGACTCAGTCTCTTTCGTTCGGGTCGACGACTCAATCGACCGATCGAATCATTTCGTCGTAGTGATTCGATCATTTGCGTGTATCTCGCGACCCGGTTCTTTTGATTCGTTCAATCGCGAACGACACATATCTACAGTACTTATCTTTGATTATAGACAAAGATAGGTACATACTTATGTATATCTTAATTACTTATTATATACATTTGGTAAAAAAATATTAAATTTAATTTCCTTTTGTTCACAGGTTCATTGATAAACATTTCATTATAATAAATATTGTTTTTAAAATAAAGAACTAAATACTGACTGACATAAAAAAGCTTTCACTATAATTATTCCTATAGGCAAGACTAAATAGTAACGTCTAACTGAGATACGTACAGTCGCAGAAAAGAAAAACTTATTATCGCATTCGCATTTTGTTTTATGTTATAATATAAATTAATTATTTCTTTTTAAATAGCATGGATGGATCATCAGTATAGTTGTACCCGCGTAGTTGAAGAATGGGAATAGACTTTTTGGCGGGAATTTGCGAAGTGACTTGGCGTTTTCGTTTTATTTAATCGGAGCATTTGAGTTTTATTAAATTATATCGGTGCAGGTGGCGTTTTGTCCAATGAAGGTTAATACAAGTCGAATGAAGTGAAATTAAATGTATCGTGACCCTCAAGTTTTCTCAAATAGTCCACCAAAAGTTTTAGTAAAACAGCCACCATTTTACTAAAACCTGACTGACTAGACTTGACTATATATATACTTATACCAGACTTGACTTTGGCCTCATTTAAGGATATGAGATATATTGATTTAAAACTCAGAAGAAGAATACTCGATTAGGCTGTAAGGGCTAGAACACTTTGCCTTCCCGAAATAAGGAAAATAATGGGATTAGTTAGAATTAGAAATGGCGGGGAATTTTAAGTGATGTACGGTCAGCACAATACAAAAGCATTTTTTTATTATTTTATTTTTACGTATAGTATCTAGGTAAGTGTAGTACTTAGTAAAAATTAATAAACAAAACATAATGGCAAACTGTAAGTCACAAATATCACAGCCTGTTTCATTATCTCACCGCTCGACCGGTCTTGGGCGGCCTACATCCAACATTTTCCGACTACCATTACAAGGTCGACCGTCCACCTTTTAAGTGAACGTCCTACGCTGCGTTTGCCGGTCCGTGGTCTCCACTCCAGAACTTTTCGGCTCCATCGGCCATCCGTTCTGCGCACTATGTGCTCTGCCCATTGGCACTTCAACTTGCCAATCCGCTATTTATTTTTATTTTATTTAGGATAACAAAAGCTAACAAACATTATAAAGAAATTATTTAGTTAACAAAAATAAATAGCCAATAATAGTTATCCACTAGGTACTAGATTATACAGACTAAGGGGTCAGTCACGCCACGAGCGCAGCCCCTTTCAAACCTAATAATAAGAATAATCGTTAAACATAACATATGAGGCCACGAATGCGGCTAATCCAATCCTAAAAACTTATATTATACACTGCCAAGTTAATCACAGCACCCACAACCAAGCCCGAAAATGATTTATACAGAGTCTTATTGTAATGTCCTAGTTCGTATAACCTCTATTATAATTCCAAATTATTCCAGAATATCTTATGAGCGCCTATCGGTCTTAGTATGCGAGTGCCAGAAATAACACAGCAAAATACTTCCATAATGTTCCATAATGTCCGTGACCCTAGTTCGTCAACGAATCTCCTCATTTCTGATTCGATCCCGTAGGTAGAGAAACCCCGAGCATAGCCCTCTACACGACTCGTTGAGCGACTTTGAGCTTCATTATGAGGCCCATAGTGAGAGACCACGTCTCTGTGCCATATGTCATCACTGGTAACACACACTGGTTGTAGACTTTGATCTTGAGGCACTGAGGTATTTTGGACGAGTACTACGAGAAGACATTTAGTAGTTTCCCTAACGCTAACCAACCAAGTTGGATTCGGCGATTGACCTTTTCCAAGTTCTAGGTGGACATTTAGTACATATTTGCTACAAAGTTAGCAAGTCATTCCTTGGTAATTGCGTTCGTTTTTATAATAAAATACCTAACTCGGTAACCAAGATGACCGATTTTAAATTGAAATTTTACGTAAAGAAAGTTTTGAAGGAAAAGGCTTATTACAAGGTATTCCTGAATTTCCGAATCGGTGGTAGCTTCAGTAAATTCGACCTTCATAAGTGCCCTCCTAGGGCCTAAACTGAATAAATGGCTTTGACTTTGATTTATTTTATAACTTCAGCAGGTGGTAACTTCAGTAGTTAGAGCGTTTATAAATATAAATATATAAATATAAATCCGAAATGCTTCCACCTCTGTGGCAGAAGAGAATGTGGAACACCTCAGAGTTATAAATATAATGTGCTTCTGGCTTCTGCCCCACCATTTCACACCTACAGTATCCTATATGTTATCTATCTTTGTGCCAACTTTCATCCAAATTCATTCAGCTGTTTATGCCTGACTTAAACATTCACATTTATAATATTAGTATGCCTATGTAATAAATCTTTACCACAAATAAATAAAATTATTTTAGTACTGGCTGTCTAGTCAAAAAACATCTGTTTCAACAAACTACTATCAACCTTTTTCCTTATCACATTACATTTATTTTTATATTTTTTTTTAGGACTGGGCGTTTTTTTCAATGTAACCATTTCAACAGCTTGACTTTTATTGGGACTTCCGTCATATTTGTCACGGAAACCTACTACCTTTTTTGGATTAAAATATTGAACGAAAATTGATAGTTCTCGACTACTGCAATGAGTAGCAAATAAGATTTTTAAACTATTTCTTTCCCTGACACCCACAGGGGTGTCTTGTTTGTAATTCTTCCAGGACAAAGCACAGAATTTAATGTGAAGGTACTTGTATTTACATTCGTCTTCATTCGGGTAGCAATTTCTATGAGGTTGGTTTTCAAAACTGTTTTGGCATAAATGTATTCTTGTCTCTTTCTTATTGTTTGTCACACCGGGGATTTGAGACATGAACTTGCTGAAAAAAAATAAAACAATCTGATTTCATCATCTTCTCAGAAGGAAGAACACACTTGTCTAAATGTCCTTGTCATATCCACAATAATATAAGGTGCATAGCAAAAACAAACAAAAAACCTTAAAGGTTAAACAATAGGTACAGAAAACTAAATAATATAATTTAGTTTTCTGTATTGTACTAGGATAGTGGTTCCCAATTAGTTTTTCCTGTGTACCACTTCAAGATAGACCTCACACTTGCGTACCCCTAATTGCAGGAATGATAACTAAAAAAATGTTATCAGTATTTTTTACTAGATGTAATCACGGTGAAAATTAGTCGAATGTGACAAATGTGCACAATTTTCTTTGCATAACTCTAATCTGCTTGCTCTTTGGTCAGCTTCAGTCTCAAGTCATCTTCGAGTTGAGTCAAGGTGCATATTTACACTGATCAATTAAAAATATATTTGGGCATTTGTTTTTATTGATTAAATTATCTTAGTCAAGAGATTGTCACGCATACCCCTTGATGCTACTTCACACCCTGGGGTACGCATACCACTGATTGGGAAACACTGTACAAGGATACCATCAGATTGTATTGTTTGTAAAATGCATAAAAAAATATTCAATTACCTGTATAAATTCCATTTCTTATTATTAACATAAACTTTAACATTCAATTGTTTGTATATTTCATTGAATACATACTCATACCCATAATGAGCTGATGTTTTCAATGCAATTCTATTATTATCATCAAGTTCCAACCATTTTCTTATTTCATTCACTGTATGTTCAACACTTTCACTTCTTTTTGGGAAATTTTTATAACACAACTTTTGAAATGTAGTATCTAGATATAATGTGTTTATGGTAATTGGTTCCCCATCATTGTGGAAGTGTGCATATTTAGATATGTCATTGGAATTTATACGAAAGTCTCCGGTGAATAATATATTCTTGTTGTTTATCTTAAATAGGAACATTACAGAGCCGAAGCAGTGGCCAGCTGGTATCAATGTTACATTTAATATATCTTCTGACCCTTTCTCATCTTGTATTAAAATTGGTGTCTGTCCTAAAAATAAAATTAAGTATTTTTACAGGTTGTAGCTTATAAATGTGTTAAAGATTTATGGATGCTGAAACAGCCAGTGTCATGGTGTCTTGGTACAATAATCTAAGGCTACTCTCTGACCTAAATGAAGCTTGGAGTGGGCACACAAAAGATTGGGACAGAAAAATATAAAATTTACACTTACCTAATTTCAAAGGTATTATATGTTCTTCTAATATAAAAGGTATATACGTTTTATTATATGACGTAATCTCGTGTTTAATAATAATAGCACTAAGTTCAGACATATAGACAAAAGAATTTGTTCTTTCCAAATTCTCTACAAATTCATTAGAAAATAATCCATTAGTGTGGTCCGTGTGACAGTGGCTCAGGAAATAGGCTTTCTTATCATATTTGTCGAAATTATCCACAGATATTTGCGGTATTTCATATATTACTCCATTGAATGAGTTAGTGCTACATCCCGCCATTTGATTTTTTTTATTAGTGTTAGGTTCTTTTGTAATAACAGCAAGCAAAATAAAGTTGAGTGACGTACGGTTATATCTTCATTATCTTCACAGACTAGGTATTATAATCTAATACTATGTGACGATAAAGGCAAAAATTAAATATAAACTTTATTAGAGTAAAATAAACCGCCCCTAAGGCTACTCTGACCAACTATTTTGATAATTATTTAACTTCACATAAAAAAGCGCACTCTTATTTTTTGATAAGTAGCTTTAAGATTATAAAACAAACTTTTCTACCAGGGACGTGTTTGATAGTTTCACAACTATTATGCGACAGCGAGCGAGCGAGTCTACTGCAAAAATGTAAATTGCATTGCATATATATTGCACAGATCACTTTATACTAGTGATATATTGGCATTTGGCAGCTTGCAGACGTAGTGATTTAATCCTCTTTGGCTTGCAGCCAGCAGCAACGCAAATAATTTTCAATTTTCAATAATTTTCATTTGTTAATAGTGTTTCCACTAAAGGATTTTTTTTTCCTAGTTTCTTTAAGAATTATCCCTAAAAAATCCTTAAAAATCCTAACTATACTATAATAAAGAACAACATATAATATTATGTATGTTTAACCAAAAAGACTTTAACAGCTTTTCGCTGCACTTAACATTGCATTTTAGGGTTCTAAAATTAAGCAATTGTTTGCTAGCTTTCCCAGTTTTGTATGAAGCAAGCCGTTAAAAGCTATAATATTATTCCATTTATCTCATTATTATAAAATAGATTGTTATTGTTCCGTATGACAAACCAATAGGTATAATACGACTAAATTCCTATGTCGTCCTTAACAACGGTACCTAGTAGCACAATTAATATAGTAAACTATTATTAGATCACTTTCATTACAAGTAGGACCCTTTAATAAATCGGTGGTGCCATAGAGTAAAGTATACATTGGGTGGTACCTGCTTACTTTAAACAACAGGGATACATATACCTCATGTTCGATTTTCCCCTAAATTCCCTAAATCCCTGATAACATATTCCTAAGCCATATATAACATCGGTAATTTTTCCCTAAAATAGAGAGAAATTCCTAAAAGTGGAAACACTGATATTTAATCATTTTGACATTGACAATTTGCTAAAAGTTGCCACTGTAATTAACAGCATTCTACTCTATTGAATTATTTGTGGGGAAGTCCCACCCAGAAGGGAAAATATAGTACCTACATACAAATGTTTGTGTGTTACCACAGTGGTACTATGTAAAAGTAGTAATTACTCAATACTGCTTTGAGGCCGATTGTCTTATCAATACTAATGATTTTATATGCCGATGGAACCATTTACCAAATTTTAATGTTTCTATCGTTTTAGAGGTTGATTAAACAAAAATGAAACTGATTAGAATATAATATAACAGTTTATTTTGATCCAAACTGTGGTATACAATAAGGTTTTATATGGCAACAAGGTTACGTAATCCACGTAAAGACAACCGACCAACATGTATTTAAAGTGAAAATGCTGTACCTACTAATAAAAATGACCGTGAACTGCTGCAACTTTGCATGAGATTTTGATGTTTTTGTTCATATTTCTTGAGGTATTTACTTATCTGTTCCCGCTTGAGTCATAATCCCCCTTATTCAGACCCATTCCGTTGCCATTCCGATCGGAAAGGACGATTTTATTTCGTTAAATTTAGGCAGATGCTGATTTAGTCACAAAATTAATTTGCCGCGATCGTGTACCGATCGACTGCCTCATTCCATGTGGAAGTCTGAAATGAGAAAATAGGAGCCATCCTATTCAGTAGAGTACTCAATCGGTTCGTCGGTACTCAACCTAATCGGGCAACCACATACGGCAAATATCTCATGTAATAAATAAGGGACATAATGCTCTTCGTGGTCTACAACTGCCCAAAGTTGTGAGTAAAATAGTGTTGTAAATATTCAATATTTCCTAGGAGATAGAAGATAGAAATGATAAATGTACAATTCAAAAATTAACTCTAAATGTTTATGGCATTATGAGTTGTTTTGTCACCGAGAAATAGATTGCCAAATAGGTATACATTACAATAGTAATAATAATAAAAATTGCCCCAAATCGCTACTATTTGGGGCCATTTTTTATTTATAAGCAAGTAGTTTTTAATTTTATTTCATTATAAATTAAGGTTATTTTTTTTTTTTTTTCATTTATTTAGGTAAACAAACAGTGACAAAATAAGTAATAGTATAGAGTAAAAATAAAAAATAAGATATGAATTTGACACCAACACCGTTTACCCCGTTACCGTTATAATACTATTATTATTGTAATGTATCTTTCAGACATCACGGCGCGAAGACCGGTCCTTTTTTGAGGCGTGCGTGGGGATACAGATCCAACACGTAGAGGCCCCTTTAAGATATGTTAATGTGTTGGGGATACTATCTTTGTCTGCACTATTTAAGAGATACAGGTAAATACAGCACCCGCTAAGTGCAAGGACTATTGCAGAGAACAGGGAATTATACTGTGTACTAGTCTATGGGGGGAACTTGCTAGACTGGTTGCTGGACTATTGATTGAGACATGGAACGCCTGCCAAATCAAATGTCTCAATATTTGATGATTTTCGTTATATGCATATATAGTTAATAATTCTGGCAGACGGTGACTCGCCGCCAACTGAATGGGCCCCCAAAAAAAGTCACCAAAACCAAGGTGACAGTGGGAGCATTATTATTATTATAAATTTATTTGTTAAACTCAAAATAAATATTTATAAGTACTTGAATTTATTTTATATTTATCGTATAGACAAGACAGGGCTGAATAGACTGAGAAAAAAATCCGTATAAGCAATGAAACATAGTTATGCTAAACAAATTAAATAGATGCAAGTAAGTTAGGTACTTCTAGCGTTATTAATAAAAAAAATGTGTGTCGTGGAACACTCAGTTGGAACTATGGAACGAAGAAGCGCACATCTATGAAAGGGTCGTGACTTCTTCGACTTTGGAATTTTCGAACTTCGTTTCAAAATCCCTCACCCGACAACCCTCACTCCTCAACCCCCACTCACCCCACCGTACGTTTACGTACAAAAAAAAATACCTTATAAGATATTGTCTTAATTTTTTTTAACGTATACTGGCCATACCATGAATGTTGTGATCGCCATACGGTAATTGCGGTATATCTATAGACAAAGAGATTTAAAGTAGTTTTTGTCTATAGGTAATTTTGTATGGCGACTGTTTTTTAACATGAAATTGTTAGGTAGCCAGCAACTACAAAACAAAAACAAAAACAAAAAAGTAAAAGGACAATATTAATTGGCTTCTAAATTAGTAGGTATCAATTAGTTATACATAATTAAACATGCATTTATGGGGTTTAAGAGTCAATAAATTCGTTAATTACATATGTAACTACTTAAATGTTTTATAATTACTTTCCAGTTCGTCAAAGTCACTTTTAAAATTAGTAGTTTTTAACATGAAGAAAGGAATTATTTTATTTACGCTGAATTTTTTGATATTTTCTGAATGTAAGTACCTACCTTCTTTTGTAACTATCTTTAAAAATAAAATTAGTTATTTTTTTTTAGATTTAAGCTACCTATTAGGATTTCTTAGTTACTGAACAATTTTTTTAGTTAGGTAGGGTTTCTTGTGTACTGGGAAATATGATTGTTTGAGAAATGTACCGCCTACAATTTTACATTCAAAAACTACATGTTTTCATGTATTCAATATTATTAAATTAAATAATATTACACGATACAATTATTATTCTTTCCACATGGCAAAAGATACAAATCAATTACCTTATGTACTAGTATTTATTTACAACAAGTATTTGTAACAAATATACAAACTATGTTTTTTTTAGAAAATTTCCGCTGCCGATGGCCAAGGCTCCCAACGTGCTAGAAACGTTTCCTATTTGTATGACATGCTAATGCGTTGGCGGAAAAAGCTCCCCGCCCGCCACGCCCGGTCTCCCGAAGTCTCGTTGAAAAAGATTGTAAAAAACAACACGTGATTAATGGACGACCCCTTACTAACATTTTGTATGGGAGAAATTAGTTCCATGAGTATTTCGTGAGAGGCGCTGTGACATGTCGTAAACGCTAATTAATTATATTATATGCTAATTAACATTCCTAGCGTGCAAGGTACCTACTGGTAGGTAGTATCAGTGTTGCCTGTGCGCTGCGGTCTGAGAAATTATACAATATAGGTATTTGTTTTTATATTTCAGTTCAGCTCAGGGCCACAGCTAAAAAGTCGAAGTTTAATGCGTCTGCTCCGTAAGTACTTACCTATTGATTTAAATATAAAATAGCGAGAAATATTATTTATTAAAAATGTATTACTTATTATTAATTATTATAAATATTATTTCTAGTTTAATACTATATTTTACAATAAAAACAAGAACAAAAAATACACATCTTAATTTAAAACTATTTACAATTTTTTTATTTTTTTTATTTATTTCTAGTTATATTATATTGGTAAAAACGTGTGCATCAGCGCAGCGGAAAAGTATCGAATTTCATGATTTGAGTTCAGTAGATATTTAGTGGTTAACGTCGTGTACAAGTATGCTAACTTAAAATTTGTGCGTCCAGTAGTTTCCGAGTTTTTCGGGAAAAACTCTTTCCGCTGGGTAGTCGTAGTGATGCTACGGAGCTTAGACTCCGACTCCGATATGTCGAAACTTCCGATTGATATTATACCTTCCGACTCCGACTCCAACTTCGCCTCCGACTCCGAAAAACCAAATTTAAAAACTCCGACTCCGACTTCGGTTCCGATAAAACCACCTCCGTAACATCCCTTGTCTACATATAGACTTACCTATGTAAATTTATAGTACCTATGCAATTGCCGAGAATGTTGTTTGTTTAAGATCAGTACCCCGAGTGTAAACAATTGACGTTAGAAAACGCTTACTATCACGTTAGCGTTTACGACATTTTTCTATAGGAATCGGCACAGCGCCTCTCGCGGAATACTCATGCAACTAATTTCTTCCATACAAATTTTTAGTACACGCAAACGTGATAGTAAGCGTTTTCTAACGTCAATTGTTTACACTCGGGGTACTGATAGCCATGTGTGAGGAATGTTCTACGATATTCGATAAAAAATACAAATAGTTTCGGTAAAAAATAAATAAATGATTTTCAATTGTTTTTTTACTCGTATAAGATCTGAGGTAATTAATAAGCTTGACTCCACTACACTCTCTTAGCTAGCTGTATTTATTTACCGCACTAGGATAAACAGGAGATATAATTTTGTGATGTTTTCATTGATCTGTCAACTCTAGAGTTTAATCTGCCTGCCAATAGGTAAGAACCTAATTTTACTTTTCTTTTAGGACATCGTCAAAATTTACCAACCCTGATGGTATTCGAGACCGTTTTAAAGGTAGTAATTTTACAAATTCATTACCCTGAGTGTAAAGAATTGACGTTAGTAAACGCTTACTATCACGTTTGCGTTTACTACATTTCTCTATAGGAATTGGCACAGCGCCTCTCGCGGAATACTCATGGAACTAATTTCCTCCATACAAAATTTTAGTAAACGCAGACTCTATAGTAAGACATACGTCAATTCTATACACTCATGGTACATGTTTTAAGAAATATATAGGGTCTATTATACTGGGTGATTTTTTAGTCACTGGCCATACCTGCAGTGGTGGAAGTACTCTTCAATATGAACAACTTTTATGATGGGACTAACTCTCGAGATCACAAAAAATTATCAGCTGTCCATACCTACTCGACCAAGATGTATGAACGAACCATTTTATTTTTTGCGATATCAGAGTTGGTCCCATAATAAAAGTTGTTCATATTGACGAGTACTTCAACCCCTGCAAGTATGGCCAGTGACTAAAAAATCACTCTGCATATATTTTGTTGCAATCAGATTCAATTTGAAACTTTGAAATGTAGCGGTTGTTTGATTACATTTTTACGTTTCGGTAACTGCATATTATGGAAACAGTGTTTCATTGTAATTGGAAACATATTCGACTGGGATTGTTTGCAACAATAGAACAGAGCTTGGCGCTTCGAATAGGTTTCGTTTCGTCGAAATTCCTAACGGGTAATAAGTTACAGAAATATAAAGTCTGCGCGAACGAAGCCGCGGCCGAAGCTAGTAAGTAAATAAATAAATAACAAACTCAAGCAGACTGTGTGCATGTCGCAGATGGATTATCAAATCCGCTATTTTACAAAACAACTAGTTGTTTTACTAAAATTATGCCGTTATGGAAAACAACTGAACAACGTTTAGCTGGATTTTCATTGCGTTGCGTTTTACAAAACTGCTACTCATGTTTAGACGTATTATAGAATGGCTTATCTGTAGTCATCAATACCGTTTTGGTGTAAAGACCATGATGAAATAATAAATGAGTACCTAGATAAACACTTCTAACCTAAATTATCCGGGTAGTTTCTAAATAGGCGTTTCATTTCACGTTGTTTTACATCACGTCTAATCGAGACCCGCTGTTTTACATAACGTCTGATCGTGACCCCGCTGCATTGATAAACCCAAAATGTTTATGCAATTCTACGTATTAATGTGCACGGTGCCCTTTTGTAAAACAGCTAGCGGTTTTGTAGACAGCTAATTAAGCAATCCAACTGCGACATGCATATCTGTTCCCGGGTGTTGGACGAAGTTAGGTAGGTACCTACTTATTATAAATGTCTGCCTTCCGGTCAAACTGTTGACATAAAAATACTGTAACTTTAAATCTTATTATAGTTGAGCTTTCGGTGAAGGAAAACATCGTGAGGAAACCATAGCACGGTGGTAGGGTACTTTGTAGTACCCGCCTGGCTGGCTACCACCCTCAAGTTGAAAAGCTGTCGCCAAACACCTATTGGTATGTTCCGGCAGCTGCACTTGAGAGCCAGATCCTTCTAGGCTTTGTGTGCTTACCACCTTCGGCCACATCATCACCTACCATAGTGAGATTGTGGTCAAACACAAGCCTATACAAAGTAAAAAAGTTAACAGCTCAACTTAAAATACGAGTTATTGTGCATACTAATCTAGACGTACTTTTACTGTTTTCTCCCCTTTTTTGTTTTAGTATAAAAACTGTTCCAGGCGACACGATTTGATCGGCAAGTCAAATTGACAGTAATATCACAGTCTATGTAACTCTTACAGTCGGTCAACGGACACGTCAAGATAGAGCAATCGTGCGGGGCTTGCGGGGTGAGAGAGGGGTGGTAGCGAGCCCACTGTATGTAATCACGCTGAGGTAATATGGGGTGCGTTCAGTAACTACACACCGGGTGTGAAAGTTACCGTGAAACTTTCGTTCCCCAATCGTTAAAAAAGTTGTCATATAAGTAAAATGTTTGCCAGATGAAATAAACAAACCTGACATGCCAGAAACTTGGAAGAGCAGGTACCGTCTGCCATATACAAGTGCATGGATGGATTACTGTGATCCGTACCATTGTAATGACTACCACAAGAAAGCATGCGGGCTGAACAGGAAGACTATGAGGTTCAAGTGGTTTCAGAGCGCATGTCATATTATATTGCACAATATCTGTGCTCGTTATAGAGGAGCTTTGAGTACGTATCAATTCCTTTCCATTTTCCAATCAATCATTAATTTGGTTTTACCCCCGATCAGCCTCTCCTGGTACTCTTATACAATTCGTGACGATTTTTATGTCACTTCGGCCGTAAAATCATAGCCAAAAATCGTAGTATTTTTTAAACTTTGTATAGGCTTGTGTTTGACCACAATCTCACTATGGTAAGTGATGATCAGGCCGAAGGTGGTAAGCACACAAAGCCTAGAAGGAACTGGCTCTCAAGTGCAGCTGCCAGAACACGGATATTTTGGCGACAGACTTTCAACTTGAGTGTGGAAGCCAGCCAGGCGGGTACTACAACTTTACTACCGTGCTATGGATTCCTCACGATATTTTCCTTCACAGACAGTTCATGTTTATCGTAGAATTCAAACCCACGACCTTCGCCGCGGCGTCCGACGTATACTATTAAGCTATGATCGCCTTAATCTAATACTTAAGATGGTAAAATTTGCTATTATTTTTGGTCCTTCTAATTGTCACTTTACCTACCATAGGGTCGAACCTCACCCTGACTGACCGGCAACGGATATTCCTCTATCTCCATCCCTTTCTGTCTTTCTAACAAAACGTTCGTTAGATCGAGAGACATTGATTGTGCAAACGCACACCGAGACATCGTTTGGCTGATTCTGTGAATCAGTTAAGGCCTGTTTAGATATAGGCGGTATCCGTTGACGCTGTGGGTAGCGAAAATTATTTCTATGACCATTTCGCGGCTAGCGCGTACTAATTATTTTTCGCTACCTATAGTGGTAGTAAATACCGCTTGTATCTGAATAAGTCTTTACTCTTGCTATGTCGAGTGATAAGTACGAGTGACAGAAAGAGATAAAGATAGAGGAATAACTGTGTGAAGCGCGAAAGACCTGCCACTGGGCATTGGTTGATCGGATACTCGTACTAATTTGGAAATCCAAAGATTGCCGAGGTGTACAACATGAATCCCTTTAAATGTAGTATGATGGTCAAAGAGAGCGAGTTCTTCCTTATATGTATCATATTATATGTTGCAGATGGATTGTCGAGTCCGCTGTTTTACAAAACCGCTAGTTGTTTTACAAAACAGCACTGTTATGTAAAACAACTTAACAACGTTCAGCTGGGTTCTCATTGCGCTACGTTTTAAAAAACTGCTACCTACGTTTAGACGTAATGCATAATGACTTTTCAAAGCGCGTTTTGGTATAGGGAGAACATGATGAAATAAAAAATGAGTAGGTAAATTATTGCTGTTACAAACAAAATTAAAAAATATGACCATGAAGTGTATGGCGATCGCTACCCTAAGGTATCCGTGTCGTTACTGATAGGTATTTCATTTCACGTTTTTTTTCATAACATATAATCGTGACCCACTGCATTGATAAATGCAAAACGTTTATGCAATTCTGCGTATCACAGTACGTCGCTCAGTTGCTTTGTATGACGGTGCTGTTTTGTAAAACAACTAGCGGTTATGTAAAACAGTTACCTATCTAATCAAGCAATCCAACTGCGATATATCTATTGATTTTATTGCATTTACTTATTACAGAATACGACGTAGTAGATTTCAAATATTGCACAATGTATGTAATGTTCTTACGCGATAGCTGCCCGTCCACTTGTGAGATGGAGTCTCTGAACCCAACCTGCGGAATCAGCACCATAGATAATCATGCTGTTCTCTTCAATAACAAGTGCTCGTTGGAAGCTGCTAACTGTCGAGATACTATTCTACAAGGTTGGTTTGTTTCTATAATTGAAACTTACGAATATTATGTTATTATAGATAGAACTCCAATTCCAGGTATAAGGTAGCTCGGGGACGCGGGAATACTGATAAAGTCGTTGATAGTCAGACTCTTACGCACAGTTTTAAAGGTTGCTTTTGGTGAGATGAGTCAGTAAGAAACTCGGTAAAACATGCTTAGATTCAATTACTTAAAAACATATTAGTCTCACTGACGATTGCGTGATCCGGCTGCAAAACAACAAGACTCTTTCAAAATAGCTAACCATCAGACTCAAACAGACCAGCCCCCGTAAGCAGCATCTGTTCATAAGTATGATTCGTGTGGCAGCCACCGCCATCTTCACCATGTTGGAGGGAAGTGGGAGTCCCGTCACATGACTAGAATGATTTTAGGGTATTATCACGGAATGCCATATTTCCTGGTCAATGTCTCCTGTGGCAATGGGCTCCTACTGGATTAGGGCTTTCCTGAACTTTGTATAGGTCTTATTCTGTTGTCAGTGTTAGGTAGTTATGTTATAAGAGAGGCAGAGCATAGCGATATGTCGCTCAAAGAGCAGCTCGACTGGGGAAGTACCTTACAGAATACCGCAGCCAAATAACTTATAGTTGTGACGCCAGAGCTCATCGGGGAGGGGGGAAGCGTCGGCAACACGCGAGTGATGGTGTCGCAAGCGTTCATAGGCTATGGTAACTGCTTACCATCAGGCGGGCCGTATGCTTATTTGCCGCCTCGTGCAGGCAAGCAATGGTGTGGAACTGCCCCCTCCCTCCGCTAGGTGCATCGATGAGTTGCAAATGACAAGCGGCTGGTAGATACGGAAATTGGACGACGATATTGATGTTGGTGAAAGTGATGATAGTGGTGGAAGATTTCCATCCTGCCATTTTTAAAAAGAAAATATACATTCCTATTTTTGTTTATTTTCAGAATACGAAGAAGTTGACTTGGAAGTTTGTGAATATTATTTAATTAAAAGTTTAGAGTGATATCTTAGAATTTAGTTAAGAATCTTAGATAACACACAATGTGAATTGATTCAATAAATTTTAAATTACATGTTTGTTTGTTATTTTTATTTATTTTAATTATATTTATTTATATTTACAACAATCATTATCTACTAACAAAAACATGACCCTTAACTACTTCAACTAAATATTTACAATCAATTTATAAAACACAAACTATAATATACAGAAAACATCCTCAAAGCCCTCGCTGCTGTCAATAGGCAAGGTTCCCAACAAGCTGGCAGCGTTCCCTTTTTGGATGGCCAAGCTTATGCGTTGGCGGAAAAAGCTCCCAGCCCGTCGGTCTCCCGAAGCCTCGATGAGCTCGGATGATAAAATCCGAGTAAATCGGCGAGCCTCGAATCCCCACGGACCCAAAGATTCCACTGCGAATGGCATGAACAAAAAAATAGGACCACGACAAGCGTATTTTTTAAATTTGGATTTTTCACAAAATATTTTTTTTTTTTTTTACTAAACATTATAATAAATTATATGACAACAATTAAAGATAAAAAACTGCGTTAAGATCGCCACCAAAAAATATTAATTATTTTACTAACTACCTAATAACGGCTGAAATATGCTACTGAGATAATATTTAATCTAGAGAAAACACTAGTAACAATAAGTACCGACCTACATGAGCTAATCCTAGCGCATCGCACCTAACTGTTTATCGGAAAATTCGATAATTTTTGATCGTTTAACTGACAGTTTATGACAAAAAAATTGCGACATTTTATTTAATTTAGCTATCAACTGTACGATGACTTCAACAAAGAGATTCTACAAGTATTTCCTTTTGGAATGTCAAATTCATATACTTAGTACAGACACATTATACACTTACCTTATACAATTTTGATATACATTTAGTTTGGGACCAGAGAGGCGATTCTCGAGCTGTAGACATAAATATCACTTTCGATATTTATATATCATTAGCGTGCGATATGCAACGTGGTCGCAGTCGATACGTAAATATCATACCTTATGCCATGATATATTTATCGATTTCAATATTATTATCAAAAGCGCGAGAATCGGCCTCCTGCGATCCTTTAATCATGTGTGATGAATAATATCAGGATAAATTTGTTATTCAATATCTTGACATTAGATAACTCTTGTCAATAGATATTTTTATCTGTGAAAAATATAAACTAACAACGATATAGGTTTAAGTTTATTGAAAAACGCTCGAGTTGTTTTTAATCAAGTTAATTTTTGTTATCATTTTTGGTTTTAATAACTATATGCATTCATGGAAGGACGTTAACATTATTTATAAAAAAAAAAATTACTATGATTTTTTTTTTTATTGTTTTATTTGAAATTGGTAAGTTACTGCTTTTGTCATATTTAATACACCATTTTCACCCACGACGGAACGGAGACGGTATATGCGTTTGGGGTGAGAGGTTATTTGTTTGTGCACAAAACGAATGCTCCCATTTATCTTCTAAATTCTAGACATACCTTACCTGTATAGTAAGTAGGCAGTTACTCGCTTGTCCGGAAACCCTGCTGTAGGAAAGGGTAGATGCACGGCTATGTATTGAGATGTGAGCGGGCTTTACTGCTCCGGCACCAAACAGGATATATGGTAGTTGGCTTCTCTGACGTCTTCAGCGAGGATTGAACCGGCAACTCACGAGCGATGAGTACCATAACGAAGTTGTGACGGCAAGACCTACCGCAGATAGTCCCTGGTGGTCTGTACAGGTTGCTAGGAATAGAGAGCCTGCTGGCTGTATAACCTTTCGGTTCGATAAGTGTGACCACTAAAATAAATCTTAGTAGTTTTGTGGGAGGGTCTGTCTATCTAGACATAATATAAATAATATAATCAATGCATAACATAAAAATATTAATAGTGAACTGTATTACTGCATGTAGGTACTGAATTCAGTAACTAAGACATCTGTCGCTTTGGAAATTATTTAAAGATATCTTTATAGATTTACAGTCGCATAATTAGGTAGAGATAATTCGAACTGTATGTGTTAAAATGGTACCTGCTGTTCTAATTCGTATGAAAATTGTATGTAATATAAGTAAGTGAAAAAGTGTTAAAAAATGTGTTTATTTTAGCTTTTTGCGATGCTTCCAATCATAAAAAATCTTCAACGGTAACCCAAAATGTACATGATAGAGTTGCCGCACTAAAAATACAAATTGCCCAAGAAATAAATGAAAAAATACGGCAATCCCAATTAATAACACCATTAAACGGAAAGGATTCATTTTCCGATGATTATGAATACGTTGACAGTGATAATAAACCTATAACACCTATAATGAATTTTGATGAACGAAAAAAGCGAGACAAATTCAAATTAAAAGAAATCGTAACGACGACCACAGATAAAGTGGACGACTTCGCTAGCCCAAGAGCTAAGCTGCGGTCAAAGCATGTTAATATGAAAAAATATAAAAAAAAATATCTAAGGAAGCCTACTGACATATTCTATAGGAGAATGATGACCGAAGAAGAAATGGATACGCCTTTAATATGGGCACATTGTCAATGTTTGATCACACCGTTCATAGAAGGATATAAATGCAACATGAGTAAAGTTAAAATTCTTTCAATACACGATAATGTGGTTGTAAGGTAAGTGTTGTAAAGTACAATTAAGGGTTACTGAGGAATTATATACGAGTATAGCCCGACCGTTTAACTTAGACCGTTCTTGAGGTAGCTGCGCGGTGATAGTACAACATATAGTATAGATAGACACTATACTATCTATACTAATATTATAAAGATCCCGGGAAAAGATAAGATCCCTCGGGAACGCGGTTGTAACCGCGGGGCGGAAGCTAGTCTCAATATATATTTTGATGGCTTCAATTCTGTCATTTTCCCTATTACTTCAGGGGTCCGACTTTAATATTTTTGATATTCGTAAAAAAACTTAGACTATTATCAAAATCTCGAGAATAGGGTAATTGCCTGTATTCAAAATAAATGATCCAACACTAACCATTGTATAAAACATCTAAAAAAAGGGGAAACCACGATTATTTTATTGAATGGCCTGTTTCGTGACGATGGTAAGAGACCCGACGGAATGACACTTATCCCTTGGAAGCTGGGACGGCCTTTGGTATGGGATGCCACGTGTGTCGATACTTTGGCACCGTCTCATCTTCCAGAAACAATAAATACGGCTGGCGGCGCTGCGTTATCAGCAGAGAGCCTCAAGCGGCGCAAATATAGTAACATAGATACAAGATAGATAGATAGATAGATAGATAACACTTTATTGTTACACCATACATAAAAGGAGTAGAAACACAAAGAATAACTTAACTTACAGTGATTGTGTTACAATGGGCGGCCTTATCACTAAAAGTGATCTCTACCAGGCAACCTTTGGATGGAGAGGAGTTAAAAAACTGTATAAGACGGGGGTGTACAGAACTGAAAATAGATTAATAATATAAACTGTGAACAAAATTATATACTTGCTGCTAAATTTATAAATATTATAATCAATACTTACTTAAATAAATACACTTAATACTTATAAATATATATACCTATACTATATAAAATAAGATAAATATGTATAAATATATGTTGACAAATATACACTTAATTAGACAGATAAAACTTTTTGACCTGATCTTTAAAGGTATATAAGGATTGTGCACGTCTGATAGAAACGGGTAATGAGTTCCAGAGACGAACAGCTTCAACCACGAAAGATTTGTCATAAAAAGTGCTGGTGTGTGGTGGAAATCTAAGAGCTAAGTTAACTGATGACCTTAGAGAGTGTGAACAATGGAGGAAATCAAAACGTTCCTTGAGGTAGCGTGGGGACGAGGGATTGAACAATATGTTGTAAAGTAAGGAGAGAATATGAGTATTCCGGCGAAGTCTTATAGGAAGCCACTTGAGTTGAGAACGGAAATGGGACACGTGATCATATTTGCGCAAGCCAAATATGAATCTTATGCAGAAGTTTTGAAGTCGCTCAAGCTTATTTAGCTGGTCCTCCGTGAGATCTAGATAGCAGGCGTCGTACAAGCTATATATTTGAGCCGTTTGAGGTTGAAACTCTGGGTCCGTGGGGGTCGAGAGCTCACCATCTTTATCGCGAAACATCCAAACGCCTGGTCGAAGCAACTTGTGACCAGAATGCTGGCTTATATTTTGGTCAGAGAATCAGCATTGCCATCCAACGTGGCAATGCCGCCAGCATTTTGGGTACGCTGCCTTCTGATAGCGACTTTTTTAATTTAGACTATTTTATGTAACAAAGTGATTATTGTATTAATATTACCAATTAAAAAAGTTTTTTTATTAAATTTATCCTTATTATGATTTTTAATGACCAATCTAACCATAAAGAGTATGCTATATAATTATGACGTCACATGCTTGTATTTCATACAAAACTCCGTATAAACCTATCGTTTTGAGATTTCATAAAAAGCTGCTGATTTGAATGTCAGTTAAATACCCTATTGTGTCCTTTTATTCCGTCCCGAATACCCATAGACAACATTATTGTCGAATAGAGTCTTCGTTAGTAGAAACACTTATTCATACAAATGTAGTGTGATTGACTTAAAAAAACGAGATGAGTCCCGAGACAATAAACGTTTTTCCTTGTGTCAAAATATCATATAATCGCTTTGTCCGTCTGCACATTAGCTGACTCGTGGCAATGGGAATAATATATCGCTTGATAAAGCCATTGTAATGTCAAATAATGGTATAATACTCAGTTCTACTTCTATCCTAAAATTATATTGCACTGTTTGTAGCCCTTGGTCACGCGTCTTAGTAAATCTGCTTACACTTATCAACATGGCAAACACACAATCACCTCCACACCCTTATACACACACACACACACACACACACTCACATACTAATTACTCTTACATATTATTGTAGTTAATATGGAAGAGCGGGGCCTCCAGCCTCCTAGCATAGGAGGCCGATTCTAGCACTTTCGATAATAATATCGTTTTCGATAAATATATCGAGTCTCATAAAGAAAGAAAATATCACAAAAATATCTAATATTTTAATACTTGCTCGTTGCATATCGCACACGAACGATAGATAAATATCGGGTCGAGTGTGATATTTCGAGAATACCAAAAAATGATTATTATAGATATCCGCCATGTTTTAGGATAAATATCGAATTTGATATTTATCTCTATTGCTCGAGAATTGTGCTCAAGGTATTTCTCATACTGAAAAGGAGTCCCCAATAGTACTTAAGTTACTGAAATAAATGTTATTTTCATTTATGTATTTCTTCTCAATATATTTTATTTATTTTATTTTATTTATTTATTTATATCAAATAATTATCCATATGGGTTATATATATAATATAATATTTTAATTTGCAGATTGATCCAACTCATAAATATCAACACCACAGATTATACAAAAGAAGATGTCTATTCAGTATTATACCAAATAAGCAATTTAAACTTGAAATTTTTCCAATGGGACACATTGGCGTTGAAACAGTTATTTAAGGCCTTATCTAAAGGTAAATTGATTGCATTTAGTTTTTTACTGTAAGTAATTGACCACGATCACAATATCACCATTGTAAATGATAATGGGGATAAATATTTTATTTTATATTGATTAGCGCGACCCTGGATGCATGGTATTCCAGTGCCGCACAACCGGACAGTCGCATCTCCACAAAATGGTGTTTAGGAGGCAGCTGGTACTGTGCCCTACTCGACGCATGAGGGAGGCCACTCTTTTTCTCAAAATTGATTGAAAACAATCTGTGTTGGCCTCAGCAAACATCCCTGATGCGCTGCAGTAACGGGGCAGCCCCAGCAGCATCCTAAATCCATTATTATACTGTACGCGCAGGGCATTTATGGATCTGTCAGTATAACTGACCCACAGGCTGCAGGTGTAAAACGTTTGACAATACGCCTTAAATAGGGTTATTTTAACATCTTTATTACACCTTGCAAACCTGCGGGTCAGCATATTGCATCTCACAGCCAATGCCCTGCGCTCCCGCTCAATATCGAGATCGTCTGTGAGATCTTCGGTGACCCAGTGTCCCAGGTACTTGAAATGGGTGACTCTACTTAGGGGAACTCCTCCTAGTTTTACCGGCGAGACTGACTTTGGTTTTCGGCTTCCTGATTTAAAAATAAGTAGTTCACTTTTTTTAGTGTTATACCTAAGACCATGAGCCACCGCGCAACTCTCACATATTGTTAGAAGGATTTCAAGGGCCCTAATGGATGGACTCAGCAACACCATGTCATCAGCATAGCTAATGTTATTTAATAGTAGCTCCATCAATAGAGCAGCCGACACCCGCTTGCTGAGCTCAACCAACAGCCGATTTACGTAGAGGTTAAAAAGCCTCGGTGAAGTCAGACCACCTTGTCTGACGCCATACTCTAACCTATATTCTGTTGAGAATGATCCCACCCACTTGACATGATTGGTTTGGTTCTGGTACCAGAATCTCAACATAGATACAATCTCCTTAGGTGTACTCGTATCACTCAAAAGCTTATCCCACAGGACATTATACGAGACCAAATCGAATGCTTTCGACTAGTCCAAGAAACATGCATAAACAGGGGTTTTTCTCGTAACATAGTACTGAACGGTATGCTTGAGCTTCAATATCGCAGTTTCAGTAGAAAGTCGAGGTCTAAACCCAAACTGAGCTTCATGTAGGTGAATGTGTTTATCAAGCTGACGATCAAGCAAACCATCCAGCACCTTGGCTGTCACAGTAGCTAATGAGATCGGTCGATAATTGTTCTTGTCAGAGGCATCTCCCGTTCTGTTTTTTAGTATAGGTACAACTATGGTCTTCATAAGCTTTGGAGGTAGATACGCATGAGATATACATAAATTAAACAATAAAACAAGTACCCGAGGCAAATGAACACCTGCATTCTGCAAATGCTCGATGCTGAGATCATCATGACCTGGTGACTTACCCAGTGTCATATTTTCAATAATTAATGCAATCTCCTTCGCTGAAAACCTGATTACATCTCTCTCTAAATCTTCATCAGCGTCGAATATCTGCTGTACATCTTTTAGAGGAGCTTCCACCTTAAACTGTTGTTTAAACAACTCAGCAATACAGTGGGGCTCACGCTGACCCTCAACATTTACAGGTACACACGACCCAGCTTCCAGTTTCTTAGTATGTTTCCAAAAATCCTTGAAATCCTTTGCTTTGTGATGTGTTGCTAGAACATCCATCTATATTTTGTTTTCATAATCTTGGCACCATTTTAACTTATATTTAAACCCCTTTTTTGAATCACACATGGCATTATAAACCTCACCAGCCCCCGGTAGCAACCAATTTTGAAAACTGAGCCGTGCCTCCTGATGAACCTCCTGGACATGCATATTCGAACCAACAATATGCTTATGGCTATTTATTTGGTTGCCAATTTGACACGTAGATATTGACGGTTTTGTCAAGACACTAACAATGTTATTATAAAATCTATCGATAATTGCCCTATGATCTCGATTATAACACAACTTATCTGCACAGTGCCTACAATCTGCAGGGAAGTCGATACTTCTCAGTTCAATTGTACACAACTCACTATATTTATGTTTTTAACCCCCATCTAACTTTGTTCCCACTTAAGACTTTACATAGTACCTTAGGTGACAGTTTTCCCAGATTACAATAAACTACTAATGGTAAATGGTCTGACCAGAACACATCATAATATACTTGTATATCTGAAATACAACGCCAAGCTGACTCTGTGGTCAAACAGTGATCAAGCCAGCGCCTACAGTTTGTATGAATTTCACTTACATAGGTATAGGTGTTTGACATCATCTCCAACTCACGTCGGCACAGAGCCAGCTTCGCTCATCACAAAAATATGATAATTCATTATAGAACAATTCCTGAGGATGCGCATTAAAGTCACCGAGCATAATTACGGATTCAATATCACAACTCTCAATCACTGCATTTATTTCACTTAACACACTAGTAAATTCCGCTAAATTATCCACACAGTCTGTTGGCATGTATACTGAAAAAATCAGTGTAGATCTCTGCTCCACGTCAACTTTAATAGCTATTAGTCGTACGCTATTACATGGGACCACCGTCACAGAAGAAAACATGCCCTTTTTCCACATTAATGCAACTCCTCCATAGGGTCGCCCGCGTAGAATACCTGTCGTTGTGTCCACCGCAGACTTACTAGTATATTCAAATTTTTTGTCAATTAATGTGGGGAAATCCTCCCTCATGGATACCCGGGTGACTTCCACCGTACCGAACCCCACCGTATTCCTTCTCTACCGTATGGCGAGGCTACGGGATCACGTTGATTTTCAACCGAGTGCCCCGCCAACGGCTTGCTCCCTTTTCAGGGAGCCCTCCTCTTTAGGGCGGGGCTTGGCACATGAGATAGCCAATGCCCGCCCCTCCTCCACTGAGGCACCCAGGAATACTTGGGCGATACTTAAAAAATATTTTAATGGATTTTATATTTTTTTTAAGATACAGAAAGGCATACGTTTAGATCTGTCAAGACTGGAATCAAGCGATTGTTTGCGTCATGGCATTTAGATATTGGGAACTTGACCAACTTGCTGAATCAGGCCAGGATTTTCAGGCCACCTTGCGTGATGCCAAAGAATGACTTTGGTGGTAAGTACAAAACTTAAATATTACAGCAGTTTTGTAAACATACGGCCTGGGGGTCGATTCTCGCGCTTTCGATAATAATATCGTTTTCGATAAATATATCGAGTTTCATATCGAAAGAAAATATCACAAAAATATCTAATATTTCAATACTTACTCGTTGCATATCGCACGCTAACGATAGATAAATATCGAGTGTGATATGTCGAGAATACCAAAAATCGATTTTTATAGATATCCGCCATGATTTATGATAAATATCGAATGTGATACTTATCTCTACTGCTCGAGAATCAGCCTCCTGGTACGCGACAGTGACAGGACACCTACCCTGGTGTTGGTCTACAGGGGCCGGGTCCGGAAGCTCATCTCTTCAAAGAGGACTCTTTGAGGCTTGAAGACACTTACCTTGAGATTATTTCCCCCAGCCTCGTATGTGTCGTCAAATACACAAAAAAATCTAGGTACCTTAGTAGCTAAGTACGTGTTGGTTTCACTTACAGTAACATTCACAACATTCAGTATAGCTACTGAATGTTAGGTAGGTAGCCCTACTATGGCCATTGGCCAACAATTTGTACCTATTATAGAGATGTCAAGATGGCGGCAAACTTTTTTTTTGAGCGCGCGGTCTTGCTCTTTGATAAGTGCACATAAAATAGATACATAGAGTTCGCGCCACGAAAGAAGTCCCGTGGAATTAATGATCTTAATTCTTCTGTGATAGAGGTGGACGGGACTTCTTTAGTAGTGCGAACACTACAAACAATTATTAAAAAATATGTACACGATAAGTTTTTTTTTCAGGATCAACAATGTCATCTAAGTACACTTTTACAGGCAAAGTAGCCAAACATCGAAAGAAATGTAGCGCAAATGATAAAAGTTGTTCAAATTAAAATATAAACGTGTCTAATTCTAATAATATAATTTTCCTTGTCTGCCTTCCTGTAGTTTAATACAAAAGCCGACCAAAATCAGAACAGCTGATTTTAGTAAGTAGTTCGAAGTGGAGGTAGATATATATTATCTGTATGGGCACTATATTGAAACCTCGAAAAAAATGTAAGTCACAATTTCAATTCTACCTCCGGTTGTAGCATATTTGAATGTATTCAGACACTACACGAACCCTCCGGCGCCAGAAAGTCAAAATTAGCGCAGTAACAAAGTACCAATAGTGTCTAAATCCCTCTCCGTCTTCCCGAAAGTGCGGAAAAGCTCCCACTCAGCACTCGGCGTCCTCTTCTATCTCTATCTTCTTCCAACTGTATATTCGTTCTTTGTCTAATGGTGAATTTTGGCGGTATTTCCGTGTAGTGCATTAAATTTTGCAAGGATAATGGTTTAATACCTCTATTTGTATGAATATATTGGTTTATTGGATTCAAATCGTTAACTTTGATGGGAATTTTTATTACTATTGGTACGTTGGTTATCGATAACTTTACAAAACATAATATGAGTAGTGTGAGCAATATTACAAAATTAACTGACGCCATTTTGAAAAACAAATAACCACAATACAATTTTGAACTTATTGAACAAACCGGACAAGTTCGAGTCGAACCGAGGGTTTCGAAATAATAAAAAAAATGTAATTTACTGTGCATGCTATAAAATTATTAGTGGGGGCAACAAAATATTCATTTCAGTAATATTTTTTTTTACTTTGGTTTTTACATTTTTATTAGTATTTGTCGTTTGAGCCAGAACCATTAATTTTTTGGAATCTAATATGCTTATTTCTAGAAAATATTATAGCTATTTAATGTACCTACCTACAAATAATATTTTGGTAATCAATGCAACAATTATTTGGATTTACTTAGGTACATATCATTTACATTTTAAGGACTCCTAAAATGCTATTCAACAAAATTAGGTAGGTATTAGGTTAAATAGGCAAAGACAAAATAGTTTGGTACCATTTTCTCTTCTGTTTGTGAATCGTTTTTTTTTAATTTTGATTAGTAGCTATCGACGATCAATAAAAAATGGTAAAGCCACAGCGATGCGTGGTCGGGTTTAGCTACGAAGATTATAGGTCTGTGGAATATAGATCACGTAAATGACTACATTAACTTGACTTCTCTATCTACAACATTTTTTGTCGATGACTATAAGTCTCCTCGGCTGCGGTCCCGATTGGGTAAACGAACCGATTGAGTTGAGTAGTCTAATGAATAGGATGGCTCCTATTTGACAAGCTTTTATTTATATATTCACATTTCAGACATCCATTTGGGATGAGGCAGTCGATCGGTACACGATCGCGGCAAATGAATTCTGTGACTAACACAGCATCAGTATAAAAACGAAATAAAATCGTCCTTTCCGATCGGAATGGCAACCGAATGGCTGAATAAGGGGAATAGCTATTTTAAGTAATAAATATTTTAAGTAGTTTCTTGCTGGCTCTTCTCAGTAAAAGCAACCTTCCGAACCGAGCGTTAGAGTCAGACTATTCATAAGTGCTTGTGAAGGCCTATTTGAATAAAAAATATTTTCATTTCATTTCATTTTCATTTTTCAATCCCAGTTAATATTATTTAGGAATCATAATATTATTATAATACCATCCTCAAAACGGATGTGTCAGTCATTACTCACTGAATTGAATTCGGATAATTTAAATACTACTACCTACTACCTAGTAGCTTCCGCCCCGCGGTTTCACCCGCGTTCCCGAGGGACCCTATGTTTGCCTGGGTTAAAAAGTAGCTTATGTGCTATTCCAGACTATAATTTATCTCTATGCCAAATTTCATCCAAATCCGTTCAGTAGTTTTTGCGTGAAAGAGTAACAAATATACATCCATACTCACAAACTTTCGCATTTATAATATTATAAGTAGTATAGTAGGAAATATAAGATATTTGTAGGATAGTAGGGCTAGCTGTTCCCTGCTGTTTCACCCGCGTTCCCGAGGGATCTTATGTTTTCCCGGTATAAAAAGTAGCCTATGTCATTCTCCATACCATAGGCTATCTGCGTGCCAAATTTCATCGCGATCGGTTGAGCGGTTTAGGCGTGAAAAGGTAACACACAAACAAACAAACTCACTTTCGCATTTATAATATTAGTTAAGATAGTTAGGATTAGGATTTTACCATCAAAGACTTTTACAAAATGCTACCTTATAGGTTGTTCTTTTGTTCACCAGCTTAGGCTATGCGTTGTCTGTCAGTAGGTATGTCAGTATTAGAGTTTTAGTCGTAGACAGAGAATGATTTCCACCATCAAAAGTCGTCAAATAAAAAACACACTGTTATAGCAGTCTAACTTTTTTATTAACAAGCACAGACGGATTCCCTAAAGGATTAATAATTTCGGGCTCTCTATCCCTTTCTGGTATTGGTTCGTTGAAATCATATTTTTCTGCCACGTTTGCCATTGTTGTATATTTTGGAGTGATCAATCTGAAGTAATCTCTTCTAGGTATAATAGTACCTTTAAGTTTAGTTTCATCATCTAAACCTGCCATTTGATCTCGTTCATCGTATAGTAGACTTTCAGTTTTAGCCTTGATTTCTGGTTCATGTATTTCTTCATGTTCATCTTCATAATCGTACACGGGCGTTGTCCTTTTTGTTGAACGAATAATTTTATCATCAATTATGTTTTCAGGTTTATTTCTCACTTTTATAAATCGTGTCTCTTTTGGTGCTATCTTTTGTTTAGTTGTTTCATCACTCGCATATATGTTTTCCTTATTTGGCGTTACGTAATCTTCGTAACTATCTTTAGTTTTAGTCAAATCCATTTCATTGAAAATATCATCTTTTCCTTTATTATTGTTAACTACATCTTTATCAACTTTCACATTTGTTTTCTTAAATTCAGTTTCTTTATCGTACCATTTATCATATGATGGGGTCGTAACTTTATCGTACTGTTTAGTTCTCTCATTATAAAATGAAGTATCACGGAATAGTTTTTTGTTGTCCCTCGTAGTTCTATCAACATAAGGACTAGTATCGTCGTCGTGGTGCTCTTCATTCTGCCGTTTCTTTTGCTCTTTTGGGACGTATACATACAATTGTTTATTTTGTGTTGTTTCTTTATATTTATTTGCGTATTCATTAGCTAACCTTTCTTTTACTTTTTCAACTACTTCGTTTATATTCATTTTGGAGAGGTCTTCTTGAATTTTGAATTTAGGTTTGGCGTGTTGGTCTCTTATCGTTTGTTTAATAGTAGTTACAGTTTGGGTTTTATCATTGTATTCTTCAGAATATCCACTTGAATAGTAATCATAAGTAGGTTGCCTCTGTTTGGTCCCAGATTGTGAAGCCATATGAGTAAGTTGGTCAGCTAGTTCTGCAGGTATAAATTTCTTTGCTATAGCGCGAAAATCTTCTAAATCAGCTGCTAATAACACATAGCTGGTTGCATCTTGTACTTGTATTATTGTTGTAATGAAACCTGGAAATAGTCGGTTTTATAGAATTAAGAATTTTTAAAACATTTTTTTAGAAAAAATGGTTTATTTCCACATCATCACTGACGTAGTGTTGGGCTAAGTGAAACGACCGATAGGTTCTATATATGATTTACTAGCTGTCCCCGGGGGGGTTGCGCGTTCCCGAGAAACAAAGTTGCGTATGTCCCACTGCATACCATAATACTATCTACGTACCAAATATCACCGCGATCGGTTCGGCGGTTTAGGCGCGAAATGGTAACAAACAAAAAAAAACACATTTGCATTTTTAATAATAGTTGGGACAGTATGGATTTAATATACTTACCTACGTAAGTATCCACAATCTATACATATAATATTTTAAAAACAATACAGCTGAGAACCTCCTCCTTTTTTTTAAAGTCGGTTAAAAGCAGTAGACACCGGTCTGCATTGAATAAAAGTAATAAAAATAGAAAAGGGGTAAAGAGGAATAATAGAACATAAATCAGTGATTTTTATTAGAATTATTTTCTGTCTGTGTGTCTGTTTGTTATCGCACATCTCCGAAACTACTGAACGGATTTCACGTAATTTTTACAGGAAGACAAACATTAATTTGGAGCAAATATGTAAAAATGAGAAACATCCGATTTTAATGAAACAATGCCTATATAGTATTAGGTTTCATTAATGAACCGGGTTATACATGTATTTTGTTACATTTAGTTTAGTTTATGTTATTTTAATATTATTAAAACAAATAACATTATAATATTTTATGAACATTTATCCGGTACGTGTTCAAATTAATATGTAGGTAAATTTGTGTACACTCAATTAATGATAACATTAATATAAACTTAAAATATTATCAATTCACATTTATATAATAATGTTTTCGGCAAAGTCCCATCCTACATGTACCGGTTGTGTCTTCAAATTACAGGCAAAATATTTACGTGTGGCGAGCTAGCAATGCATATAATAGCATATCTAAATCAATTGATATGGATATTTTTAATATGAGTACTTCAATACTGAGGCGTCGGCTTAGTCAGCAATTCTTTTGTAACTAGGTTTATAATATATAATAAATAGGCTACTATTTAACTGGAACGTGCTTGAACATCGATGCGTACTTCTCATCGTCATGTAAAGTTTTTTATAATATTATTTTTTATGACAGTAACGACATTCAGATTAGTATTATGTAGCTATCAGTGAGGACCTTTAATTGGTTCACATATTTCTTATAATGATACTCTATACACAATGTTTTGTAAGCTGTTGGTCCCCCAATTAAAATAAATAACCGTTATGTTTCACTGTCCGATTTTCATATTTTAGTTAGTACTGAAATTTAACACGATACGAACATGATGTCATACTTCAAATTACAATAGCATGCGCACTAAAGCTTTATCAACTCCACAATTAAAATATGACATAATACCTACCTAACTACAAACGATTTACTGTATTTGCTACTTATTATTACAACCTATTTATACCTACATGTTTAAAAAATACTTTGCCTACGAGCTACATTCAAACTAAAAATTAAACTACTTATAAATAAAAATTCCCTAAATCGCTGACGTGCGGTAGTGTGCCATAAACGCTGGCAGTATTGCCATGCTGAATGGTAATGCCAATTCTTTGGGTAAACTATGTACAAGCCAGCCCTCTTGTAACGAGAGCCCTCAATGAGTCAAAAACTATGCTATTTGAGGAAGGGCAGTTATTTATACAGGTTGTAAGGGAAGGTCCTCCGCAAACTGACGGGTGAATTCAGCTCCTTATTTTGAATCGTATTCCACCGGCAATTTTCTCAGGAAATTTTTCATTTTTGTATCGTTTTTCAGTTAGGTACTATTCCTTTATTTCAATGTAAAGTTAAATTCTTTGTGCAAAACACACACTTTACACTACACAACCGTTAGGTACTTTACACAAATACATACACTTAAATTTTTTATACCATATCATAAATCACAACGAAGTCCCGTGGAATTAGTTAAAATCGATTTTATTTCTTCCGAGATAGAGGTGGAGCTTCGGGACTTCTTTGGTGGCGCGAACACTAGTAGGTTTATTATTTCTCAGTTTAAATTATAAAAATGATTATTCATTGTACATAATATAACATATCACTTACAACAAGTATTTACAATCATTGTATAAAATACAAACTATAATATATAGAAAACATCCTCAAAGCCCTCGCTGCTGATAGGCAAGGTTCCCAACAGGCTGGCAGCGTTTCCTTTTTGAATGGCCAAGCTTATGCGTTGGAGGAAAAAGCTCCCAGCCCGTCGTTCTCCCGAAGCCTCGATGAGCTTGGATGATAAAAGCCGAGCAAATCGGCGAGCCTCGAACCCCCACGGACCCAAGGTTTCTACCGCGAATGGCATGAACAAAAAATTAGAACCAATCTTTTATAAAAAAAACTCCATGTTTTATAGATTTGTTCCTTACCTGTTACAATTAGCGGCTTTGGGTTAGGACACGATATGTAAATGTATAAGGCTTGTGTTTGACCACAATCTCACTATGATACCTAAGAGATAATGTGGCCGAAGTTGGTAAGCACACAAAGCCTATAAGGAACTGACTCTCAAGCTGCAGCTGCCGGAACACACCGCTTGGTTTTTGGCGGCAGATTTTCAACTTGAGAGTGGTAGCCAGCCACTACAAAGTACCCTACCACCATGCAAATATTCATAGACTCACACAACATACATAAGTGCATCTAAAGAACACCTTATAACTTCAATCCCCTATTTTACCCCCTTTGGAGATGATTTTGTAATAACACTGAAACTAGGTAGTATTTCAAAATATATAGTTTGTATTTTATACATTGATTGTAAATATTTGTTATAAGAATTGTATAATAAAAGTATAATTATAAAGATTTAATAAATATATAAAAATACTTACATATTTGTATTATATTCAACAACAAATACATTTTAAATTTGTGCAAAATATAAAAATATATTTTTACTATGTTTCATTTAATTTTATTACAGGTTATAAATAAACGTTCATACTATGTAGGTATTGCTTTATTCGATTTATGGTGTAGTACCCAGGTACTCACTGAAACTATACCCACTTCAGAATGTCAACAAATATTTAAAAATAGAATGATAGCAAAAATATTGTACGCCTCTTTACGAAAATTACGCGGACGGAGGAATATGACATTTGGCACAGTTAAAGTTTATATGGAGGAGTGCTGTTTGTTACTTCTACGCTCAAACGGCCGGACCAATTTTACTCAAAGAGAGGTTCATTTACCGTTAATTTAATTTCATTTCAATGTTAATTTTTATATTTAAATATCGATTTAATTGTTTCAATGTCAACCAAATTCAATTAATTTAGTTAAATAGATTTGTTAGCAATATAATGATAGGCTAGTTCAGAATCCATATATACATAAATGATCTTCCCTTTTATGTCAAAAATACCTGTGGAATTGTACTGTTTGCTGACGATACCTCACTGCTTTTTAGTGTTGATAGACTGAAATCCAATTATGACGATGTAAATGGTGCATTAGCTCAGGTATTAAATTGGTTTACTGTTAATAATTTAGTTTTAAATGCAAAGAAAACTAAATGTATTAAATTTGCACTACCCAATGTAAAAAAAATAGGATGTAACTTGGTGCTAAATAATGAATCTCTCAATCTTGTTGAGTCAACAGTATTTTTAGGGATTACTTTAGACTCAAAATTTCAATGGGGCACCCAAATATCATGTCTCGCGGGGAAGCTTAGTTCGGCTGCTTATGCAGTTAGAAAAATTAGACAGCTAACAGATGTAGATACAGCTCGATTAGTTTATTTTAGCTATTTTCATAGTGTTATGTCCTATGGCATTTTGCTTTGGGGTAAGGCCGCTGATATAGAAGCTATTTTCATTTTGCAAAAAAGAGCGGTGCGAGCAATTTATAATTTGAGTTCTCGAGCTTCCCTCAGAGATAAGTTTAAACAAATTAATATCCTCACAGTAGCATCGCAGTACATTTATGCAAACATATTATTTGTACAACAAAATATAAGTCTTTTTGTAAAAACAAGTGACATGCACACTATTAATACTAGAAATAAGCATAAACTTGTAACCTCTGCTTATAGACTCCATAAAGTGCAAGGTTCATTTTTGGGACTGTGTACACGCTTCTATAATAAGATCCCTCCTGCACTTTTAAATTTGCCATTGCATAAATTTAAGGAACGTGTTAAGTCTATTTTAGTACAAAAGGTATACTATAACGTTAATGAATATTTAAATGACAACAATGCTTGGGTGTAGCGCTCGCTCTTGCAGGATAAATTTTATGTAATAGTCTTAAGTTTGTTTTGAAAAGAGTAATTGCTGAGTTTCTTGCCGGCTCTTCTCAGTAAAAGCAACCTTCCGAACCGTGCGTTAGAGTCTGACTATTCTTGAGTGTCTGTGAAGGCTTATTTGAATGAATAAATTATTTCATTTCATTTCATTATTTCATTTCATTTCATTTCATACTGCTGCCTAGTTTGGCAACGGATGCTGTTTTCATAACATTTTGCAATTTTTGGCAATAAAGTCATTAAAAATATATTCCTATAAATTACATTTTTAAATATAAGTTATAAAAAAATACATTAAAATTTAAAAAACAGTTCCCCACCGGTATTGGGAACAGGGTCCTAGTTACCGGTGGTCAAGGCTCCAGAAAGAGGAACCTCCTCACTATGCGTGCCGTCTCCAGGAGCACTGCCTTCTAAATTTGGCCCTTAATTTTATTATTATTATAAAAAAACTACCATGCGTTTGACACACACAGACACTATATTGCTTGGACTTTTTGGTGGGAACTTGCGAACTACACGAATCCTAGGAAACTTTGGCAAATAATTAATTCGATATGTGGTATAGTAACCCTTTCTATCGATCAATTAATTTCCAGGGCTTTTAATAAGTTATCATCTGAAGCTACTGCCGATAAATTTGCGAATGAATTTAGCAATGCAGTCAAGAGTATATATATACTCCCAAACTGCAAACAACCACTGCTTAACGAACACACCTACAGTAGAACCGCTGAAACCAGTATTTTGGTAAAGAAATCCACTTCTAGTAATGTTGACAAAATACTTGACAAACTAGACAATTTAAAAACATCTGGTCATGATGGTATTAAGGTAATTGACATTAAAAAAATAGGCCAGAATATTTCGATTGCTATTGCTAATCTTATTAACGAAAGTCTGAAATCAGGAAATATCCTTAAAAGAGGTAAGCATGATTCTATAGCAAACTACCGTCCTATAACATTACTGTCATCCATTAATAAAATTGTTGAAAAATATCTCAGCCAACAAATACTTAGTTTTTTATAGAAAACACGAGATGATATGTAAAAATCAGTTTGGCTTTCAACCATCTAAAAGTACTACGTCTTTATTATCAAATTTCACGGATGAAATTAATAGTCAACTGAACTCTAAAAAACATGTTTAGCCCTTTTCACGCGCCTTTGATACCTTAAATCATTCAAAACTAGTAAAAAAGCTAGAAAATACCGGAGTACGTGGTCCTTTATTGAAGTGGTGTAATAATTACCTCCAAAATAGGACATATACAGTAAAAATTAATGATGTCAATAGTAAAACCATGCCTGTTACAGAAGGCACAGCGCAGGGATCTGTGCTAGGCCCACTCCACTTTATAGCGTATGTAAATGATATGAACAATGTTCTGTACCACTGTACTTCATACCAGTACGCTGATGACACCTGCTTGTTAATTGCGGATCAGGATGTAAATATTGCCGAATCAAAACTACAATCTGATTTCGATAATATCAATAGGTGGTGTTATGATAATGGCTTGGTACTAAACGCTGCAAAAACCAAACTCGTACATATTCGATCACCATACGCTAAATATGATCCTAACATTAACCCCCTCGTAGCACATGAACACGCGCGTCTCCATAAAGCTATTACTCCATGTAAATGCCCTACAATAGAGAATACAAATCAATATACATACTTAGGGTTAATTATAGATAATAAATTAAGTTGGATTCTTCACATCAATTACGTTTGCAACAAACTAAGAGCGTTTTTAGCGAACTTATACATCATCAAGCGGCGAATACCTTTCAAAGTCAGACTCATGCTGTATAATGCACTTGCTGATTCCACCATCACTTATGGGATCACTAGCTATGGGAGAACTTTCAAAACATACCTTCATGAAATTTTTAACCTACAACAAAAAATTATAAAGCTAATAGTTACACATAACATTAAAAATATGTATGATACCTCAGGACTCTTTAAATACTGTAGTCTTTCCAATACACACAAAAGTTACATAAAGTCTATTAAAAGATCAATTCTTTAATACTAGCTTAGAAAAATATATTTCACACAAAATACATACACGACAACAAACAAATAAGAGACTAAAAACTATTATAGCTTACAATTATTATGGCAAAAGAACGATGCGCTATTTGATCCCTAGATTAACTAACGAGCTCAATCCCTCTTTTAGAGACACTATTTCGAAACTTAATATTAAATCAAAACTAAAAACATATTTTTTAAACAGCCTGTAGCGTAACGCCCCGCACTCGCACACACAACACTATTGATGTAACACTCTTGCTAACTAATGCACAGTGACTAATTAATTGTAAGATGTGGGTATATTAATATAATTATCTCGAGTCTGTATGCACAATGTAACCATTTGCAATCAAGACAAACCTCTGTGGTTTTTTAGATTGTAAGATTTATTTATTTTGTAATTATTAAAAAAAATATAAAAAAAAGTGACGTTGCGCTTACGTTTTAAAACATGAAATCGGTTTATTTTGAGTTTTATTGAATGATATCGGTGGCGTTTTGTCCTATAAAGATCAATATAAGTGCACGAGTGAAGTGACAGTGTATGCGTGACTTTTCATGTTCTCTCAAACAGTCCACGAAATTTTTTGGTAAAACAGCCACCATTTTTCTAAAACCTGACCTGACTGACTTGACTTGACTATATGTATACTAGATTTGGCTATGGCCTTTATATTTAAGGATATTATAAAACTGAGAAGAATACTATATATACCTACATCATTAGGCTGTATGGACTAGAACCCTTTACCTTCCCGAATTAAGGGAAAACAACAAAAATAAATCTCTATGCTTTGTCGATAACGCGGAAAGAGTTCGTATATGAGTGAAGTGATTTTCTTAACACTCTTAGGGCTGATTGTTCAATGGCCAGATAAACTGTATCTGGCTGTTAATTTGAAATTAGAACAGATTTTGTATGGGGTTATCAGAGGTATAGCTAATCCGGGGTTTATCCAGCCATTGAAAAATCGGCCCTAAATATATTAATATACATATATTAAGGTACCTCTCTTTTGTACAATTTTATTATGGTAATTTGACCACGGACGATCACTAGTGTAATGAATTATATTACAACTAGATGAAAACCCGGCTTCGCTCGGGTGAAATGTGACTCATAATGCACAATCTTTTACAAAATGTAGGTACATATTTTTGTAGTTATTGGTAGTGGTTTGTATTAGTTCGCCGTATCAGACTATCGGATCCGACTATCGGATGAAATACCTTACCTGAATAATAAAACATAAAAAAAAATTCAAGTCGACAAAATTCGGATCGGACATATTTTTTTTCTTTTATTGAATAAATGAGAAGTTAATATCGTTTAAAATATTTTTATTATCTCACAATACATGTAGGTTATTCAGGATTTTTTATCATTGAAACTATAGAGTTATGGTAACTGAAATAAGAAACATAAGTTTGAGACTTGATATTCTCTAAATATCTGGAAAATACCGCGTCAATGGTGGTCCCATATTTTGTTGTGGATTCTTAATAGCTTAACAACGGGAAACAAAAATAATAGGCTGTCAATAAAGGCTCATTTACACACTGAGAACACTGTGTCATCTCATGATTAGGCTGTAGAACCGAAAAAAAATATTCGACTGACAGGGATGCGTTCATTGAAAATATGGCGGTACTGTGCTCGGCCAATATGGCGACTGTCATTTGCACCATTAGAATTTAACAAAATACTCGACAATCCGAATTTTGCGGATATATGTTGTCAATTCGATTTTTTTTTCTTTTATGTTTTATTATTTAGGTAAGGTTTCAATCGAGTCTACCGTACCCCTTGACGGAATTATTAATATAGATAGCCTATGGAGCGAAAAAATCAATCAAATGCGTTCTTGTCTTCTACAAAATCAGAAACTTTATATGAAAGTTACTTTCCTACGTAACTTCTGTTTCTTTTTGAATCTATACATAGATAATTTCTTTTGGTACCTACTTAGTTATATATTTTATAATTGCGTAGTGAATATAGAGTGGTAATAATTGATCCTTTTAGTGAAAATCACATAGCGAAAGAAAAAAATCACGCGATCTGAGCTGCAGGCAAGGTATTTCAGAGGCTATTTCACAAATAAAACATGACATACTTATAGATCAAATTATTTATTTAATATACAATATATCTAGCATTCCTAAAAACATAACATTTAACTCTAACTAAAGTTATTTCGTCCAAAATATTATTTTTAAAATCCAGTCAGTTTAGAAGCCGCCATGTTGTTTACTGTCTGTTTGACTTGGTCTTGTTAATGCTTCTTGTTACTCTTATTTTCTCAGGAAAAATGGATTCTGTAAAAGAAAAATATATCTAAGTATTAGAATGTGCTATGCTTGTTTTTAATTCCTGTTTTTCCAATTTAATGAGATTTTTGGGGATGATAACTCATTGGTAGTGACGTCGAATGCCCTGACGTAGGTCGTGGGGTCGAATCCAACGAGTTTGAGCTTTCGGTGAAGGTGTCGTGAGGAAACCATAGTATATATTGATAGATTTTTTAGTACTCGATTGGCTAGCTACAAGCGTCAAGTTGAAAATCTCTTGCCAAACACCTGGTGTGTTCCGACAAATACACATGAGAGTCAGTTCTTTCTAGGCTTCGCTTCTTACTCTGGTAAAATTGTAGATAAACACAAGCCTATATAAAGTAAAAAAGAAGGTAGAGATCCACCAGATGGTAAGTGAAAAGGAATTTCAATGTGTTGCCGACCTTTACAAGCGCTTAGAAGGCACCTGGCTCAAGTGCAAATGCCAGATTACACAATATATGTCAAGGGATGATGAGTAATGTAATTTTTTATTCTATTAATGATCATCGGGTACAAATGCTAATGAAACTTACCGTACGCGAGTTCCCGTCCAAGTCTTGGGGAGAAGTTCATAGTTCTTCCGAGGCGTGGGGAGAAGTAATTAGTTCTGCTATCGATCTGGTCAGGGTCTGATCTGTAACTATAAGGAGATATATAAGATTTAATGTATACACAGTGTTTTGTAAGCTGTTGGTCCCCCAATAAAAATAAAATAAATATTATTTATATTTATCTGTACTAATTGTATATGTGAAATATGCGATCAGGGTCCGGGATGTTGAATGAGAAGACTCTTTTTCAAATATTTTAAATGAAAATTTTATTATCACGGTGCGGTACCGCACGCGACCGTGTCTTCGAGGTAATGGCAGAGGGGCGCGGCTCGATGGAGATGGACGAGCGCCGACGTTGATTCACGCTGCGTGCGTGAGTGCGTAGATACGTTACGCACACATGCTAGGCGTTAACTAATATTATTATTGACAGGCCGGTTGGCGTGGTTGGTAAGATACCCTATTTATCACGTACAGTTCGTGGGTTCGATTCCCACTCAGGACAAACATTTGTATGCATGGACATGTCTGTTTGTCCTGTGTCTGGTTGTAATTATCTATATATGTATGTATTTACAAAAGAAAAGTAGTATATGTAGTATATCAGTTATCTGGCTTCCATAGTACAAGCTCTAAGCATAGTTTGGGGTCAGATGGCCGTGTGTGAAGAATAATGTCCCAGAATATTTATTTTTATTATAAAGCTGAAGAGTTTGCTTGTTTGAACGCGCTAATCTCGGGAACTACTGGTTTGCATTGGAAAAATATTTTAGTATTGGATAGGCCATTTATTGAGGAAGGCTATAGGCTACTTTTTATCCCGGGAAAACATAAGTTCCCTCGGGAACGCGGGTGAAGCTAGTTTGTTATAACAGAGAAAGTCGAGGTCTTCGTAATTTGTTCTACATAAGATAGATCAACTAAATTGTATGAAACCGGGGAGTTGGTTTTGCCGTTTCTTCTCCTGTCTGGCTCATGCTTACGAAATGGTAGTAGACAAGAAATGACGTTCAATGAGTGTTCCAATTCCTTATCTAATATATTAAATTCTCGTGTCACAATGTTAGTTACCATACTCCTCCGAAACGGTTCGACTGTTTTTTATGAAATTTTGTGTGCATATCGGGTAGGTCTGAGAATCGGCCAACATCTATTTTTTAAACCGCTGCGCGAGTGAAACCGCGGGGGACAGCTAGTATTGAATAAAATTTTCTTATTTCTTATTGAATCATACTCGTCCTTTAGAAAAGTATTTACAGATCAGAAGTTCCCTTCAAGCGCTTACCACCTTTAACCACATTACTGAAGAAAGACATTGAGTTCAAATTCAAGTCTTATCTGGTTTCCATAGTAGGCCCGCTTAGTTTGGAACCAGATGGCCATGTGTGAGGAATACTACTGTCACAGGTGTCAAACAAAATATTATGAGCTCTAGTTACTTGGCTAAAGATTTTTATCTTCAAGGTGGACAGCCTGGCGGCTTCTACAAATAACTTATGACGTTCCTTCACCCAAAACTCTAGCCCTTAGCCTCCTAGATGTGCTATTGATTCTAACCCACAGCTTATTGGATCTACTTCCTCCAAAGACTACTTCGATCATATTTAGATGGTTTCTTACATTTCCTGATCAGGAGGCGTGGCTGGCATGTCGCTGGATAAACGTCTTCCAAGCCTTGGAGTGAATTCTACGTTGTCAAAGCTCTGGGGACTGTCCAAGCTCCTGCCAAGCTTGGGTGTGAAGATTACTTTCTTTGTGACTGAAATTGTAAAACAACTTATTACTCTGTCCATTAGGTTATTAAATTTTTGACGTTTAAGGATATCAAAGAATTCTTGACCTTATTACTTTAAAATATGGTCCATCTATACAGGGTGATTTTGTTATCACTGGCAATACTTGCAGGGGTGGAAGTACTCATCAATGTGAACAACTTTTATTATAGGGCTAACTCTGATATCGCGTAAAATAATACGGTTGCTTCATACATTTTGGTCGAGTAGGTATTGAACTTTTGTATGGAACAGCTGATAATTTTTTCATGATTTCACAGTTAGTCCCATTATAAAAGTTGTTCATTTTGATGAGTACTTCCACCCTTGCAAGTATTGCCAGTGATAACAAAATCACCCTGTATAGTTATACAATAAATTGATAAACCTCGTTGTTGATTAATAATAAGATTCATATTTCTCGACAACGAAAGCTGTGCCAAATGATAGTACAATAGGGTATATTACTCTATATGAGAAAAAAACTAAAAATGTACAATTTAGATAGCTTAGACAACAAGCAGTCGGTTATGTGTTAGTTTTAGTTCATAAAATAAATAAATAAATTTTAAAATTAATTTCAAAGTTTTCAGTTTCTAAACAAGCGAAACAGTAGGTAGCCGCCATCATAATGACGTCATACGGTGCTGTATGTAAACTAAAAAGTGTCAACTGATGTACTATTATTATTATTTTTACACTAGTATTCATGCATTCAGGAACAGCACACTAATAAAAATTATTTCTGTGCCTATAATAAAAAAGATAATAGCACATTTTTAATTTATAAAATTTTATAAGTCTAATGGAGACCAATATCAGCGCATTTATTTACTTACAAGAGACCGAATGACGTCATGACCATAGAGTTACATGGCGTCCAGCGTTTTCATCAAACTACGCGCGAAAATTGAAAATGTAAAATTTAAATGCATTTTTATGGCACTCATCGATTGAATATTTTTTAACAAAAATGGGTGTAATACCCTATTACTAAGGGATAACTTTTACTATGGACGTTACGCTATTCATTTGGAAAAGAAAAAAGATTTATGATCTAAGGCAGTTGTAGGTGTTACTATATTATAATGGGCATAAAGTAAAGCACTAAAATACAGCTAGTAGATCATTAGCATACAAGCTGCGCAGTTGATCAAACCATGTCCCAGCAAAAAGAAAAAAAGGCGGACAGATGGCCGCTAAGAAACTATTGAAACACCAAAATGGTGGCGACGTAACTGTGTGTGTGTGTGGTTCGGAGCGTAATGGCGGGCGGCCGGCTTAGTGTGGTGTGAATGTGTGCGTGCCGGACGTGTATGCATTTAAGCGAGTTAGCTTACTGTGGGTGCTTCAGTAATTGTTTTATGAGGTGGCGTCCGCCTTTTTTTCTAGGTCATGGCAGTAAAATGTAATTTATGTGGCGATGACAATAGACCTATTCTAGCTCTGGAAAGACTTGAAACAGCCACTTAGCCCAAACAATAATAATGTGAAGATGAAAATAAATAATAAGATAACTAACCTCTTGTCTCCGGCTCATCAACCTGCCTTTCATAATAAGGCAGCTGGTCGTAGTAATATTTAAGGGCATCTGCTGCTTCAAGTAGTCTATAGAAAGTTTGTCTATTGTCATCGCTTGATAGCCTTAGCGACCGCTTGCCCAGCCTAGGACCGAACCATAGAGCTCCTCTGTCGCTGTGAGCTTCTCTGTCTATGCCATCATCCTAGAAACAATTACATCAATAAATATGATATATATTAGCTATATATGTCCATAATACAAGCTTTGCTTAATTTGGAATCAGAAGGCGATGTGTGAAAATATTCCAATATACTCATTATTTATTTATTATTTTGGTTGTTTTGAGGCCATGATCTCAGTGGTAGTGGGTTCGAATCCTACAGTGAGCCTGAGCTTTCGACGAACGTAATCATCGTGGGAAAACCATAGCGGTGGTAGGTAGCTTTGTTGTACCTGCCTTCGGCCACATACCATAGTAAGGTTGTGGTCAAACGCAGACAAACGAATAGTATTTTAGAGATACTATATTTTTTTTTTTTTGTTAAAATTTGAACTTGTTCAGGTTATTATTTTTTATTTATTTTTCTTGTTGTTTTTTTTTCATCTTTTGTGTTTATTTGTATTATATTTCTTTAAAAATTGTTAAAAATTTAATGGAAAAAAAGCCAACATTGTCAGATTGTCCAAAAAAAAAAACAAAATATATAAAAAATGTAACCTTGCTGAGTTTCTTGCCGGTTCTTCTCAGTTGAAGGCGACTTCCGAATCTGGGGTAACTTCAGTAGTTTCGACGTTCATAAGTGCCCTCTTAGGGCCTAAACTGAATAAATGGCTTTGACTTTGACTACTTACATAATAAAATAAGTAAGTTCAAAATTTTACCTTTACGTCGTTTCCGTTCACTACCACCAAACTATGCAGACATATGATTACAATAAAAAATAATAACTTTACTGAATGAGTTGCAGTCATATTGGAATACATGAATATGTCATCAAAATACCCTTTCTATATGTGTGTTCGATGCTTGTTTTCAACTGATACTGTTTAAGTTCCACCCTTGTCTTTTATACACTGTCTGATTGAAATCCTATGTTAATGCGATGGGGCGATAGGGGAGAAGGTAACACGTGGATATAATTAAGTTATTGGAACGAAGAACTGATAGTTACCCTTTATCGGGATTTATATGTTTATTTTTTCTTTTGCTTTTATTGGTTAATATAAAATAGCCAAAAAGGATTATCAAGATAATTTAATATTATAGATGTGAAAGTTTATTTCACGATCATGTCTTCGACACCACTTATTACTTTTTTTTACTTTGGCTTATGTTTGAACATAATATCACTATGATTGTTTATATAGAACTTGTAGGTAGATGCTACACCTGAAATAGGAGATAGTCTACTTTTTATCCCGGGAAAATATAAGATACCTCGGGAACGCGGGTGAAACCGCGGGGCAGAAGCTAGTTTTATATATTTCCTGCGACCCAAAGATAAAGTATGCCTGGAAGAGATCGCGTAAGCGATAAGGCCGCCTAGATTGTATTCTCTTCCTTTATTTAAAAAACCATTTCATCTCCAGTATGTATATGGTGTATCTCGTTACGTCTGAGCTTTCATCGCCTCAAACATTATTTGGTCTAAATAGAAAAAGAAAGAAAGAAAAAACATTTATTCAACATACACACAATATTACAGAATTATACACACGAGCAATATTGGCAAGACAAACAATTAAGTAGAAAGAACACAATAAATGCACAAAAAATCAGTAATTAAATATTGTGTGATGATTTTCAGTCGAACCAAATTCAATACCATGAAAAAGCAACAAAAGTACCTACATACAAGAAAATAAATAAATAAAACAGATGAAAAGAAATGAACAATTTTAAAAAAATAAGTAAATGTACATTCAACAATAAAAAACAGATCACAAACGAGGAATGATGATTTGATTTAACAAATCAGCTAATCCTTGGTTTTTTTCCGCACTTTCCTTTTATGATGTTAAAAGTGGTTTCATAAAAAAAAAAACATTTTCCAAGTACAAGTTTAAATAAGGAATTAAAGTGGGCGCGTGTATGCAGTTATAAATACTTCTCTAACTAAATAATTAAATTGAAGTTTCGCCTTTGGGAATATTCGAGACCTTTCTGTCCTATTTAAATGGAGTGACATTTAAGATGCAAATGTATGGACGTCTGGATTAGGAAAACGTTTTCTGCACGAGTTAGCTTAGTTTATAGGTGTTGGGGTACTAATTTACTTAGATTTATTATCAAATAGCTTCCGCCCCACGGTTTCACCCGAGTTCCCGAGGGCTCTTATATTTTCCGGGGATAAAAAGTAGCTTATGTACTATTCCAGACTATAATCTATCTCTGTACCACATTTCATTAGTGTGTATATTGACTACACAACACAAAATAAAACACTTTTTTTTACATTTTAAATTTTCCATCGTGTTCCAAACAACCCATACCTCCCTATCGCCTGAAAGTATTAACGGCAAATTGAGACAAATCTATTCACACGTTTGCGATTAACAAAATGTATTTGTAACTGTCAAACAGTACGACTGAGATTCCCCGTGGAGTTGCAAATAGGGCGTTTCAGTGTTTCCAGCTCAAAAATAAGTTATTGAGTTTCTTTTAGAACGAAATAAAGTTTTATTGTGTAGAACGTATTTTTTGTTACCACTGTCTAATCCATAAATGAGGAAATTGAGAAGAAAAGGAGAGCTATCCAATAAAGAATTAATTAATAAAGTTGGACAATTATGATTTAATAGTACTAGTTTTCCTTAAAAAAGGCTTATGATACCTAATATAAGTAGTTTTCCTTCGCCCGTCAAATCATTGTCAGTTAATTAACAGGTTACTACTTGTCGTGCTATTATTTTCTCACACGTAATTTTTAATGATGAAATTCCACAAAAAGTCAAAAGCTGTTTAAAAAATAAACCTAATTTTCCCCCCACGTTTCTCTTACATGGCAACACCAATTGTTTATGTGTGAAGCAAATTAAGCGAAAAAGTAAACATTATTCGTTAATGCGTAGGCGAAATCAGTGTTGACCATAAAGCAATTGAATTGCTGGGTGTTAATTATTTACTGAATTTAATTAAAATCTATTTTTATGTTCAGAATGCCGATGTAGTCAGATAAACGCTAAGTATATTATGTATCTTTGAGGAGTAGGTAGTAATTAAAAGCGAACGATTCCGAAATATTATAACCCGAGAAACACTACACACATTTTGATGTAATTTTCTCAGTTACCTCGGGATTCCATTAGAAAGTAGATAGTCAAGTAATAATAGATATCAGTAATTTGGCAATCCTAACTAATATAAATGCGAAAGTGAGTTTGTTTGTTTGTTTGTTACCTTTTCACGCTTAAACCGCTGAACCGATGGCGATGAAATTTGGTATGCAGATAGCCTATGGTACGGAGAAGAACATAGGCCATGTATCGCAGCCATTAGCGTATTCGCTATTAATTAATAAGAACTTGTTTGCGTTACATTTTATTATTTACTTGGTATTTTTCGTTTTCTTTTAATTGTATAATGTATTGTACATTTTGCTGTTATTGAAGAAATATAACCAATAGTCAGATTATAAAAAAAATAATATATATAAAAAAATTTTACCTTGCGGAGTTTCTTGCCGGTTCTTCTCAGTTGAAGGCTGAGTTCCGAAACGGTGGTAACTTCAGTAAATTCAACCTTCATAAGTGCCCTCCTAGGGCCTAAACTGAAGTAATGGCTTTGACTTTGACTTTGAAAGGTTGCGCTATGACCAAAGGGAGCTGAGCAGTCACTGATTTAGTATAACAAGTCTGAGACAGAAATATTTAAATACTTTCATATGTATACAGGGTGTTTTTTTTGGACTCGCGCACGAAGGTTTCCGTACTATTATTAGCGTTTGTTGTATGGGAGCCCCCCTTAAATATTTATTTTATTTTTAGTAATTTGTTGTTATAGCGGCAACAGAAATACATAATTTGTGAAAATTTCATCTGTCTAGCTATCGTGGTTATTGAGATACAGCCTGGTGACAGACAGACGGACAGACAGCGAAGTCTTAGTAATAGGGTCCCGTTTTTACCCTTTGGGTACGGAACCCTAAATACATCCTGTATATAAGCTTGTGTTTGTCCTCAATCTCACCATGGTAAGTTATGATGAGGCAAAAAGGACCAGGCTCTCAAGTGCAGCTGGTTTCTTCACGATGTTTTCCTTCACCGAATACTCAAGCTCATTGTAGGATAAGAACCCACGACCTTAGCCGCGGCATCCGATTCGGTGATAATATTCATGTCCTAGAAACTCCGAAGTTAAACGAAGGTAAACGAAATAATGACTGTGTCCGGACTTGAAACATCAATACAATACGTCATGGTACGTATGTGTCCAGTCGACCAATAACTGGGCATAAAGTGGGTTTATTGTCAAAGGAATCAGCATAATAACAGGACTGTGTCATGCAATAAGAGATAAGTCACAATTAACTTTTTGTATTTCTCGTTATGGATCTTTAAATAAAGAAAAACAAATAATACATAATACTATCTAATTTGAAAATTATGATGTAATGAAATAGATGATGTCATTTTCAATTTATTTAATGATATATATTTTTAAGACATTTAATTTTAATGTACTATTTTTAACATAATATTTTAGGCAGATGATTTTTCAAAATATAATGTTTCTCTGAAGTAAAATTTCCTATCTCCAATATTTAGGGTATATTCCCACCAGGGGGCATCCCTATGGTTCGATGTTAATTTAAATACAAGATATTACATGATCTATGGTCAATAAATTCAAGAGTTCCCCTTTACCAATTATTTTGCACACTGGTTCCCGGTAAAACAAGTCTGTCTGTACCAACCAAACCCATGTATGTACTACGTATCATATGACACAATGTTATTGCAAAAATATAATATTTTTGAAAGCGTTTCCTTTTTGGATGTTTCTTCCTTTTTAGACTAGTAAAATGGAAGAATGTATGAAGGGAATTTAAAAATTGTCCACATAAAAAAAATTCGAACGGGTCGGAAGCTATTTGAGTACCTTTTCCCCGCGTTCCCAAGATAAACAGCCCATGTTCCTCAGGGATAATGTAGTATTTTAATGGTGAAAGATTTTTTGAAATCGGTACAGTAGTTTTTGAGTTTATTCGTTACAAACATACAAAAATACAAATCACTTTATAATATTAGCGTACCTAGATGTAGATGACTAGCAAATATGTAGGTAAAAAAATAATAATTGAATTCAATTAATTAATAATTCTATTGCATTTGTGCAGACAAAGCCGAATACATCAATGTGTTGCAGATAAAACATTGTAAATACGTTAATTTTTCCTTGAGCATGTTTCATTATTGCGTAATTCCATACGCCATTTTGCTTTATTGCTTTTAAACGACGACGCAGTCCATAGCGCAGTTTACACACGTTAAGGAGTTCGCCAAATATCTTTTAAAAAAGGAAAAATGTGTAAGTATTTCATTTTTCTATTTTGGTTCAATAAAATTAATCTTTTTTATATTATATTTATAGATTTACTTATAACACAAAATACAATCTATAATAAACAATTTCCACAAGGCTACCGCTCCTACAGATGGACATGGTAAAAAGCTATAATCCTACTAATATAATAAATGTCAAATTTTGTACGGATGTTATTCGATCACTCTGTAATGGCGGAACAGATTTGGATGACACTTAGCACATAGGTAGGGCGTAAAGAAGTAACAAACATACAAACACACACACACAAACATTCTCATTTATAGTATTAAGTGTGATTATCTATAGATACCGAGTTGGTGTACCAGTGGCGTAGCTTGCCTTAGTCGGGCCCTGGATCAAAATTTGTTGAGGGGCCCCCCAAGCTAAGTTAGCCAAACAGATTTTGGTTACTCTCAAAAGTGTTATAAAATCTATAAAATGTAAAATCATTACAAATTGCCCCAGCATTAAACATTTACAGGGCCATTACTGTGCACACATGACCAAAACTCGTGTATGATATTGATCATGTATGAGGAGAGAATCCATATGATATTGTATGAAAAGATATCTTTTTTTTTCCCGGGATGTACGGCCTAAGAGTTTAAGTGAGATGGTGCATAGCATAGCCCAGGGGCCTCGTATTATTGATACGGCAGATACGGCGATAGCTACGCCCCTGAGGTGTACCTACAAATGTAAATGCGTATCCTACATGCACACTATAATTTCGTCTGTGTATATGGCACAGTTACGCACACATAACTATCTTTTGGCTTAGATTTCTAGCGAGTGTTGTTTGAAAACCTACTTTCTGTAGGTTATAATTCTATGCTAGTTTCTTTTAAATAAGTAAATACGTGTGATAAATTATAGGCAGGCCATGAAATGTAAATATTATAAATTCGATTACTTCTGATAAGCAATACTTGTACTCGGAATATGATAGATTATATTACGTCTTTTTTTTACAATACCTGTTATGTATATTAATGAATTTAAATAAAACAAGACCAACTTACTAAACTAAAAGTAAGAAACTTAAATAAAATAGTCTAAATTAAAAAAAGTCGCTATCAGAAGGCAGCGTACCCAGAATGCTGGCGGCATTGCCACGTTGGATGGCAATGCTGATTCTCTGACCAAGATATAAGCCAGCATTCTGGTCACAAGTTGCTTCGACCAGGCGTTACGTCTTTAATATTTGATAATATTATAAGTTAATATATTAATAGACGTGTAATAAAATGAATGAAATATGAAAATATTTTTTATTCAAATAGGCACAGGCACTTATGAATACTCTTGACTCTAACAATCGGTTTGTAAGATTGGATTGAGTGTCGTAACACACCAGTAGGTGTTTGGCGACAGATTTTCAACTCGAGGGTGGTAGCCAGCCAGGCGGGTACTACAAAGTGCCCTACCACCGTGCTATGGTTTCTTCACGATGTTTTCCTTAACCTTCCGAACCGTGCGTTAGAGTCAGACTATTTGGTAAACAGCGGTGTGGACTGTATATTTAATGTTGGCAATCAAGGGACAAAAGGGTGGTAAAGGTGGAGAAAGTATATATGCACGGCTTACCTTCTCTTTATGTCCTTGTCCTGGCCTTTATTTAGTATTTTATTTATTTTACCAATCACCGAATAATCCAATAATGAATTCCTTGACGTATATGTCTATTTGAATAGGTACTTAAAATATTTTCATTCTCATTCTCAAGGCCTGGCTGAAGATCAACGCAGTGCCTAAATCATTGGACATAGAATAATAGAAGGAATCTTCCTCTTATAGCGTAGGGGTGTATACTGAAGATATTCCGAAATGCAACTCCTAAAGAGGTAAAATAGGGTATCGCGTAAAAACCGTGAGCTGAAAAAAATAATACTGTATCTTTTTCAATTGCAGTTACACCATATCTCCTACTCACTATTCTATCCTTAACAATCTGTCATCCGATACAAGAAGAAGTGGATAATACGACAGAAGATATCAATAATGGGTCTACACTATACGTGGCGCATTTACAGAAAGATTTAAACATCGTGTCGTATATACAAAATTTCAAGACCATAATGGCGCAATACGTTAGTTCACAGTACAAAGATCTTACTGTCAGAGATTTGGATGAAGTGAAGAAGGTTCTAGAAGACTTTCTAAAGAATTTCGCGAAGGATCTTAAGGAAGTCGTTGAAAATGCAGATGAAGATTTGAAATGGAAAAACGAAGATACTGTACTCGATGGAATGTCAGACAATACATTTGACGAGATAAGAACCGCTATAAGAACAGAATTTCCAGATATAAGTGAAGAAACATCAAAGGAGATTGTCTATAGATTGAGGAAAAATTTGTTTGTAACTAGAGAGAAGCTAGATGGCATTATATTTTCGTCGCATAATGCACAAATTGCTAATTCTATGGTGTGAAAATAAAGAACGATGATCCCCCTTACCCAGACCATTCGGTTGCGGTCCTAATTTGGTAGACAAACCGATTGAGTAGTCTACTGAAGAGGATGGGTCCTTTTTTCTCATTTCAGACTTCTATTTGGAATGAGGCAGTCGATCGGTACACGATCGCGGCAAATGAAATTCTGTGGCTAACACAGCATCAGCCTTTTAACGAAATAAAATCGTCCTTTCCGATCGGAATGACAATCGAATGGGTCTGAATAAGGGGGAATAATCCGTTAGTATAATAATCTAATCTATAGGTATCTATACTATAATATTATAAAGAGGAAAGATTTGTATGTATGTAAGTATGTTTGTAACGAATTGGCTCAAAAAGTACTGGACCGATTTTAAAAATTCTTTCACCGTTAGAAAGCTACATCTTCACCGAGTAACATGGGCTATATTTTATCCCAGGAACGCGGGTGAAAGCGCGCGGAAAAGCTTGTAATATAAATAAATCGAAGAGACCGTACTCATATTTTGTATGATCTGTGCCAATTGTCACCTGCCGCAAGCAATATACAATAATCCATAATAATATGCTATCATTATATTATCTTTTGTTTAGAACCAATGAGAAACCATGCGCCTTACAAAAATACTGTATGTAGATATTAAAATTAGAATTGATTTTTTTGTTTTTTTTTTATACAACATAGTCGGCAAACAAGCATACGGCCCGCCTGATGGTAAGCGGTTACCGTAGCCTATGAACGCTTGCAACCTGTGCTTGCAACACCAGGGGTATCACTCACGCGTTGCCGACCCTTCCCCCTCCCCGATGAGCTCTGGCGACCTTACTCACGCACAGGAACACAATTATAAATAGTTTAGTAAAAGTATTTAAATACAAAATGCAAATGCATTGTAACTTTACTATTTCAAATAGAAATAATAAATCTGGGCACACTACCAACTGGCAGCGATTTAGATCAGCTTTTCTTTTTGTAAATAGTTTTAAATTAAGATGTATACTTTTTGTTCTTGTTTTTAATAGAAATACAAAATAGTTTCAAATAAAAGTATTTAAAATACAAAATGCAAAATACGTATTTTCAAAATAGGTTTACCAAATAAAATAGGTACCTTGTTACTTTTTTAACTGATTTTATTTTAATACTAGTAGGTATTTGTTCAAAGAGTTCATCTTTCATGTTCAAAATACAGTTTGATTGACGCCATTTACCTAACATTTGCTTGTCGCGCAATGTTGGCATTATTGTTCTTGTTGACAACATTTAGGATCACGATCAGTGCGTTCATATATAAATTAATTTTGGATTTAATAATGAAAAATTTATTAAAAAATGTAACAAAACTATTTTGTATTTTACAAATACTATATATTTATATAAAGTATTTCAAATAAAATACATTTAAAAAAAAAGTATTTCAAATGTAAAATAAAAATAGGTATTTTGCATTTCAAATACATGTATTTCAAATAATTCACATCTCTGTAAATTAAATGTATACGTACGTGTATACTATAAGTTGAATGGGGAATTGTTGCAAAACAACAAAAAAAATGCCTTTTGTATTTTATGTTTAGTTCTGTAACAGACAGGTAGATATAGGATCAATGACCTTTATTTGTAAAACCGTATTTTTTTAAATAAATAGAGGTCAGAGAGAATCTGAGAATGAGAATCAGAGAAAATCAAAATTCCATTAAGTTCCGCTGGGAATTGACAGCGTTCGTTGTGTGGCGTGTGCATGAATGAGACCTTCTACGCGTGGAACGTAAATAAAGGTATGTTTAAAGCCTCACAAAGCTAATAAAAGTGGCGTCAAATTAAAATATAAAATATGTATTGAAAACTTCAAATCTCACACTTTAAAATAACGTAAAATATATTTCATTTATTGCTTTTCTGATGACTAAAAAAAATTATTTATTTTCTGATAAATTCCGCAAGAACACTGATTTTAGGGAGACTGGAGCCTTAAGGGAGTTTAAAGTAACATATTCTGTAACTTAACCACGACATTAATTTAATTAATAAACTAAAATTCAGACTTTGTTAAGTTTCTAACAAAATTATAATTGCCAGTAATGTACATGCAGCAATGTATTTTTTTTTTTATACTACTAGGTGGCAAAAAAGCGTACGGCCCACCTGATAGTAAGCGGTTACCATAGCCTATAGACGCTCATAATACCACCGGCAAAGAAAATACAATATTACATTTTCCCTGCCAGGGGTATCACTCACGCGTTGCCAACCTTGAGACATGAAGTTGTTAAGTCTCCTGTGCCTGTAATTTCACCGGCTCCCATACCCTCCTAACCGAAACACAGTAATACAAGTGCACTACTATTTCACGGCGGAATTAGACATGGTGGTAGTACTTCCCCGGGCGAACTCTGCACTAAGAGTTCTACTACCTTCTTGAAATTGATAAGTAAGTGTAAATGATAGCCGAGAAATACTTTTATACTTTGCCTTGTACCAAGTGCAATTGTCACGACAAGAACGAAGGTACAGAACTACATTTAAACTGCGGATTTAGGAAATTTAATTGTGGAGTCAATTCACATAATTACGATTTACTAATACTAAAAATTGCTAGCGGAGTACCTATATTATTATCAGTTCTAATAAAAGCCTGGGTGCTGGCAACACACTGTATAAGTGATAAGTCGTGAAGTAGTCTTTTCAATTACCTATCTAATTTTTAATTTGAAAGTATTTGATTAAATTACAGATTTTTGCCCTCGGCTTCCCTCGACGTCGACTTTATAAAATATATTTTCTTCCTTTCATCCGATTTCGATGGAATGAAGCCTATTCGAAGCGCCAAGCAATGCCGCATTAACCTATGGAATCTCCATGAAAATCCGTTTGTATTCTGTTAGGTACTCTTCCTATGTCATCCACACTCCATTTTTAGTAAATTTACAAAATGTACAAACTCGCTTGTTCTATAGATTTATTATATGTATAGATAAAAAGGTATTGTTGTGTATTTAGTGACATATTTTTTTTTCAATAAATATTTATTTGCAACAAGTTTTTTGAAGTGAGAATGTATAAAATATATCTATTCTATTCTTATATAATATTCTATTGTCCAGATAGTCGCACAAATTTAAGAAAATTTTGTCCACTGTCACGTATGTTTTCATTGTATAATATATAGCAATGAATTTAAAAAAAGGTTGTGTTTAAAATATGATCTGAAAATGCTTTTATTTGTTAGTTTACTAAATTTTGGCTGTATTCCTTGATTTCCAGTTTATTTGTGTATAATTTATCATTAAGTAGTTTTTTCTGTTATCTATGCATGCTGTGATTTTCTGTAATTGACAGGGCACTTAGCACTGTACTTTGCATATAATCTAACTTTGACTTACATAGTGTACTTGTTGTTGGAAATCCTAATAAAATAAATAAAAATAAAATAAATAAAATACAAACTATGATATATAGAAAACATCCTCAAAGCCCTCGCTGCTGTCGATAGGCAAGGTTCCCAACAGGCTGGCAGCGTTCCCTTTTTGGATGGCCAAGCTTATGCGTTGGCGGAAAAAGCTCCCAGCCCGTCGGTCTCCCGAAGCCTCGATGAGCTTGGATGATAAAATCCGAGCAAATCGGCGAGCCTCGAACCACCACGGACCCATGGTTTCCACTGCGCATTTCATTAAAATAAATATGTTATTGTAATTTATAATGCACCCGAATTACCCCAATTTACCTAAAATCTGGCAAATTGAAGTGTAAGCAACACCGTCACCGGCGGTATGTTTAAACCGCTGCACCTTGGACGATGCTGGCAAACAAAAACATAGCGCCGTGCCCGGTCAAAAGCACCGCCGCACCGGCACGTGTAGAGCGACAATAGCTACCTTGCATAGAATAGAATAGAATAGAATAGAATAGAATAGTTTTTTATTTGACAGTATATATCAATTTCTAAATATATTACATGCTTATACTAAAATTATTTTTAATTATACTGCCAACAAAAGGCAACCGCTCAGCAATATAGTTGCGGTATAAATAAACCCACAACGCTGATTTTCAGCGGCAACTTTAGCATAGGATTCATCAAAATTCCGTTTTTCCTTACTTGTCTCATTTGGTAAACAAACAGTAGTGGGTACGAAAATCGTGAGTTTTAAGTTAGGTATGAACGTCTTGATTATTGGATGAAACATATCTGATATGAATTACACCAAAAACTGCCTCAAATTAACTATACAAACACCGTTATAGATAGGGTATCTTACCAACTACGCCAACCGGTCCGTCCAAGCATGGTTCGACATTACAAAGAGGACGGCCAACAAGTCATTTTGCTATTTTGTAAGGTATGAGTTCTCCGATGATTTGACGAGCTATGCAAGTGGAACTCGATCCTCACTTCAGACTGCTTAGTCCGTAGTGTGTGACACGCAATGTGGTAAATTATGTTATTACGCGTTCTATTTAGCGCTGGCATTGTGTTTCTCAAAAAAACACTAAATTGCTTTGAAAGCAAAAATAGCTTAAGTACCTATGTTACCTACGTCACCTTACATGTAATTTAATAATTTTGGCAACGCTGTGTTGCTGCCTATACATATAAATGCAACTTTAAGTTACAGTAGGTAACATTTATTTAACAAGGCAATATTTCTTGTAATTTGTTGTCAACTCACAATTAATTGTAAAAATTCTCCACAAAAAATTAACTGCGGTGTGGAAGTACTTTTGAAAATAAAGGGTTGGGAACTTGGGTTAACTTGAAAAAAAAAACATATAATACAAGAAACTGTATTTATTTCATAAACATAAGTTTTTTTTTCACCCGGTTTGAAACCAGGGTTTTTGCTTTGCTCAATATAAAAATAAAATATATAGGCATAATACAAAAATATCATGTACATTCAACGTAATAATTACATCGTATTGAAGGTATGCATGGTCGTTATTGGATAAAAAGGATTTCGTTTTGGTCACTTACATTCCCATTTGTTTTCTGAGAGTGAATGGGATATCAGAAATGTGCCTAAAACATACGCATATTGCACTGCGACCTGGTGATTTTGGTCCCAGTTTCCGCCCTGGACGACGTCTAGATCCAGATCCAGGATATGGTTTTGGCTTTTGCCATGGAAGAGGTCTTGTTACGTATCCAGGATATAGTGCTGGTGTCGTTCCTGATCCCTTTTGATTTCCCGGTCTTGGCTGTGGTCCCTGTCCTGACGGTGTTCCCGGTCCTGACTGTGGTCCCTGTCCTGACGGTGTTCCCGGTCCTGATTGTGGTCCCGGTCCTGATTGTGGTCCCGGTCCTAACGGCGTTCTTGGTCCTGACTGTGGTCCCGGGCTTGACTGTGGTCCCGTTCCTAACGGTGTTCCCGGGCCTGTCTGTGGTCCCTGGCCTAACGGTGTTCCCGGTCCTGACTGTGGTCCCGGTCCTGACAGTGATTCCTGGCCTGACTGTGGTCCCTGTCCTGACTGTGGTCCCGGTCCTGACGATGATCCAGGGACTGACTTTGGTCCCGGGCCTGACTGTGGTCCCGCTCCTGACGGTGTTCCCGATCTTGACTGTGGTCCCGGTCCTGACGGTGTTCTCGGTCCTGACTGAGGTCTCAGTCCTGACGGCGTTCTCGGTCCTGACGGTATTCCTGGGCTTGAATGTGGTCCCGTTCCTGACTCTGGTCCCAGTCCTGACGGTGTTCCCGTTTGTGACTGTGGTCCCGGTCCTGACGGTGATTCCTGGCCTGACTGTGGTCCCTGTCCTGACGGTGTTCTCGGTCCTGACTGTGGTCCCATTCCTGACGGCGTTCTCGTTTCTGGCTGTGGTCCCGGTCCTGACGGTGTTCCAGGACCTGACTGTGGTCCCGGTCCTGACCGTGGTCCCGTTCCTGACGGTGTTCCCGGGCCTGTCTGTGGTCCCTGTCCTGACTGTGGTCCTGGGCTTGACTGTGGTCCCGTTCCTGACGGTGTTCCCGGGCCTGTCTGTGGTCCCTGTCCTGACGGTGTTCCCGGTCCTGACTGTGGTCCCGGTCCTGACGGTGATTCCTGGCCTGACTGTGGTCCCTGTCCTGACGGTGTTCTCGGTCCTGACTGTGGTCCCATTCCTGACGGCGTTCTCGTTTCTGGCTGTGGTCCCGGTCCTGACGGTGTTCCCGGGCCTGACTGTGGTCCCAGTCCTGATGGTGTTCCCGTTTCTGACTGTGTTCCTGGTCCTGATGGTGATCCCGGGCCTGATGGTGATCCCGGGCCTGACTGTGGTCCCGCTCTTGACGGCGTTCCAGGGCCTGAATGTGGTCCCGGTCCTGACGGTGATCCCGGCCCTGACTGTGGTCCCGGTCCTGACGGTGATCCCGGCCCTGACTGTGGTCCCGGTCCTGACGGTGATCCCGGTCCTGACTGTGGTCTCGCTCCTGACGGCGCTCCAGGGCCTGACTGTGGTCCCGGTCCTGACGGTGTCTGTGGTCCCAGTCCTGACGCTGTTCCCGGGCCTGATTGTGGTCCTGGTCCTGACGGTTTTTCCGTACCTGACTGTGGTCCCGGTCCTGACGGTGTTCTCGTTTCTGGCTGTGGTCCCGGTCCTGACGGTGTTCCCGGTCCAAACGGATAGTTTTCAACCAAATCGTAATCATCCAAAACGTAATCATCCAAAAAGTCATCATTCGTAGGGTTATTTGAATTTTCATATAAATCATAACGATATGTATTCGTAGTGCTTGAAGACATGGTTGATATATTTGAAACGTCAGTTGTTTCGCTTGACTTGCCACTCAATGAGAACGTGCTTGTACCTGCGTTTCAGAAAATAATAAGGCTTTAAGTATGACATACTAGCTTTTGTCCCGTTGTTTCAGCTCCATTACCGAGAGATCTTATGTTTTTTCAAGATAAAAGGTTATCTATATGTTAATCCAGAATATATTCTATCTGTGTGCCTAATTTTATCCAAATCTGTTTTGCCGTTACAGTGTTGATTGGTAACAAGCATCCAAACTTTCACATTTATAATATTAATAGGATAGTAGACTACAATTCGCCTATGTACATACATTGACAATAAAGTTCTATTCTATTATAAGTATATCATAACGAGAAGCAATAGCAGATGCCATCATATTTTGAAACTGGTTGTTTTCACTGTAAATGCATTACTGAATCCCAGCTTCGGGTGACACTCATGTTACCTAAATCACTACCTTTTGTGTACAAACTTCTAACTGATTGCAATATACAATACTATCGTACAAATTACTTCCTTACCTTCTTCTTAGTAAATACTTTGATATTTATACATATACTAGGATAACTTGAATATTCACCTGGCTGTGTTCCCGACGGTGTTCCCGGTCCTGACTGTGGTCCCAGTCCTGACGGTGTTCTCGTTTCTGGCTGTGGTCCCGGTCCTGACGGTGTTCCCGGGCCTGACTGTGGTCCCAGTCCTGACGGTGTTCCCGTCTCTGAATCTGGTCCCAGTCCTGATGGTGTTCCCGTTTCTGACTGTGTTCCTGGCCCTGATGGTGATCCCGGGCCTGTCTGTGGTCCCTGGCCTGACGGTGTTCCCGGTCCTGACTGTGGTCCCGGTCCTGACAGTGATTCCTGGCCTGACTGTGGTCCCTGTCCTGACTGTGGTCCCGGTCCTGACGGTTTTCCCGGACCTGACTGTGGTCCCGGTCCTGACTGTGGTCCCGTTCCTGACGGTGTTCCCGGGCCTGTCTGTGGTCCCTGTCCTGACTGTGGTCCTGGGCTTGACTGTGGTCCCGTTCCTGACGGTGTTCCCGGGCCTGTCTGTGGTCCCTGTCCTGACGGTGTTCCCGGGCCTGTCTGTGGTCCCTGTCCTGACGGTGTTCCCGGTCCTGACTGTGGTCCTGGTCCTGACGGTGATCCCGGTCCTGACTGTGGTCTCGCTCCTGACGGCGCTCCAGGGCCTGACTGTGGTCCCGGTCCTGACGGTGTCTGTGGTCCCAGTCCTGACGCTGTTCCCGGGCCTGATTGTGGTCCTGGTCCTGATGGTTTTTCCGTACCTGACTGTGGTCCCGGTCCTGACGGTGTTCTCGTTTCTGGCTGTGGTCCCGGTCCTGACGGTGTTCCCGGTCCAAACGGATAGTTTTCAACCAAATCGTAATCATCCAAAACGTAATCATCCAAAAAGTCATCATTCGTAGGGTTATTTGAATTTTCATATAAATCATAACGATATGTATTCGTAGTGCTTGAAGACATGGTTGATATATTTGAAACGTCAGTTGTTTCGCTTGACTTGCCACTCAATGAGAACGTGCTTGTACCTGCGTTTCAGAAAATAATAAGGCTTTAAGTATGACATACTAGCTTTTGTCCCGTTGTTTCAGCTACATTACCGAGAGATCTTATGTTTTTTCAAGATAAAAGGTTATCTATATGTTAATCCAGAATATATTCTATCTGTGTGCCTAATTTTATCCAAATCTGTTTTGCCGTTACAGTGTTGATTGGTAACAAGCATCCAAACATCCAAACTTTCACATTTATAATATTAATAGGATAGTAGACTACAATTCGCCTATGTACATACATTGACAATAAAGTTCTATTCTATTATAAGTATATCATAACGAGAAGCAATAGCAGATGCCATCATATTTTGAAACTGGTTGTTTTCACTGTAAATGCATTACTGAATCCCAGCTTCGGGTGACACTCATGTTACCTAAATCACTACCTTTTGTGTACAAACTTCTAACTGATTGCAATATACAATACTATCGTACAAATTACTTCCTTACCTTCTTCTTAGTAAATACTTTGGTATTTATACATATACTAGGATAACTTGAATATTCACCTGGCTGTGTTCCCGACGGTGTTCCCGGTCCTGACTGTGGTCCCAGTCCTGACGGTGTTCTCGTTTCTGGCTGTGGTCTCGGTCCTGACGGTGTTCCCGGGCCTGACTGTGGTCCCAGTCCTGACGGTGTTCCCGTCTCTGAATCTGGTCCCAGTCCTGACGGTGTTCCCGTTTCTGACTGTGTTCCTGGCCCTGATGGTGATCCCGGGCCTGTCTGTGGTCCCTGGCCTGACGGTGTTCCCGGTCCTGACTGTGGTCCCGGTCCGGACAGTGATTCCTGGCCTGACTGTGGTCCCTGTCCTGACTGTGGTCCCGGTCCTGACGGTGATCCAGGGACTGACTTTGGTCCCGGGCCTGACTGTGGTCCCGCTCCTGACGGTGTTCCCGATCTTGACTGTGGTCCCGGTCCTGACTGTGGTCCCGTTCCTGACTCTGGTCCCAGTCCTGACGGTGTTCCCGTTTGTGACTGTGGTCCCGGTCCTGACGGCGCTCCAGGGCCTGACTGTGGTCCCGGTCCTGACTGTGGTCCCGGTCCTGACGGTTTTCCCGGACCTGACTGTGGTCCCGGTCCTGACTGTGGTCCCGTTCCTGACGGTGTTCCCGGGCCTGTCTGTGGTCCCTGTCCTGACTGTGGTCCTGGGCTTGACTGTGGTCCCGTTCCTGACGGTGTTCCCGGGCCTGTCTGTGGTCCCTGTCCTGACGGTGTTCCCGGTCCTGACTGTGGTCCTGGTCCTGACGGTGATTCCTGGCCTGACTGTGGTCCCTGTCCTGACGGTGTTCTCGGTCCTGACTGTGGTCCCAGTCCTGACGGCGTTCTCGGTCCTGACGGTATTCCCGGGCTTGACTGTGGTCCCGGTCCTGACTGTGGTCCCTGTTCTGACTGTGGTCCCGGGCCCGACTGTGGTCCCGCTCCTGACGGTGTTCCCGTTCTTGACTGTGGTCCCGGTCCTGACGGTGTTCTCTGTCCTGACTGTGGTCCCAGTCCTGACGGCGTTCCCGGTCCTGACGGTATTCCCAGTCCTGACGGTGTTCTCGTTTCTGGCTGTGGTCCCGGTCCTGACGGTGTTCCCGGGCCTGACTGTGGTCCCAGTCCTGATGGTGTTCCCGTTTCTGACTGTGTTCCTGGTCCTGATGGTGATCCCGGGCCTGATGGTGATCCCGGGCCTGACTGTGGTCCCGCTCTTGACGGCGTTCCAGGGCCTGAATGTGGTCCCGGTCCTGACGGTGATCCCGGCCCTGACTGTGGTCCCGGTCCTGAAGGTGATCCCGGCCCTGACTGTGGTCCCGGTCCTGACGGTGATCCCGGTCCTGACTGTGGTATCGCTCCTGACGGCGCTCCAGGGCCTGACTGTGGTCCCGGTCCTGACGGTGTCTGTGGTCCCAGTCCTGACGCTGTTCCCGGGCCTGATTGTGGTCCTGGTCCTGATGGTTTTTCCGTACCTGACTGTGGTCCCGGTCCTGACGGTGTTCTCGTTTCTGGCTGTGGTCCCGGTCCTGACGGTGTTCCCGGTCCAAACGGATAGTTTTCAACCAAATCGTAATCATCCAAAACGTAATCATCCAAAAAGTCATCATTCGTAGGGTTATTTGAATTTTCATATAAATCATAACGATATGTATTCGTAGTGCTTGAAGACATGGTTGATATATTTGAAACGTCAGTTGTTTCGCTTGACTTGCCACTCAATGAGAACGTGCTTGTACCTGCGTTTCAGAAAATAATAAGGCTTTAAGTATGACATACTAGCTTTTGTCCCGTTGTTTCAGCCCCATTACCGAGAGATCTTATGTTTTTTCAAGATAAAAGGTTATCTATATGTTAATCCAGAATATATTCTATCTGTGTGCCTAATTTTATCCAAATCTGTTTTGCCGTTACAGTGTTGATTGGTAACAAGCATCCAAACATCCAAACTTTCACATTTATAATATTAATAGGATAGTAGACTACAATTCGCCTATGTACATACATTGACAATAAAGTTCTATTCTATTATAAGTATATCATAACGAGAAGCAATAGCAGATGCCATCATATTTTGAAACTGGTTGTTTTCACTGTAAATGCATTACTGAATCCCAGCTTCGGGTGACACTCATGTTACCTAAATCACTACCTTTTGTGTACAAACTTCTAACTGATTGCAATATACAATACTATCGTACAAATTACTTCCTTACCTTCTTCTTAGTAAATACTTTGATATTTATACATATACTAGGATAACTTGAATATTCACCTGGCTGTGTTCCCGACGGTGTTTCCGGTCCTGACTGTGGTCCCGGGCCTGAATGTGGTCCCGGTCCTGACGGTGATCCCGGCCCTGACTGTGGTTCCGCTCCTGACGGTGATCCCGGTCCTGACTGTGGTCTCGCTCCTGATGGCGCTCCAGGGCCTGACTGTGGTCCCGGTCCTGACGGTGTCTGTGGTCCCGGTCCTGACGGTGTCTGTGGTCCCAGTCCTGACGCTGTTCCCGGGCCTGATTGTGGTCCTGGTCCTGACGGCGTTCCAGGGCCTGAATATGGTCCCGGTCCTGATGGTGTTCCCGTTTCTGACTGTGTTCCTGGTCCTGATGGTGATCCCGGGCCTGACTGTGGTCCCGCTCCTGACGGCGTTCCAGGGCCTGACTGTGGTCCCGGTCCTGACGGTGTCTGTGGTCCCGGTCCTGACGGTATTCCCGACCGATCCGAAGGGTATGATGTGTATACCTCATTATATGAATTTGTAGTCACAGTACTTGAAGACTTGGTTGATATATTTGACTCGTCAGTTGTTTTGCTTGACGTGCCATTCAATGAGAACGTGCTTGTACCTGCGTTTCAGAAAATAATAAGGCTTTAAGTATGACATACTAGCTTTTGTCCCGTGGTTTCAGCCCCATTACCGAGAGATCTTATGTTTTTTCAAGATAAAATGTTATCTATATGTTAATCCAGAATATATTCTATCTGTGTGCCTAATTTTATCTAAATCTGTTTTGCCGTTACAGTGTTGATTGGTAACAAGCATCCAAACATTCAAACTTTCTTATTTATAATATTAATAGGATAGTAGACTACAATTCGCCTATGTACATACATTGACAATAAAGTTCTATTCTATTATAAGTATATTATAACGAGAAGCAACAGCAGATGCCATCATATTTTAAAACTGGTTGTTTTCACTGTAAATGCATTACTGAATCCCAGCTTCGGGTGACACTCATGTTACCTAAATCACTACCTTTTGTGTACAAACTTCTAACTGATTGCAATATACAATACTATCGTACAAATTACTTCCTTACCTTCTTCTTAGTAAATACTTTGATATTTATACATATACTAGGATAACTTGAATATTCACCTGGCTGTGTTCCCGACGGTGTTCCCGGTCCTGACTGTGGTCCCGGGCCTGAATGTGGTCCCGGTCCTGACGGTGATCCCGGCCCTGACTGTGGTCCCGCTCCTGACGGTGATCCCGGTCCTGACTGTGGTCTCGCTCCTGATGGCGCTCCAGGGCCTGACTGTGGTCCCGGTCCTGACGGTGTCTGTGGTCCCGGTCCTGACGGTGTCTGTGGTCCCAGTCCTGACGCTGTTCCCGGGCCTGATTGTGGTCCTGGTCCTGACGGTTTTTCCGTACCTGACTGTGGTCCCGGTCCTGACGGTGTCTGTGGTCCCGGTCCTGACGGTGTCTGTGGTCCCGGTCCTGACGGTATTCCCGACCGATCCGAAGGGTATGATGTGTATACCTCATTATATGAATTTGTAGTATCAGTACTTGAAGACTTGGTTGATATATTTGACTCGTCAGTTTTTTTGCTTGACGTGCCTTTCAATGAGAACGTGCTTGTACCTGCGTTTCAGAAAATAATAAGGCTTTAAGTATGACATACTAGCTTTTGTCCCGTGGTTTCAGCCCCATTACCGAGAGATCTTATGTTTTTTCAAGATAAAAGGTTATCTATATGTTAATCCAGAATATATTCTATCTGTGTGCCTAATTTTATCCAAATCCGTTCTGCCGTTATAGTGTTGATTGGTAACAAGCATCCAAACATACTACAATTCTCCTATGACATACATTGACCATAAAGTTCTATTCTTTTATAAGTAAGTCAATAAAACGAGAAACAACAGATGCCAGTTGAAGTAGTAGCTGTTGAGGATTGTTTGATTTTTGTGTTTGATATATTTTTGTAGTTGGTTCTCACTATTTTGGTTGAAATAATGATTATTTATAATATTTTAAAAGTGGTTGTTTTGCAAATCGAAATGCATTATTGAATCCCAGCTCCGAGTGACAGTTTTGGTTGTGCTCCAGTATTAGTGTCTCGTTGTGAGTCCGATCTTGGCTGTGTGTGGCTTGTTCCATCTGGGAAATTATGATCATGATTTCAAGTCAAGTCTTCTCAGTCCATGTGTAATCTGAACCGGTGGTAGAATCAATTTTATTGTAACGCTCATATGTGCCTTATTAGGGCCTAAACTGAATAAATGAGTTGGAAGTTTTATCAATTATAAAAAAAGTGTTATTTAAACTACATGTTTTACACCAATTAATTATGTTAGGTTTTAACTGACGAGATGAGTGCTCTCATTAGAACTACATGCAATTTATTTTAATTTGTGTATTTTTTTTTTCTTACGACAGGTCTAGCGTTTGACTGAGTAGGTTCCTGCGGTAGGGGAGCGGTGTGGGAGGGTGTAATGTGATGTCACGCACTTTTAACTATCAATTTGATAGAGCTCGATGGTGTTGTTACGTCATAATCATGAAATGTCACCTTTAGAATAATGAAATCATATATGAAAGCTCGTAGTGATATAATATTATGATGTGGTATCACCTTTATGCGCTAGCAATACCTTTTTTGTTAGTACCATCATTGTTTTAGAATGTCAAACTTATGAATTGATTAATCATAGTCATATCTAATTGTTCTGATATTATTTTACTTTTATATAGCTGTGCCGTATAGGCACATATGTTTTATATATGCTACTTAATCTATGTTATGTATTGTATAATTATGCCTCTTTTTCACCTTACATAATCTATGTCTGTACTTACCAAATATGTACTTGTAAAGAAACAATATATCTAAATCAGTGTATCATTGTACTATCCAATAAACGGTCGTTACCAGAGTCTCTATCTAATTTATCTCCGATAAGATCCCGACAGCACATAGCTATTTAGATACAAATTAATATTTAAGAATTTGAAACATAAAAAAAAATCTAGTATATTCACCTGGTTGTGTTTCAGATCCTCCTGACTGTGTTCCTGGTCCTGGCTTGTTTCTCTTTGAACCTAGGCGTGGTTTACGTTTTAACCCTGAAACTGGACGCGATCCTGGTCTCGGTCTTCGCACTTGTCTTGGTTTCACTTTATATCCCCGTCTTGGTTTTCTTGTTGGATTTTTTCCTCGTCTAGGTTTAGTTTTATATCCTGGCCTTTGTGGCCTTGATCCTGTTTTAGTGGCTGGTTGTGATTGCGGCCCTGATTCTGGTTTCGTGTCTGGACTTGATTGCGGTCCTGATGATGTTGTAGTTGCTGGTCCTGATTGCGGTACTGATCTTGGTTGTGAATGCGGTACAGATCTTGGTTTAGAGCCTGGTTGTGATTGCGGTACTGATCTTGGTTTAGAGCCTGGTTGTGATTGCGGTACTGATCCTGGTTTAGAGCCTGGTTGTGATTGCGGTACTGATCTTGGTTTAGAGCCTGGTTGTGATTGCGGTACTGATCTTGGTTTAGAGCCTGGTTGTGATTGCGGTACTGATCCTGGTTTAGAGCCTGGTTGTGATTGCGGTACTGATCTTGGTTTAGAACCTGGTTGTGATTGCGGTACTGATCTTGGTTTAGAGCCTGGTTGTGATTGCGGTACTGATCTTGGTTTAGAGCCTGGTTGTGATTGCGGTACTGATCTTGGTTTAGAGCCTGGTTGTGATTGCGGTACTGATCTTGGTTTAGAGCCTGGTTGTGATTGCGGTACTGATCTTGGTTTAGAGCCTGGTTGTGATTGCGGTACTGATCTTGGTTTAGAGCCTGGTTGTGATTGCGGTACTGATCTTGGTTTAGAGCCTGGTTGTGACTGCGGTACTGATCTTGGTTTAGAACCTGGTTGTGATTGCGGTACTGATCTTGGTTTAGAGCCTGGTTGTGATTGTGGTCCTGATCTTGGTTTAGAGCCTGGTTGTGATTGCGGTACTGATCTTGGTTTAGAGCCTGGTTGTGATTGCGGTACTGATCTTGGTTTAGAGCCTGGTTGTGATTGCGGTACTGATCTTGGTTTAGAGCCTGGTTGTGATTGCGGTACTGATCTTGGTTTAGAGCCTGGTTGTGATTGCGGTACTGATCTTGGTTTAGAGCCTGGTTGTGATTGCGGTACTGATCTTGGTTTAGAGCCTTGTTGTGATTGCGGTACTGATCCTGGTTCTGTATCTATACCACCTATTCATACCAAATTATAATATTAAAAGTCAGTAGTATTTTTAACGTGTGTCGAAGTAAGATCTCTCTATATTATTTGCGCGAGTGAGAAAGCTATAACAGGTTAGATGGAAAGGAAGAGAGGCCAATGGGACACAAGTATAATTTTTACTAAGGGTCAAAATTGTGAAAGAAAATCGAATACATTTTAAACTTTTGTATGAAAACTTTAATGTACTTTTCGATTTTGGAAGCAAGTCTAAAAAAGTTGTCATTGTAATTTGTATGCCCCATCGGCCGAGTACTCCCTTTTACCGTGTATACCATTGGGAAATAATATTTAATAGCCCCATTATTTGTAAACTAACTATCCTAATTCTTATGGGACATCATACTCACACATACAAACAAACTACAGCTAGCACTATATAAATTTAAGAAGCCCGATACGGCTATGGATTTGATGAAAAAAATGGGACATTCTTCACACACTGGAGCCGATCGCAAACTAAGCAGAGCTTGTATTATGGATACCAGATGACTGATTACCCCATATAAGTATGTTCTACTTTTTTGTCTGTATTATTACAGGGTGATTTTTTAGTCACTGGCCATACTTGCAGAGTTTGAAGTACTCGTCAATATGAACAACTTTTATTATGGGACCAACTCTGATATCGCAAAAAATAAAATGGTTGCTTCATACACTTTGGTCGAGTAGGTATTGAAGTTTTGTATGGAGAGCTGATATTTTTTTTGTGATCTCAGAGTTAGTCCCATGATAAAAGTTGTTCATATTGATGAGTACTTCCACCCCTGCAAGTAGGGCCCAGTGACAAAAAAATCACCCAGAATAGATAATGCCACCATACTCAGGACAAAAAGACATGTTCATCCACTTTTCCACGGTAAAAGAATTATGAAGTACTCACCATCTAAATCAACCGGCACAGCCTTCACAGTTAACATGGGAATACCGTCTTTAATCGAGGCTTCCTTAAAAAATCTGAATGTATCTCTATCAGCTGAAAATCGAAGTGTGCTTCGTTATATCATACTCTACCGTATTAAAACTACTTGAGACCACCCAAAAAATTTCAGGAGAATGATTTCAATTCAAAATTTATCGTCTGTGAAACTAATTCACATTCTGATGGGTGCTATGCATAAATTTAATGTTTTGGAACAGTTGAAAAGCTAATTTTATTATGCCCTAAGTACTTGTTATGGACATAATACTCACCAGGTAGGGTCATGTCGATGATCTCATGACGTCCTAAAAGAAATGTTCATATGATACGTCTTGTTATTTCAGAAAATAGAAGACACAAACATTGGTTGTTTATTACTGGATTCTTAGCTGCATTTACTAAGAAATTTGCTAGTTCTTAATAAGTTAGTAAGTACAGTTTAGTTAATGACATTCGGTCAAACCATTATTTTGATTAGTTTTTTTCAGTTGAACCAAGAATAAAACTTAAATTTCTTTTACACAAGAGATTAAATGAGATGTGAACTTACCATTTTGTATGTTTGTGTTACTGCTCTCCACTATACTACTCGAAGACGTAGAAGTCCAAGAATCACTTTCGCTACTTCCATCAGGGCTGACGTAACTGTCGCTACTTTCTTGATTATTCGATGAAAATTGGCTAACACTCTGGCTTGAAACAGAACTACCAGGAGTTGAATAGTAAATATCCTGGCTCTCATTGAATTTTGAACCGTATTCACTATAATCTTGATTTAAAACAGCGCCATCTTTGCTTACGTATCGGCTGGATCGGTCTTTTCCGAGAGCTCCATTATAACTGTTCCTATTTGACGATAAGCTAGAATCTGGGGTTTTGTAGTTATAATTCTGAATATCTGAATTTAACGTAACGTATTGGTTACTATTAAGGTTAGTTGAAGAGCCATCGGGACTGTTAATGTATTGATTTTTAGATATAGCAGCGCCTTGGTATTTGCTAGCGGCCAAATTTTGGGAATTAGTTCCATCAGGTGAGTAATAATCGTTTCCACTAGAGCTGTCGATTTCATAATAAGTTCCTTGATTCGATTCATCGATTAATTTTCCATCTGAATCTTCGTAATAATTGTATCCTGATTCGCTAATTGTTTCAATGTTTTCCTTTGTGTTACTGGAAAATACACTATTATCGTTATTAATTATTGGATCATCCCCTTTATAGTCGACACCACTTCCACTATCATCGCTGTCACTATCACCATAACCTGATATTGAGTTAACGTCTTCAGGTGTGAAGATGTCCTGTGCGTTTTGATCATTATTTTCAGTGGGGTCGTTCAAGTCATATCCATAATTAATAATATAATCTTCGTAACTTTCGTTGACTTTATCTGTGAATAAAATTAATACTCTAAAGCTCGAAAAACGAGAAGTGCTGTAAAAACAATAAATAAATATCCTGTGACATTCCTCACTCACGGCCATCTGATCCCAAACTAAACATAGCATTTTTAAATTCTAACATACTTAGGTACACCCAGACTAAGGACAAACAGATATGTTCATGCACACAAATGTCTATCGTGGATAGGAATCGAACCCTATGCGTATCTTTCCAACCACGCCAACTGACAATGGACACACATTCAAGATATACAGCCGTCTACTCCTGTATATGATACTCTGTTTGCGTCGTATTGGTTTCGACAAAAAACCCACCCTATGAAGTATCATCGAAAGTAGCAACCTCAAATTGCTTTTTAACAGTTTTTATATTACTTTTTTTTATACTACATGGGTGGCAAACAAGCTTACGGCCCACCTGATAGTAAGCGGTTACCGCTCATAACTAGATATGGTATAAACGGCTTAAAATTGTCAACACGCTTATACGTTGTACTTATTTATGTAAGCACTTTTCACTTTATAAGTGCTGTTCTAGTCGTTGAAAAAAATCTTCTACGTCATTCAAACGCGGACGATTTATGTTGAAACAAGCGTACAATGTTGTGTTGTCGATGCGTTAACAAATACAATTTAACAATCAATGAACTACCCTTCGTACTTAACAGGCTTAGGCTATTATATTCATACTTAATAAGCCTTTATATAAATACATACTACAAGTTTTTTATTAACAGTTATTGGTGATTAATGTGATTATTTTTGCCCGTGTGCCCCTTGTGCCCCTTGTGCCCCTCCCAGAAAAGTCCTGAATCGGCCCTTGACTATATACTTTATTATTAAACCTAAGTTATGTACAGTCACAACATTACTCACTGATTGTTTATTACACATTATTTCTAGAATACTTTATTTACAAAATTCTATTGAATTTTGTAAATAAAGTATTACTATGCAATGCAATGAAACATTACAACAAACAAAACATCGAACGAATGCACTCCGTCAAAGATCGCGCGCGAATATTAGTAATTTCGAACATCGACACTCGTTGACAGTAAAAAGTACACTAACTAAACTAACGTTGTTTGAAACAAGCGTTTAAACGAAAAAGTATTGTCAATAAAATAATGAAGTACACTTATCCAAAACAAATACTACGTAAATACGTAATTTAGCCGTTTGTTTATTATTATAAAGTCGTTTATAAATTGAGTCTTAATTTTATCGCAATAAGGTTATTTTTCAATCATAGTAAGTAGTTTTCAACTAACGAAAGGAAAGGATTTCGTTGTTGCACAGCGCTTGGCGCTTGTACGTGTGTGTACGTCCTGTCAGTCGGTCGGCGGCGTTGCCGCGTTGCGTTGCCGTCAAGTTTAAACGAAATCGACTTAAACTTGTAAGCGTACTTATGCATTTTTTTTGGAAAGCAGGCTTCTTTAAGTGCTTGTCACTTAAACGCCCATCTCTATTCATAACACCACAGGCAAAGAAAATACGATATTATATTTTCCCTGCCAGGGGTATCACTCACGCGTTGCCAACCTTGAGATATGAAGTTGTTAAGTCTCCTGTGCCTGTAATTTCACCTCACATTTTACTAGCTAAGGTTCTATATATTCCAGATTCTATTCTATCTCTGTACCAAGTTTCATCCAAATCCGTTTAGCCGTCGAGTTTAATGGTAAATTCAAACATACAAACTTTCACATTTATAATAAAAGTAGGATAGTTAGGATTATCAGGATAATTCTCACCAGTTTCTTTAGTATCGGACTCCTCGTAATAATCATCTGCATAAAAAAACAGTTATTTTAGATATATAACACCGAAAAAAATCTTCTACGTCATTCAAACGCGGACGATTTATGTTGAAACAAGCGTACAATGTTGTGTTGTCGATGCGTTAACAAATACAATTTAACAATCAATGAACTACCCTTCGTACTTAACAGGCTTAGGCTATTATATTCATACTTAATAAGCCTTTACATAAATACATACTACAAGTTTTTTATTAACAGTTATTGGTGATTAATGTGATTATTTTTGCCCGTGTGCCCCTTGTGCCCCTTGTGCCCCTCCCCTCACATTTATAATAATAGTTAGGATTATCAGGATAATTCTCACCAGTTTCTGTAGTATTATTGATCTCCTTGTAATAATTATCTGAATAATAACATAAAAAACAGTTATTTTAGAAATATAACACCTTACCTCTTCATATAATAATATACCTAGTTATCTAGATCCCAAACTCAGCTGAGTTATACTAGGTGTGTGATCCCAAACTAGGCAGAGTTTATACTAAACTAACTGTACCCCGCGTTTTCACCCGCGTTCCCGTGAAAAAAGTACTCCATATCATAGGCTATCTGCGTACCAAATTTCATCGCGATCGGTTCAGTGGTTTAAGCGTGAAAAGTAAGTAACAAACAAACTCACTTTCGCATTTATAATATTAATCAATTAAAGTTAGGATTTTTGAACGACATAAAAGTTATTTGTAAAGATAATAGTAAAATATATTAGAAAAATTAAAACGTGAATCAAAATATCTTTAGGATGATTAATATTTATATTAAATAAAATTAAAGATATAAACGAAACCACACGTAGAATAGACAGTTCCAGATTGTATTCTTTGTCACCGGTGTATTTCGGCACTTACACTCAACTCTAGGCTATGTATGCTTCACACCTTCGGCCACAATAATGTCACAGACAGAAGAAATTACTTTTACAAGGACTCCCCAGAACTGTCCATCATAAACTAACGTCTGCAATCATTACATTTTAGTCTTTTCGAAACTATTTGTTACTACTTGTCCAGGAGATACCTATGAGGATTATTATATAATAGAATGATGTTTACCTGATTGTTGTGGTGCTGCGTTCACACTCACAAACTGAAAAAAAAAGTTATGAACAAAGTGTAATAACAACATTATCGTAAACTCTACAGTTTTCACACTCGTTCCATAAAAAAAATCACTTGCAAAAAGTCAAGTCGATAAATTTCCGTTCTATTTCTGTTAGAACTAGAAGGAAAGTCACTGCCCTGTAGCTGGGGCTCGGAATAGCAGCTCCGGTGTTCCTCTGCCTGTCGTAAATGACGACTAAACGGGGACCTTTGGGGTCGTGGGTAATCGGCGGCCCCGAGGAGGACGATGGGTCGTTGTGGTCACGACTCATCGTACGATAGCACCGCAAGGGTGCTGGGGGGAGGTATCACACTTCCTCTCACGAGCCCTTCTACAGCGCAGATTGCGACCACCGTGGGGAAAATATTATCCTAAAACCCCACGGTGGCACATCCCGGTCGCTCCCCCCAGAACGGTCAGAAGATTTCCCCACGATAAAAAAGAAGCAAGGACAAACAATCGAACTCATATCCACATTTATATTAGGAAAATTATATTATAAGTTTTATTTTTAATGTGACTAGAAAGGTTTTAGCCGCAAATGACTTTTACAAATTTCAGTTGAGGATCGAGGAAATTAAACTGTTATGGACCATCTGATTAGGTACTTTTTGATTAAGATTTAAATTTGGTTGATGAGAATGATTTGAAAATTTTATGGTGACAAAAAATAGTAATGAATATCTACTTACAGTGAGTGCGCCCACCAACAGAAAAACTGTTATCCAACGCATCTTGGCCTGTAGATCCTAGGACCTTATGTAGACCAGTGCAGAGCCAGATTGACTATAATCCATTCCTCCTTCCTAGTCCTTATATACCCCAAAAATCAGCCAAAATGTAGATAAATAAATATGTTTAAAGAGCAATAAATTATTGCAATCGACATCTGAATAAACATTCAATTGTTTTAAATAAAGGAAATTTTTATAACAAAACAATAGATGTATTTGTTCTTAACAATAAATTATTGGACAGCTATTATTGCATTTTTTTTGAATATAATATTAAAGTAAATATTATTTGGGTAATATTTGCTTTTGTGACCTCTTTTGAAAGAAGCTTTGTATCGTCTTTAAACTTCAATGTAAATATTGAAGAAATATAAGTATTAACTTTTTAGCCGACTTCAAAAATGGGGATTCTCAAATAAATGAATATTATAATTTATATTCAAGCGTGGATATCGTACCCACCATTGTGGGTACGGTGGGCATGTCCAACGACTCTAATCTAGGACCATAGGCTTATGTTATATCCAATGCAGAATGATAATATATACTATAAATAATATGTAATGGACCCGATGTGGATCTAACTAACAGCCTCCGTGGCCTGGCTACAATTCGGTGACCTCTTTGGGGAAACCGAAGGTTTTGTCTGTGCAATTATGGACGAGGTTGTGATGACGAAAACCTACTGGAGATTTATCCTGCGGGATGGCACTATTGACGTCTGTCAGGCATGTCATCGCCCTGGTGAATCCCTCAGACATAACATCTCTGATTGTTCGCGTCTCGCAAACGGTGAGTATTTGCACAGGCACAACCAAGTGGCCAGGATAATCCACCAGCAACTTGCCCTGAAATATCGCCTGGTGACGTCTGAGGTACCGTACTACAGGTATGTGCCAGAACCGGTTCTCGAAGATGGCCATATCACACTATACTGGGATCGATCTATCATCACTGACAGGACTATTGTCGCCAATAAGCCTGATATTGTGGTGATAGATCGCCAAGAGCGCCGTGCAATGATTGTCGCCATTGCTGTCCCTCATGACGAGAACCTCGTGAAGTCGGAGAAAGATAAAGAAAGCAAATATCTTGATCTGACACACGAGGTTGTCGACATTTGGGATATTGACTCGGCAACCATTGTACCGATAATCGTTTCAGCCCATGGCCTTATGGCCAAGAGCCTCGATAAAGATCTCAAGAGGCTCGCGTTAGAGGGCTGGATCAAGGTCCAAATTCAGAAAGCAGTGCTCCTGGAGACGGCACGCATAGTGAGGAAGTTCCTCCCTCTGGAGCCTTGACCATCGGTAACTAGGACCCTAATCCCGATACCGGTGGGGAACTGTTTTTTATATTTTTAAATGTATTTTTTATAACTTATATTTAAAAATGTAATTTATAGGAATATATTTTAATAAATGGTATAATAATAATATCTATACTATATGTATATCTATACTAATATTATAAAGCTGAAGAGCTTGTTTGTTTGAACGCGCTAATCTCAGGAACTACTGGATCGAATAGAAAAAATATTTTAGTGTTGGATAGCCCATTTATTGTGGAAGGCTATAGGCTACTTTTATCCCGAGAAAACATAAGATCCCTCGGGAACGCGGGTGAAACCGCGGGGCGGATGCTAGTAATAAAATAAAATTAAAAAAAATAACAATTAATTGTGCATGACTCGGAACGCGTCATACATTTTGTAAATGTCTCCTTTGTAGGAATGCAATCTATAGTCCGAGTCCATAGTCCGACTCGCACTTGGTTGATTTGTGGCCACGTGACCACAAACTTTGTCGAGTCCTGGATCCTGGTAAATAATTTACAACCAAGAAAAACTTCACGCAATCATCCCAAACCAATCAGGGCTGTACTATGAAAACTAGATTATATGCTGAAAACAAAAAACATCCTACATTGAGATATTTCCACCCAGACACAGTACAAGCCGACATTTTCATGCACACAAATGTTTGTCCTACATGGGTATCGAACCCACGACCAGTGACGAGGTGTTCACATCAGACGCGGTGGATTCGAATCCTCATATGTTTTGGGTGAAGAAAAATGGAGCACGGTGGTAGGGTACTTCGTAGTACCCGTTTAGCTAGGTACCATCTATCGGTAAAGACCTACTGGTAAATGCCTCCGGCAGCTGAATTTATGATTATTTTTAGGTTTAGTGTGCTTACAAAACCTCTCCATTACTTTTGGAGATGTAAGAGGATAGGAATTGGGGACAATCCAAACTAATCAAAATAAATGGAATCCATTGGGAGCTGTCGCGTGTGAATTTTCCGCTAGAGGCAATAGTGTAGCGTGAGGTCTTCGGAATGTCAAACTTCACTGTTTCTGGGTGGACTACGCGGGTTTATTTCTAATCAGAATAATGTTGTGAATATTTTGCAATACCTGAGATTAATTATAAAAAAGTTACGGGTCAATCAATGGTAGTGCTTTGAGACCGGTGTGAAGTTAGCAGCCAAAAGCTAGCAGCCAATATAATCCGACCAAATTAAGAAGATTTCTTAAAATCCCTTTATTTGTCCTAATAATCATGGAAAATTATATAGAACATTAGAAAATGATTAACTACAAGTGATAAAAGGCCTCGCAGACACGAAAACATCAAAAAAAGGCTTTTATTCAGAATTGATCAAAAATTATTCATATGAGTTTAATGGGCGATTGGGATCTCAAGATGTCCCGTGGTCACTGTAGCAATGCATTTAAATTGTAAATATATAATAAATCTTAATAAATAACATCATGTTATGTACTTACCAAGGGGATTAGATAGGTAGATGAGACAGCAGACAAAATATAGTACAGAATAAATATTTATCTGAGTTTGATGAGTGATAAAGCTCTCAAGAGGTCGCGTGGTCACTCAAGATTCACATTGAAATTGTAGATACATAAGTAATCTAAGTATATAGCATCATGTTAGGTACTTACGATGGGGATTACATAGGTATATGAGACAACAGCCGATATAATTTAATAAAATAGCTATACGAGTTTGATAGCTGATTAGGTTCTCAAGATGTCACATGGTCAATCTAGATATGTGTTTAAATTGTAGATACATAAGTTACCTAAGATAATAATATCATGTTATGTACTTACAAAGGGGATTACATATGTCTATGAGATAGCAGCGGATGGAATAGAGTCAAAAATATTCATAAACAAGTTTGATGGGTGATTAGGCTCTCAAGATGTCGCATGGTCAATCTCAGTATGTGTTTAAATTGAAGATACATAAATTACCTAAGATAATAATATCATGTTATGTACTTACAAAGGGGATAGCTTAGGTATGTGAGACAGCAGCCGATGGAATAGAGTCAAAAATATTCATATACAAGTTTAATAAAGGATTAGGCTCTCAAGATGTCGCATGGTCAATTTAGGTATGCATTTAATATGTAGATACATAAGTTACCTAAGATAATAATATCACGTTATGTACTTACAAAGGGGATTACTTAGGTATATAAGACAGCAGCCGATATTTTTTAATAAAAATAGTTATACAAGTTTGATAATTGATTAAGCTCTCAAGATGTCGCATGGTCAATCTAGGTATGTGTTTAAATTGTAGATACATAAGTCACCTAAGATAAAAATATCATGTTATGTACTTACAAAGGGGATTACATATGTCTATGAGATAGCAGCGGATTGAAAAGAGTAAAAAATATTCATATAGAAGTTTGACGGGTGATTAGGCTCTCAAGATGTCGCATGGTCAATCTAGGTATGCGTTTTAATTGTAGATACATATGTTATCTATGTAAATAATATCATGTTATGTACTTACAAAGGGGATAACTTAGGTATGTGAGACAGCAGCCGATGAAATAGAGTAAAAAATATTCATATACAAGTTTGACGGGTGATTAGGCTCTCAAGATGTCGCATGGTCAATCTAGATATGCATTAAAATTGTAGATAAATAAGTAATTTAAGTAAATAATATCATGTTATGTACTTACGATGGGGATTACTTGGGTATATAAGACAGCAGCCGATATTTTTTAATAAAAATAGTAATACAAGTTTGATAATTGATTAAGCTCTCAAGATGTCGCATGGTCAATCTAGGTATGTGTTTAAATTGTAGATACATAAATTACCTAAGATAATAATATCATGTTATGTACTTACAAAGGGGATTACATATGTCTATGAGATAGCAGCGGATTGAATAGAGTAAAAAGTATTCATATACAAGTTTGACGGGTGATTAGGCTCTCAAGATGTCGCATGGTCAATCTAGGTATGCGTTTCAATTGTAGATACATATGTTATCTATGTAAATAATATCATGTTATGTACTTACAAAGGGGATAACTTAGGTATGTGAGACAGCAGCCGATGGAATAGAGTCAAAAATATTCATATACAAGTTTGACGGGTGATTAGGCTCTCAAGATGTCGCATGGTCAATCTAGATAGGCATTAAAATTGTAGATACATAAGTAATTTTAGTAAATAATATCATGTTATGTACTTACGATGGGGATTACTTGGGTATATAAGACAGCAGCCGATATTTTTTAATAAAAATAGTTATACAAGTTTGATAATTGATTAGACTCTCAAGATGTCGCATGGTCAATCTAGGTATGTGTTTAAATTGTAGATACATAAGTGACCTAAGATAATAATATCACGTTATGTACTTACAAAGGGGATTACTTAGGTATATAAGACAGCAGCCGATATTTTTTAATAAAAATAGTTATACAAGTTTGATAATTGATTAAGCCCTCAAGATGTCGCATGGTCAATCTAGGTATGTGTTTAGATTGTAGATACATAAATAACCTTAGATAAAAATATCACGTTATGTACTTACAAAGGGGATTACATATGTCTATGAGATAGCAGCGGATTGAATAGAGTAAAAAGTATTCATATACAAGTTTGACGGGTGATTAGGCTCTCAAGATGTCGCATGGTCAATCTAGATAGGCATTAAAATTGTAGATACATAAGTAATTTAAGTAAATAATATCATGTTATGTACTTACGATGGGGATTACTTGGGTATATAAGACAGCAGCCGATATTTTTTAATAAAAATAGTTATACAAGTTTGATAATTGATTAGACTCTCAAGATGTCGCATGGTCAATCTAGGTATGTGTTTAAATTGTAGATACATAAGTGACCTAAGATAATAATATCACGTTATGTACTTACGATGGGGATTACTTGGGTATATAAGACAGCAGCCGATATTTTTTAATAAAAATAGTTATACAAGTTTGATAATTGATTAAGCTCTCAAGATGTCGCATGGTCAATCTAGGTATGTGTTTAAATTGTAGATACATAAATTACCTAAGATAATAATATCATGTTATGTACTTACAAAGGGGATTACATATGTCTATGAGATAGCAGCGGATTGAATAGAGTAAAAAGTATTCATATACAAGTTTGACGGGTGATAAGGCTCTCAAGATGTCGCATGGTCAATCTAGGTATGCGTTTTAATTGTAGATACATATGTTATCTATGTAAATAATATCATGTTATGTACTTACAAAGGGGATAACTTAGGTATGTGAGACAGCAGCCGATGGAATAGAGTCAAAAATATTCATATACAAGTTTGACGGGTGATTAGGCTCTCAAGATGTCGCATGGTCAATCTAGATAGGCATTAAAATTTTAGATAAATAAGTAATTTAAGTAAATAATATCATGTTATGTACTTACGATGGGGATTACTTGGGTATATAAGACAGCAGCCGATATTTTTTAATAAAAATAGTTATACAAGTTTGATAATTGATTAGACTCTCAAGATGTCGCATGGTCAATCTAGGTATGTGTTTAAATTGTAGATACATAAGTGACCTAAGATAATAATATCACGTTATGTACTTACAAAGGGGATTACTTAGGTATATAAGACAGCAGCCGATATTTTTTAATAAAAATAGTTATACAAGTTTGATAATTGATTAAGCCCTCAAGATGTCGCATGGTCAATCTAGGTATGTGTTTAAATTGTAGATACATAAATAACCTTAGATAAAAATATCACGTTATGTACTTACAAAGGGGATTACATATGTCTATGAGATAGCAGCGGATTGAATAGAGTAAAAAGTATTCATATACAAGTTTGACGGGTGATTAGGCTCTCAAGATGTCGCATGGTCAATCTAGATAGGCATTTAAATTGTAGATACATAAGTAATTTAAGTAAATAATATCATGTTATGTACTTACGATGGGGATTACTTGGGTATATAAGACAGCAGCCGATATTTTTTAATAAAAATAGTTATACAAGTTTGATAATTGATTAGACTCTCAAGATGTCGCATGGTCAATCTAGGTATGTGTTTAAATTGTAGATACATAAGTGACCTAAGATAATAATATCACGTTATGTACTTACGATGGGGATTACTTGGGTATATAAGACAGCAGCCGATATTTTTTAATAAAAATAGTTATACAAGTTTGATAATTGATTAGGCCCTCAAGATGTCGCATGGTCAATCTAGGTATGTGTTTAAATTATAGATACATAAGTTACCTAAGATAAAAATATCATGTTATGTACTTACAAAGGGGATTACATATGTCTATGAGATAGCAGCGGATTGAAAAGAGTAAAAAATATTCATATAGAAGTTTGACGGGTGATTAGGCTCTCAAGATGTCGCATGGTCAATCTAGGTATGCGTTTTAATTGTAGATACATATGTTATCTATGTAAATAATATCATGTTATGTACTTACAAAGGGGATAACTTAGGTATGTGAGACAGCAGCCGATGAAATAGAGTAAAAAATATTCATATACAAGTTTGACGGGTGATTAGGCTCTCAAGATGTCGCATGGTCAATCTAGGTATGTGTTTAAATTGTAGATACATAAGTGACCTAAGATAATAATATCACGTTATGTACTTACAAAGGGGATTACTTAGGTATATAAGACAGCAGCCGATATTTTTTAATAAAAATAGTTATACAAGTTTGATAATTGATTAAGCTCTCAAGATGTCGCATGGTCAATCTAGGTATGTGTTTAAATTATAGATACATACGTTACCTAAGATAAAAATATCATGTTATGTACTTACAAAGGGGATTACATATGTCTATGAGATAGCAGCGGATTGAAAAGAGTAAAAAATATTCATATAGAAGTTTGACGGGTGATTAGGCTCTCAAGATGTCGCATGGTCAATCTAGGTATGCGTTTTAATTGTAGATACATATGTTATCTATGTAAATAATATCATGTTATGTACTTACAAAGGGGATAACTTAGGTATGTGAGACAGCAGCCGATGAAATAGAGTAAAAAATATTCATATACAAGTTTGACGGGTGATTAGGCTCTCAAGATGTCGCATGGTCAATCTAGATATGCATTAAAATTGTAGATACATAAGTAATTTAAGTAAATAATATCATGTTATGTACTTACGATGGGGATTACTTGGGTATATAAGACAGCAGCCGATATTTTTTAATAAAAATAGTTATACAAGTTTGATAATTGATTAAGCTCTCAAGATGTCGCATGGTCAATCTAGGTATGTGTTTAAATTGTAGATACATAAATTACCTAAGATAAAAATATCATGTTATGTACTTACAAAGGGGATTACATATGTCTATGAGATAGCAGCGGATTGAATAGAGTAAAAAGTATTCATATACAAGTTTGACGGGTGATAAGGCTCTCAAGATGTCGCATGGTCAATCTAGGTATGCGTTTTAATTGTAGATACATATGTTATCTATGTAAATAATATCATGTTATGTACTTACAAAGGGGAGAACTTAGGTATGTGAGACAGCAGCCGATGGAATAGAGTCAAAAATATTCATATACAAGTTTGACGGGTGATTAGGCTCTCAAGATGTCGCATGGTCACTCTAGATAGGCATTAAAATTTTAGATACATAAGTAATTTAAGTAAATAATATCATGTTATGTACTTACGATGGGTATTACTTGGGTATATAAGACAGCAGCCGATATTTTTTAATAAAAATAGTTATACAAGTTTGATAATTGATTAGACTCTCAAGATGTCGCATGGTCAATCTAGGTATGTGTTTAAATTGTAGATACATAAGTGACCTAAGATAATAATATCACGTTATGTACTTACAAAGGGGATTACTTGGGTATATAAGACAACAGCCGATATTTTTTAATAAAAATAGTTATACAAGTTTGATAATTGATTAGGCCCTCAAGATGTCGCATGGTCAATCTAGGTATGTGTTTAAATTATAGATACATAAGTTACCTAAGATAAAAATATCATGTTATGTACTTACAAAGGGGATTACGTATGTCTATGAGATAGCAGCGGATTGAAAAGAGTAAAAAATATTCATATAGAAGTTTGACGGGTGATTAGGCTCTCAAGATGTCGCATGGTCAATCTAGGTATGCGTTTTAATTGTAGATACATATGTTATCTATGTAAATAATATCATGTTATGTACTTACAAAGGGGATAACTTAGGTATGTGAGACAGCAGCCGATGGAATAGAGTCAAAAATATTCATATACAAGTTTGACGGGTGATTAGGCTCTCAAGATGTCGCATGGTCAATCTAGGTATGCGTTTTAATTGTAGATACATATGTTATCTATGTAAATAATATCATGTTATGTACTTACGATGGGGATTACTTGGGTATATAAGACAGCAGCCGATATTTTTTAATAAAAATAGTTATACAAGTTTGATAATTGATTAGACTCTCAAGATGTCGTATGGTCAATCTGAGTATGCGTTTTAATTGTAGATACATAAGTTACCTAAGTAAATAATATCATGTTATGTACTTACGATGGGGATTACTTAGGTATGTGAGACAGCAGCCGATGAAATAGAGTCAAAAATATTCATATACAAGTTTGACGGGTGATTAGGCTCTCAAGATGTCGCATGGTCAATCTAAGTATGCATCTAAATTGTAGATACATAAGTAATTTAAGTAAATAATATCATGTTATGTACTTACGATGGGGATTACTTGGGTATATAAGACAGCAGCCGATATTTTTAAATAAAAATAGTTATACAAGTTTGATAATTGATTAGGCCCTCAAGATGTCGCATGGTCAATCTAAGTATGTGTTTAAATTATAGATACATAAGTTACCTAAGATAAAAATATCATGTTATGTACTTACAAAGGGGATTACATATGTCTATGAGATAGCAGCGGATTGAAAAGAGTAAAAAATATTCATATACAAGTTTGACGGGTGATTAGGCTCTCAAGATGTCGCATGGTCAATCTAGGTATGCGTTTTAATTGTAGATACATATGTTATCTATGTAAACAATATCATGTTATGTACTTACAAAGGGGATAACTTAGGTATGTGAGACAGCAGCCGATGGAATAGAGTCAAAAATATTCATATACAAGTTTGACGGGTGATTAGGCTCTCAAGATGTCGCATGGTCAATCTAGATAGGCATTAAAATTGTAGATACATAAGTAATTTAAGTAAATAATATCATGTTATGTACTTACGATATGGATTACTTGGGTATATAAGACAGCAGCCGATATTTTTTAATAAAAATAGTTATACAAGTTTGATAATTGATTAGACTCTCAAGATGTCGCATGGTCAATCTAGATATGTGTTTAAATTGTAGATACATAAGTGACCTAAGATAATAATATCACGTTATGTACTTACAAAGGGGATAACTTAGGTATGTGAGACAGCAGCCGATGAAATAGAGTAAAAAATATTCATATACAAGTTTGACGGGTGATTAGGCTCTCAAGATGTCGCATGGTCAATCTAGATATGCATTAAAATTGTAGATACATAAGTAATTTAAGTAAATAATATCATGTTATGTACTTACGATGGGGATTACTTGGGTATATAAGACAGCAGCCGATATTTTTTAATAAAAATAGTTATACAAGTTTGATAATTGATTAAGCTCTCAAGATGTCGCATGGTCAATCTAGGTATGTGTTTAAATTATAGATACATAAGTTACCTAAGATAAAAATATCATGTTATGTACTTACAAAGGGGATTACATATGTCTATGAGATAGCAGCGGATTGAAAAGAGTAAAAAATATTCATATACAAGTTTGACGGGTGATTAGGCTCTCAAGATGTCGCATGGTCAATCTAGGTATGCGTTTTAATTGTAGATACATATGTTATCTATGTAAATAATATCATGTTATGTACTTACAAAGGGGATAACTTAGGTATGTGAGACAGCAGCCGATGAAATAGAGTAAAAAATATTCATATACAAGTTTGACGGGTGATTAGACTCTCAAGATGTCGCATGGTCAATCTAGGTATGTGTTTAAATTGTAGATACATAAGTGACCTAAGATAATAATATCACGTTATGTACTTACGATGGGGATTACTTGGGTATATAAGCCAGCAGCCGATATTTTTTAATAAAAATAGTTATACAAGTTTGATAATTGATTAGGCCCTCAAGATGTCGCATGGTCAATCTAGGTATGTGTTTAAATTATATACATAAGTTACCTTAGATAAAATAATCATGTTATGTACTTACAAAGGGGATTACTTAGGTATATAAGACAGCAGCCGATATTTTTAAATAAAAATAGTTATACAAGTTTGATAATTGATTAAGCCCTCAAGATGTCGCATGGTCAATCTAGGTATGTGTTTAAATTGTAGATACATAAGTGACCTAAGATAATAATATCACGTTATGTACTTACAAAGGGGATTACATAGGTATATAAGACAGCAGCCGATATTTTTTAATAAAAATAGTTATACAAGTTTGATAATTGATTAAACTCTCAAGATGTCACATGGTCAATCTAGGTATGTGTTTAAATTATAGATACATAAGTTACCTAAGATAAAAATATCATGTTATGTACTTACAAAGGGGATTACATATGTCTATGAGATAGCAGCGGATTGAAAAGAGTAAAAAATATTCATATAGAAGTTTGACGGGTGATTAGGCTCTCAAGATGTCGCATGGTCAATCTAGGTATGCGTTTTAATTGTAGATACATATGTTATCTATGTAAATAATATCATGTTATGTACTTACAAAGGGGATAACTTAGGTATGTGAGACAGCAGCCGATGAAATAGAGTAAAAAATATTCATATACAAGTTTGACGGGTGATTAGGCTCTCAAGATGTCGCATGGTCAATCTAGGTATGCGTTTTAATTGTAGATACATATGTTATCTATGTAAATAATATCATGTTATGTACTTACGATGGGGATTACTTGGGTATATAAGACAGCAGCCGATATTTTTTAATAAAAATAGTTATACAAGTTTGATAATTGATTAGACTCTCAAGATGTCGCATGGTCAATCTAGGTATGTGTTTAAATTGTAGATACATAAGTGACCTAAGATAATAATGTCATGTTATGTACTTACAAAGGGGATTACATATGTCTATGAGATAGCAGCGGATTGAATAGAGTAAAAAGTATTCATATACAAGTTTGACGGGTGATTAGGCTCTCAAGATGTCGCATGGTCAATCTAGGTATGCGTTTCAATTGTAGATACATATGTTATCTATGTAAATAATATCATGTTATGTACTTACAAAGGGGATAACATAGGTATGTGAGACAGCAGCCGATGGAATAGAGAAAAAAATATTCATATACAAGTTTGACGGGTGATTAGGCTCTCAAGATGTCGCATGGTCAATCTAGGTATGCGTTTCAATTGTAGATACATATGTTATCTATGTAAATAATATCATGTTATGTACTTACAAAGGGGATAACATAGGTATGTGAGACAGCAGCCGATGGAATAGAGAAAAAAATATTCATATACAAGTTTGACGGGTGATTAGGCTCTCAAGATGTCGCATGGTCAATCTAGGTATGCGTTTCAATTGTAGATACATAAGTAAACTAAGTAAATCATATCATATTATGTACTTACAAAGGGGATTACATATGTCTATGAGATAGCAGCGGATTGAATAGAGTAAAAAATATTCATATACAAGTTTGACGGGTGATTAGGCTCTCAAGATGTCGCATGGTCAATCTAGGTTTGCGTTTTAATTGTAGATACATATGTAATCTATGTAAAGAATATCATGTTATGTACTTACAAAGGGGATAACATAGGTATGTGAGACAGCAGCCGATGGAATAGAGTAAAAAATATTCATATACAAGTTTGACGGGTGATTAGGCTCTCAAGATGTCGCATGGTCAATCTAGGTATGCGTTTTAATTGTAGATACATATGTTATCTATGTAAAAAATATCATGTTATGTACTTACAAAGGGGATAACTTAGGTATGTGAGACAGCAGCCGATGGAATAGAGTCAAAAATATTCATATACAAGTTTGATAATTGATTAGGCTCTCAAGATGTCGCATGGTCAATCTAGATATGTGTTTAAATTGTAGATATATAAGTTACCTAAGATAATAATATCATGTTATGTACTTACAAAGGGGATTACATATGTCTATAAGATAGCAGCGGATTGAAAAGAGTAAAAAATATTCATATACAAGTTTGACGGGTGATTAGGCTCTCAAGATGTCGCATGGTCAATCTAGGTATGTGTTTAAATTGTAAATACATAAGTAATTTAAGTTAATAATATCACGTTATGTACTTACAAAGGGGATTACATATGTCTATGAGATAGCAGCGGATTGAATAGAGTAAAAAGTATTCATATACAAGTTTGACTGGTGATTAGGCTATCAAGATGTCGCATGGTCAATCTAGGTATGCGTTTTAATTGTAGATACATATGTAATCTATGTAAATAATATCATGTTATGTACTTACGATGGGGATTACTTGGGTATATAAGACAGCAGCCGATATTTTTTAATAAAAATAGTTACACAAGTTTGATAATTGATTAGGCTCTCAAGATGTCGCATGGTCAATCTAGTTATGCATTAAATATGTAGATACATAAGTTACCTAAGATAATAATATCACGTTATGTACTTACAAAGGGGATTACATATGTCTATGAGATAGCAGCGGATTGAATAGAGTAAAAAGTATTCATATACAAGTTTGACGGGTGATTAGGCTCTCAAGATGTCGCATGGTCAATCTAGGTATGCGTTTTAATTGTAGATACATAAGTTAACTAAGATAATAATATCACGTTATGTACTTACAAAGGGGATTACTTAGGTATATAAGACAGCAGCCGATATTTTTTAATAAAAATAGTTATACAAGTTTGATAATTGATTAAGCCCTCAAGATGTCGCATGGTCAATCTAGGTATGTGTTTAAATTGTAGATACATAAATAACCTTAGATAAAAATATCACGTTATGTACTTACAAAGGGGATTACATATGTCTATGAGGTAGCAGCGGATTGAATAGAGTAAAAAGTATTCATATACAAGTTTGACGGGTGATTAGGCTCTCAAGATGTCGCATGGTCAATTTTGGTATGCATTGAAATTGTAGATACATAAGTTACCTAAGTAAATAATATCATGTTATGAGCCTAATCACCCGTCAAACTTGTATATGAATATTTTTGACTCTATTCCATCGGCTGCTGTCTCACATACCTAAGTTATCCTCTTTGTAAGTACATAACATGATTTTATTAACATAGATAACATATGTATCTACAATTAAAACGCATACCTAGATTGACCATGCGACATCTTGAGAGCCTAATCACCCGTCAAACTTGTATATGAATATTTTTTACTCTATTCAATCCGCTGCTATCTCATAGACATATGTAATCCCCTTTGTAAGTACATAATATGATATGATTTACTTAGTTTACTTATGTATCTACAATTAAAACGCATACTTAGATTGACCATGCGACATCTTGAGAGCCTAATCACCCGTCAAACTTGTATATGAATACTTTTTACTCTATTCAATCCGCTGCTATCTCATAGACATATGTAATCCCCTTTGTAAGTACATAACATGATATTATTATCTAAGGTAATTTATGTACATACAATTTAATTACATACCTAGATTGACCATGCGACATCTTGAGAGCCTAATCAATTATCAAACTTGTATAACTATTTTTATTAAAAAATATCGGCTGCTGTCTTATATACCTAAGTAATCCCCATCGTAAGTACATAACATGATATTATTTACATAGATTACATATGTATCTACAATTAAAACGCAAACCTAGATTGACCATGCGACATCTTGAGAGCCTAATCAATTATCAAACTTGTATAACTATTTTTATTAAAAAATATCGGCTGCTGTCTTATATACCTGAGTAATCCTCATCGTAAGTACATAACATGATATTATTTACTTAGGTAACTTATGTATCTACAATTTCAATGCATACCTAAATTGACCATGCGACATCTTGAGAGCCTAATCAATTATCAAACTTGTATATGAATATTTTTGACTCTATTCCATCGGCTGCTGTCTCACATACCTAAGTTATCCCCTTTGTAAGTACATAACATGATATTATTTACATAGATAACATATGTATCTACAATTAAAACGCATACCTAGATTGACCATGCGACATCTTGAGAGCCTAATCACCCGTCAAACTTGTATATGAATATTTTTGACTCTATTCCATCGGCTGCTGTCTCACATACCTAAGTTATCCTCTTTGTAAGTACATAACATGATATTATTAACATAGATAACATATGTATCTACAATTAAAACGCATACCTAGATTGACCATGCGACATCTTGAGAGCCTAATCACCCGTCAAACTTGTATATGAATACTTTTTACTCTATTCAATCCGCTGCTATCTCATAGACATATGTAATCCCCTTTGTAAGTACATAATATGATATGATTTACTTAGTTTACTTAAGTATCTACAATTAAAACGCATACCTAGATTGACCATGCGACATCTTGAGAGCCTAATCACCCGTCAAACTTGTATATGAATACTTTTTACTCTATTCAATCCGCTGCTATCTCATAGACATATGTAATCCCCTTTGTAAGTACATAACGTGATATTATTATCTTAGGTAACTTATGTATCTACATATTTAATGCATAACTAGATTGACCATGCGACATCTTGAGAGCCTAATCAATTATCAAACTTGTGTAACTATTTTTATTAAAAAATATCGGCTGCTGTCTTATATACCCAAGTAATCCCCATCGTAAGTACATAACATGATATTATTTACATAGATTACATATGTATCTACAATTAAAACGCATACCTAGATTGACCATGCGACATCTTGATAGCCTAATCACCAGTCAAACTTGTATATGAATACTTTTTACTCTATTCAATCCGCTGCTATCTCATAGACATATGTAATCCCCTTTGTAAGTACATAACGTGATATTATTAACTTAAATTACTTATGTATTTACAATTTAAACACATACCTAGATTGACCATGCGACATCTTGAGAGCCTAATCACCCGTCAAACTTGTATATGAATATTTTTTACTCTTTTCAATCCGCTGCTATCTTATAGACATATGTAATCCCCTTTGTAAGTACATAACATGATATTATTATCTTAGGTAACTTATATATCTACAATTTAAACACATATCTAGATTGACCATGCGACATCTTGAGAGCCTAATCAATTATCAAACTTGTATATGAATATTTTTGACTCTATTCCATCGGCTGCTGTCTCACATACCTAAGTTATCCCCTTTGTAAGTACATAACATGATATTTTTTACATAGATAACATATGTATCTACAATTAAAACGCATACCTAGATTGACCATGCGACATCTTGAGAGCCTAATCACCCGTCAAACTTGTATATGAATATTTTTTACTCTATTCCATCGGCTGCTGTCTCACATACCTATGTTATCCCCTTTGTAAGTACATAACATGATATTATTTACATAGATTACATATGTATCTACAATTAAAACGCAAACCTAGATTGACCATGCGACATCTTGAGAGCCTAATCACCCGTCAAACTTGTATATGAATATTTTTTACTCTATTCAATCCGCTGCTATCTCATAGACATATGTAATCCCCTTTGTAAGTACATAACATGATATTATTATCTAAGGTAATTTATGTACATACAATTTAATTACATACCTAGATTGACCATGCGACATCTTGAGAGCCTAATCAATTATCAAACTTGTATAACTATTTTTATTAAAAATATCGGCTGCTGTCTCACATACCTAAGTAATCCCCATCGTAAGTACATAACATGATATTATTTACTTAAATTACTTATGTATCTACAATTTTAATGCATATCTAGATTGACCATGCGACATCTTGAGAGCCTAATCACCCGTCAAACTTGTATATGAATATTTTTTACTCTATTTCATCGGCTGCTGTCTCACATACCTAAGTTATCCCCTTTGTAAGTACATAACATGATTATTTTATCTAAGGTAACTTATGTATCTATAATTTAAACACATACCTAGATTGACCATGCGACATCTTGAGGGCCTAATCAATTATCAAACTTGTATAACTATTTTTATTAAAAAATATCGGCTGCTGTCTTATATACCCAAGAAATCCCCATCGTAAGTACATAACATGATATTATTTACTTAAATTACTTATGTATCTACAATTTTAATGCATATCTAGATTGACCATGCGACATCTTGAGAGCCTAATCACCCGTCAAACTTGTATATGAATATTTTTTACTCTATTTCATCGGCTGCTGTCTCACATACCTAAGTTATCCCCTTTGTAAGTACATAACATGATATTATTTACATAGATAACATATGTATCTACAATTAAAACGCATACCTAGATTGACCATGCGACATCTTGAGAGCCTAATCACCCGTCAAACTTGTATATGAATATTTTTTACTCTTTTCAATCCGCTGCTATCTCATAGACATATGTAATCCCCTTTGTAAGTACATAACATGATATTTTTATCTTAGGTAACTTATGTATCTATAATTTAAACACATACCTAGATTGACCATGCGACATCTTGAGAGCTTAATCAATTATCAAACTTGTATAACTATTTTTATTAAAAAATATCGGCTGCTGTCTTATATACCCAAGTAATCCCCATCGTAAGTACATAACATGATATTATTTTCTTAAATTACTTATGTATCTACAATTTTAATGCATATCTAGATTGACCATGCGACATCTTGAGAGCCTAATCACCCGTCAAACTTGTATATGAATATTTTTTACTCTATTTCATCGGCTGCTGTCTCACATACCTAAGTTATCCCCTTTGTAAGTACATAACGTGATATTATTATCTTAGGTCACTTATGTATCTACAATTTAAACACATATCTAGATTGACCATGCGACATCTTGAGAGTCTAATCAATTATCAAACTTGTATAACTATTTTTATTAAAAAATATCGGCTGCTGTCTTATATACCCAAGTAATCCATATCGTAAGTACATAACATGATATTATTTACTTAAATTACTTATGTATCTACAATTTTAATGCCTATCTAGATTGACCATGCGACATCTTGAGAGCCTAATCACCCGTCAAACTTGTATATGAATATTTTTGACTCTATTCCATCGGCTGCTGTCTCACATACCTAAGTTATCCCCTTTGTAAGTACATAACATGATATTGTTTACATAGATAACATATGTATCTACAATTAAAACGCATACCTAGATTGACCATGCGACATCTTGAGAGTCTAATCAATTATCAAACTTGTATAACTATTTTTATTAAAAAATATCGGCTGCTGTCTTATATACCCAAGTAATCCCCATCGTAAGTACATAACGTGATATTATTATCTTAGGTCACTTATGTATCTACAATTTAAACACATACCTAGATTGACCATGCGACATCTTGAGAGTCTAATCAATTATCAAACTTGTATAACTATTTTTATTTAAAAATATCGGCTGCTGTCTTATATACCCAAGTAATCCCCATCGTAAGTACATAACATGATATTATTTACTTAAATTACTTATGTATCTACAATTTAAATGCATACTTAGATTGACCATGCGACATCTTGAGAGCCTAATCACCCGTCAAACTTGTATATGAATATTTTTGACTCTATTTCATCGGCTGCTGTCTCACATACCTAAGTAATCCCCATCGTAAGTACATAACATGATATTATTTACTTAGGTAACTTATGTATCTACAATTAAAACGCATACTCAGATTGACCATACGACATCTTGAGAGTCTAATCAATTATCAAACTTGTATAACTATTTTTATTAAAAAATATCGGCTGCTGTCTTATATACCCAAGTAATCCCCATCGTAAGTACATAACATGATATTATTTACATAGATAACATATGTATCTACAATTAAAACGCATACCTAGATTGACCATGCGACATCTTGAGAGCCTAATCACCCGTCAAACTTGTATATGAATATTTTTTACTCTATTTCATCGGCTGCTGTCTCACATACCTAAGTTATCCCCTTTGTAAGTACATAACATGATATTATTTACATAGATAACATATGTATCTACAATTAAAACGCATACCTAGATTGACCATGCGACATCTTGAGAGCCTAATCACCCGTCAAACTTCTATATGAATATTTTTTACTCTTTTCAATCCGCTGCTATCTCATAGACATATGTAATCCCCTTTGTAAGTACATAACATGATATTTTTATCTTAGGTAACTTATGTATCTATAATTTAAACACATACCTAGATTGACCATGCGACATCTTGAGGGCCTAATCAATTATCAAACTTGTATAACTATTTTTATTAAAAAATATCGGCTGCTGTCTTATATACCCAAGTAATCCCCATCGTAAGTACATAACGTGATATTATTATCTTAGGTCACTTATGTATCTACAATTTAAACACATACCTAGATTGACCATGCGACATCTTGAGAGTCTAATCAATTATCAAACTTGTATAACTATTTTTATTAAAAAATATCGGCTGCTGTCTTATATACCCAAGTAATCCCCATCGTAAGTACATAACATGATATTATTTACTTAAATTACTTATGTATCTACAATTTTAATGCCTATCTAGATTGACCATGCGACATCTTGAGAGCCTAATCACCCGTCAAACTTGTATATGAATACTTTTTACTCTATTCAATCCGCTGCTATCTCATAGACATATGTAATCCCCTTTGTAAGTACATAACGTGATATTTTTATCTAAGGTTATTTATGTATCTACAATTTAAACACATACCTAGATTGACCATGCGACATCTTGAGGGCATCATCAATTATCAAACTTGTATAACTATTTTTATTAAAAAATATCGGCTGCTGTCTTATATACCTAAGTAATCCCCTTTGTAAGTACATAACGTGATATTATTATCTTAGGTGACTTATGTATCTACAATTTAAACACATACCTAGATTGACCATGCGACATCTTGAGAGTCTAATCAATTATCAAACTTGTATAACTATTTTTATTAAAAAATATCGGCTGCTGTCTTATATACCCAAGTAATCCCCATCGTAAGTACATAACATGATATTATTTACTTAAATTACTTATGTATCTAAAATTTTAATGCCTATCTAGATTGACCATGCGACATCTTGAGAGCCTAATCACCCGTCAAACTTGTATATGAATATTTTTTACTCTATTCAATCCGCTGCTATCTCATAGACATATGTAATCCCCTTTGTAAGTACATAACATGATATTATTATCTAAGGTAATTTATGTACATACAATTTAATTACATACCTAGATTGACCATGCGACATCTTGAGAGCCTAATCAATTATCAAACTTGTATAACTATTTTTATTAAAAATATCGGCTGCTGTCTCACATACCTAAGTAATCCCCATCGTAAGTACATAACATGATATTATTTACTTAAATTACTTATGTATCTACAATTTTAATGCATATCTAGATTGACCATGCGACATCTTGAGAGCCTAATCACCCGTCAAACTTGTATATGAATATTTTTTACTCTATTTCATCGGCTGCTGTCTCACATACCTAAGTTATCCCCTTTGTAAGTACATAACATGATTATTTTATCTAAGGTAACTTATGTATCTACAATTTAAACACATACCTAGATTGACCATGCGACATCTTGAGAGTCTAATCAATTATCAAACTTGTATAACTATTTTTATTAAAAAATATCGGCTGCTGTCTTATATACCCAAGTAATCCCCATCGTAAGTACATAACGTGATATTATTATCTTAGGTCACTTATGTATCTACAATTTAAACACATACCTAGATTGACCATGCGACATCTTGAGAGTCTAATCAATTATCAAACTTGTATAACTATTTTTATTAAAAAATATCGGCTGCTGTCTTATATACCCAAGTAATCCCCATCGTAAGTACATAACATGATATTATTTACTTAAATTACTTATGTATCTACAATTTTAATGCCTATCTAGATTGACCATGCGACATCTTGAGAGCCTAATCACCCGTCAAACTTGTATATGAATACTTTTTACTCTATTCAATCCGCTGCTATCTCATAGACATATGTAATCCCCTTTGTAAGTACATAACGTGATATTTTTATCTAAGGTTATTTATGTATCTACAATTTAAACACATACCTAGATTGACCATGCGACATCTTGAGAGCTTAATCAATTATCAAACTTGTGTAACTATTTTTATTAAAAAATATCGGCTGCTGTCTTATATACCCAAGTAATCCCCATCGTAAGTACATAACATGATATTATTTACTTAAATTACTTATGTATCTACAATTTTAATGCATATCTAGATTGACCATGCGACATCTTGAGAGCCTAATCACCCGTCAAACTTGTATATGAATATTTCTTACTCTTTTCAATCCGCTGCTATCTCATAGACATATGTAATCCCCTTTGTAAGTACATAACATGATATTTTTATCTTAGGTAACTTATGTATCTATAATTTAAACACATACCTAGATTGACCATGCGACATCTTGAGGGCCTAATCAATTATCAAACTTGTATAACTATTTTTATTTAAAAATATCGGCTGCTGTCTTATATACCCAAGTAATCCCCATCGTAAGTACATAACATGATATTATTTACTTAAATTACTTATGTATCTACAATTTTAATGCCTATCTAGATTGACCATGCGACATCTTGAGAGTCTAATCAATTATCAAACTTGTATAACTATTTTTATTAAAAAATATCGGCTGCTGTCTTATATACCCAAGTAATCCCCATCGTAAGTACATAACATGATATTATTTACTTAAATTACTTATGTATCTACAATTTAAATGCATACTTAGATTGACCATGCGACATCTTGAGAGCCTAATCACCCGTCAAACTTGTATATGAATATTTTTGACTCTATTTCATCGGCTGCTGTCTCACATACCTAAGTAATCCCCATCGTAAGTACATAACATGATATTATTTACTTAGGTAACTTATGTATCTACAATTAAAACGCATACTCAGATTGACCATACGACATCTTGAGAGCCTAATCAATTATCAAACTTGTATAACTATTTTTATTAAAAAATATCGGCTGCTGTCTTATATACCTGAGTAATCCCCATCGTAAGTACATAACATGATATTATTATCTAAGGTAATTTATGTACCTACAATTTAAACACATACCTAGATTGACCATGCGACATCTTGAGAGCCTAATCACCCGTCAAACTTGTATATGAATACTTTTTACTCTATTCAATCCGCTGCTATCTCATAGACATATGTAATCCCCTTTGTAAGTACATAAAATGATATTATTATCTTAGGTAACTTATGTATCTACAATTTAAACACATATCTAGATTGACCATGCGACATCTTGAGAGCCTAATCACCCGTCAAACTTGTATATGAATATTTTTTACTCTATTCAATCCGCTGCTATCTCATAGACATATGTAATCCCCTTTGTAAGTACATAATATGATATGATTTACTTAGTTTACTTATGTATCTACAATTAAAACGCATACCTAGATTGACCATGCGACATCTTGAGAGCCTAATCACCCGTCAAACTTGTATATGAATATTTTTTACTCTTTTCAATCCGCTGCTATCTCATAGACATATGTAATCCCCTTTGTAAGTACATAACATGATATTATTATCTTAGGTAACTTATGTATCTACAATTTAAACACATATCTAGATTGACCATGTGACATCTTGAGAACCTAATCAGCTATCAAACTCGTATAGCTATTTTATTAAATTATATCGGCTGTTGTCTCATATACCTATGTAATCCCCATCGTAAGTACCTAACATGATGCTATATACTTAGATTACTTATGTATCTACAATTTCAATGTGAATCTTGAGTGACCACGCGACCTCTTGAGAGCTTTATCACTCATCAAACTCAGATAAATATTTATTCTGTACTATATTTTGTCTGCTGTCTCATCTACCTATCTAATCCCCTTGGTAAGTACATAACATGATGTTATTTATTAAGATTTATTATATATTTACAATTTAAATGCATTGCTACAGTGACCACGGGACATCTTGAGATCCCAATCGCCCATTAAACTCATATGAATAATTTTTGATCAATTCTGAATAAAAGCCTTTTTTTGATATTTTCGTGTCTGCGAGGCCTTTTATCACTTGTAGTTAATCATTTTCTAATGTTCAGTATAATTTTCCATGATTATTAGGACAAATAAAGGGATTTTAAGAAATCTTCTTAATTTGGTCGGATTATATTGGCTGCTAGCTTTTGGCTGCTAACTTCACACCGGTTGCTTTGAGACAGTTTTTTCTTTCGGAAACTTTTCCTTTTATTTCGAACAAAACTGAGGAATGCTCGATATTTTTACGGTACGGTTTAAGGTATTAAATATGATTTAAATGTAAACATGGTTTTCATGCTCGTAATAACAAACTTTTATAGGACCTTACTCGACAGTGGCGCCAGCTGGTGAGCACAAAAACGGTAGCCCCCATTGGTCTCGCATGGTGCGGTTTTCCAAGGAGTTTCCAACGCTCAGGTTGTGGAACGAGCTTCCTACCGTGGTTTTCCCAAGGGAAGTACAGCATGGGGTTACTCAGGAAGGGGTTACTCAGGAAGGGTGTGAAGAGATTCCCCTGGTGTTGCAAGCGTCAATAGGCTACGGTAACCGCTTACCATCGGGAGGGCCGTATGTTTTTTTGTCAGTAGTGGAATAAAAAATAAACGTCATGAGTATTTCTTAGTTTTAGAGTGGGATCCTGGTGACCTCAATATACAGTTATTTTTTTTTTATGACACCAGGCACAAGTCTCACAAATAAGCACATCATATTATTCTTTTGTGGAGAGTAATAAATGTTTTTGAAATATAACTAATATTATTTATTATTATGTATCTATGTAAGAACAAGGTAAGTACGATATCATTGGTTTTTACTTTCTAGCCCCCAAACTAGGATAACCAGTAAGTACTACTTCTTTTTTCAAGATAGGGTAAAAATACGTTTTATGTTTCAAATGTACCTACTTATCTAGTCAAAATTTGTAAATTCTTTTTTTATTTGTCAAAAATCAAATAAACAACTTTATTCGTTTAACTACCAAAGAACCGATACATCTCAACAAGATATATAAGGTCCTAATAAATAAAGTACGGTCCTTTTGAGGGATGATAGTATTATATAGGTCATAAGTATTCCGAAAATGATAAAAAAAAAATATTCGGTCGTAATTTTAATGAAAAAACAAAAAACTTGAAATTGTACTTCATCACTACTTAGCATTAATTAAAACCATGAAATGTATTTTTTTATTTTTTTATAAATAATTTTACCACTTATTATGCTGTTAATATTTCATTTATTAGGACCTTATATATACTATATTTTTTTGGACAGTCTGACAATGTTGGCTGTTTTCCATATTTTTTTAACAATAATGGAAAGCAATATTATAATTAATTAATCTTTAGTTAGTAAGTTGTTAAGTTAATTAAAGTATGTATGTAGGTAATATATGTTAGTGTTAGTTTTTGTTGATAATAATAATTATTATTTATTAATGGATTAATCAATCATTTTGAAAAAATAATTCATCAATTATTATTAACCTACAATAATGCTTTGATAGTGTTTACTATAGAATTCGCGCCACCAAAGAAGTCCCTAAGGCGTCCATCTAAATCTGTAGAGGGAGCAACTAATAGAGTCAATAACGTTTCCTTTCTCACTCACACAAGAAAAAGAGAGATGAAAAACAGAGATGCAACTATCCTATTTTTTATCCCTCATCACCTTTGACAGTTCATGTTTTCATCGTAATTTTTTTATAGCAAATTACTTTTATTTTTGCACTACACGAGTTTAATTTAGTGATTAGGCTAAAAAATTTCTTGGTGACGATTTTAAACAATGATGTTCCGGAAAGAGTATCACTAATATTGTCTATGTTTTAAGAACTTTTATTTTATTTAAAAAGTTAATTCAAATAACCTGAAGACACAAGAAGAGATTTCGTTCTGGTATTAGGTAAGTACCTACATAATAAAGAAAATTAAGTAAATTCATTATATTATTACTACTTTTTTAATCGTGGCGACCGTGACCATTTAAACAAGCCAAGCAAAATGGCAAAAGAAATTAAAGAAAGGCGAGTGCTCAGACGATTTTTTTTTATAAATTATTGAAAGATAATCCAAAATAGACGAGAAAATAGATAAATATGTAATAATGGCTGAGCAAGCTCAACTTTTAGAAAATATAAATAAGCTTGAAGAACTTGACAAAAATATTATATGAGAAGGTATTAAAGAAGATCCAGAATTTGATGAAAATAATCTAGAAAAAGAAGAAGAGGAATCGCCAAAAATATAAAATAACATGGCGCACTATAAATGCGCGTTGCATGAGTTTATAAAAGGAAACGAAATTAAATTAAAATTCGAATTTCATCAAGCCAATCTGGTCACAGAAAATAGGATACGTGTGTGCTTACGAGCATATTCTATCTCTTGCTTTTGTGGATCGACATGAGACTATCTGTCCCAAATTTTAGTTTAATTAAAAGTTCAGTTGTCTTCGAGCCAATCTGGTCACAGAAAATGGAGTATGTGTGCGGCCTGAGCGCCTATGCTATCTCTTGCTTTTGTGGTACGACATGAGACAATCTGTCCTGAATTTTAGCTTATCACGTTTCGTACAGTTTCAAAAATAATATACAGGGTAATTTTTAAAACAACCCTGAAATCGTGAAAAAAAAATCAAACTTTTCATACATTTTGATTGAGCAAGGTTAATCTTTTGTATGAAAATTTTTTTTTGAAGTGAAAACTTCTTTAGCCGCGTTGAGCGTTTTTGGAGGGGAAAAACTTATAGGTTCGCGTCACCGACATGCTCATGCTAATAGTATATCTATAGCTATGAGTAATTTTTGCATATAATTTCAATTAGTGTTAAGTTAATAGTTTTCACGTCTATCGGCAGTCCCCATGACTGCCTGTTTTTATTTTTTACGTGATTTCAGGTTTGGTCCCATAGTAAAAGTTTTTCATATTGATGAGTACTTCCACCCCCTAAAGCACTGCCGGTGTTTTAAAAATAACCCCGTGTATGGTTAGTGAGTGCAAAAGGTGCTTCAGCGTGCTGTTGATCAAGGTTATGTTTTGAAACGTAATTTAATATGATTCTTGTGATTGACAAACACTCGAACTATGTTTACGATCGGAATATATTATTGGATGGACCTTACCGTTCCTTCCGCTTACTTTATTCGCTTCCATCACTCTCGGTGGGGTAGAATGCCCAAAAATATCCTACTTACAAATACACAAAACAACTTTCAGAGCCCATAGAAAATGTAAGAAATATGTATACAAAATTATCATTGTTCCGTAATCAGTAAAACTATTTTGGTGTGTTTAGTATATTGTTTAAAAATGTAAAATTAAACTAATGATTCTGGTTCTGTTTTATCGTTTTATTTATTAATATCCTGAAAAGATTTACCCCATTCCATCTAATACCCCTAAATGGGTAGCGCAGTTATTGTGGCAGCATTATACGCACACATTGACATACCTATTATCTTTGTCTCGTCCGCGTTTACATGGTGTCTTGCTCTTTTAGATTCTCGCTCTGCGTCTCAATCGCAGAAGAAATAAGATCTTTTTTTTCACGGGATTTCTTTTGTGGCGCCATTTCTACTTTATGGGCTGCCAGACGCTGAATAAACCACAGTTATGCTATTCTTCTGGATCTATTCTCTAAAGATTTATTGGGCATTCATTGAAGAAAAAGAAATCATTTGATTTTTATTGTATTTATTTCATAAACATTACATTTTTTTTCATCAAGTTTGGAACTTGGGCTTTTTAATTTGCTCAATATAAAAATAAATATAGACTAAATAAAAATAGTAAATTAATTTCGTTTCGTTTGCAGGTAGGTCGGTCATTGATAAGGTTTTTTTTTATTTATGTCATGTCATTATATTAGTCTAATCCCATTTTTTTTCTGAGAATGATTGGGATATCGTCAATGTATCTAAAGCATACGCATATTGGACTACATGGTTTATGACCATGCTTATGACCATGTTTGTGACCATGTTTATACCATGGATGGGGTCTGCGTCTATGTCCTGGATATGGTCTATGCCTTGGGCTTGGTCTAGGTTCCAATTCTGTATCTAGTTCAGGCTCTGGATCAAACCCTGGCCAGTATCTTGGTCTTGGTCTAGGATCTGATTCTGTATCTGGTTCAGACTCTGGATCTAACCCTGGCCAATATCTTGGCCTTGGTCCAGGATCTGATTCTGTATCTGGTTCAGACTCTGGATCTGACCCAGGCCAATATCTTGGCCTTGGTCCAGGATCTGATTCTGTATCTGGGTCAGGCTCTGGATCTGACCCTGGCCAATATCTTGGTCGTGTGGAACCAGAGTTATTTGGCTCCCATTCCGAACTGGATCCGGATGTCGCTGTCGATGTCGTTGTGGATCCTGAACCTGCATAGATAAATTAATTGACAATCTCAATGAATAGAAAAGGTAAAGTTAAATAAAGTATTCAGTCTCTATGTCCTTTTTGGCATCACACAATATTACAGCAGTCTTTTTATGTAAACATATGTATATATATGTATATATTTATTTGTGATATTTTTTTTTTTGCCTCTGTAATGTTGTGTGATTGTCCAAATAAATGTTTTCTTTCTTTCTTTCTTATCTTTCTATGGATATCAGTTGTGTTAGAATCAATTTCAGAGTTTTTTACTTCAAATTAGATGAAACTATTAGTAGTAACTATTTTAATACAAGAAAAAGAAGCTGGCGTTATTTAGAGTTTTATTTATGTAGAAATAATCATCGGATTTAATCCTCTTTTTAAGGCGGTTAAAAATGAAATAATCATGTCAAATATCATAATATTCAGAATTCGTTTATGGTTGGTGTTCAATGTGACAGTTGTCTAGGATCTCAAGGAACTAAAACGAGTTTCTGCAACGTAATCTAACCAGTATTATAGAAGTATTTAACGTTTTCCCGGGATTAAAAGTGTTGTATTCCTAAATATGATACTGTTTATGAAATTGAATATTTCAAGTGTATCAATATTGTATTGTGAATGTTTCGAAGTTTATGATGATATGAGAGCGTCAAAGGAAGAATGAACAAGAAATCAAATCAATCATTCATCGCCGAATGAATGATGAATCGCCACCGCGCCACCAAAGAAGTCCCGTGGAATAAATTGAAATTGATGTTAATTCTTTTGCGATACAGGTGGGCCGGGCCTTAGGTCTTTGGTGGCACGAACTCGAGTCATAATTGAGTTATCCCATAGATTATTTTATCTTTGAAGTATGTTGAGATAAGAGAGAACAGTGTCATTTAGTTTTGTCTATTTGTGCATTGTGTCAACCGTTATCAATTCTTACCAGTTTCTCCTGAACTGGAACTTGATGCGCTAGACGAAGAGCTACTAGACGACGAGCCACCATTTCCTGAGCTACTGGAACCAGAGGAACTGGCACTACCACTAGCTGAAGAAGATCCTCCAGGTTTTGTTGTGCCAGGTGGTTTAGTTGTGCCAGGTGGTTTTGTTGGTCCAGTGTCCGGGGCTTTAGTTGTACTTGTGCTGCCTGAAGATCCCCCAGATGAGCTAGAACTGGAACTGGAAGAGCTGGATGAAGAGCTACTAGAGGACGAGCCATCATCTCCTGAGCTACTGGAACCAGAGGCACTGGAACCAGAGGAAGAGCTACTAGAGGAATCGGTACCATTGGAACTAGAACTAGAGTTACTACTGCTAGTACTATTTGAAGAAGATCCTCCAGGTTTTGTTGTACCAGGTTCTTTAGTTGTACTGGGCGGTTTTGTTGGGCCAGGTTTTGTAGTCGTTGGGTATGCTTTCGTTGTTACAGGTGCGTGAGTTGATGTGCTATGTGGTTTAGTTGGTCCAGTGTCCGGGGCTTTAGTTGTACTTGTGCTGCCCGAAGATCCCCCAGATGAGCTTGAACTGGAACTGGAAGAACTAGACGAAGAGCTACTAGAAGACGAGTTATTATTTTCTGAGTTACTGGAACTAGCGCTACTGGAACCAGAGGAGGAGCTACTAGAGGATGAGCCATCATTTCCTGAGCTACTGGAACCAGAGGAACTACCGCTACTACTAGCTGAAGAAGATCCTCCAGGTTTTGTTGTACCAGGTTCCTTAGTTGTACTGGGCGGTTTTGTTGGGCCAGGTTTTGTAGTCGTTGGGTATGCTTTCGTTGTTACAGGTGCGTGAGTTGATGTGCTATGTGGTTTAGTTGGTCCAGTGTCCGGGGCTTTAGTTGTACTTGTGCTGCCCGAAGATCCCCCAGATGAGCTAGAACTGGAACTGGAAGAACTAGACGAAGAGCTACTAGAAGACGAGCCATCATCTCCTGAGCTACTGGAACCAGAGGCACTGGAACCAGAGGAGGAGCTACTAGAAGACGAGCCATCATTTCCTGAGCTACTGGAACCAGAGGAACTACCGCTACTACTAGCTGAAGAAGATCCTCCAGGTTTTGTTGTACCAGGTTCCTTAGTTGTACTGGGCGGTTTTGTTGGGCCAGGTTTCGTAGTCGTTGGGTATGCTTTCGTGGTTACAGGTGCGTGAGTTGATGTGCTAGGTGGTTTAGTTGGTCCAGTGTCCGGGGCTTTAGTTGTACTTGTGCTGCCCGAAGATCCCCCAGATGAGCTAGAACTGGAACTGGAAGAACTAGACGAAGAGCTACTAGAAGACGAGTTATTTTTTTCTGAGTTACTGGAACTAGCGCTACTGGAACCAGAGGAGGAGCTACTAGAGGATGAGCCATCATTTCCTGAGCTACTGGAACCAGAGGAACTACCGCTACTACTAGCTGAAGAAGATCCTCCAGGTTTTGTTGTACCAGGTTCCTTAGTTGTACTGGGCGGTTTTGTTGGGCCAGGTTTTGTAGTCGTTGGGTATGCTTTCGTTGTTACAGGTGCGTGAGTTGATGTGCTATGTGGTTTAGTTGGTCCAGTGTCCGGGGCTTTAGTTGTACTTGTGCTGCCCGAAGATCCCCCAGATGAGCTAGAACTGGAACTGGAAGAACTAGACGAAGAGCTACTAGAAGACGAGCCATCATCTCCTGAGCTACTGGAACCAGAGGCACTGGAACCAGAGGAGGAGCTACTAGAAGACGAGCCATCATTTCCTGAGCTACTGGAACCAGAGGAACTACCGCTACTACTAGCTGAAGAAGATCCTCCAGGTTGTGTTGTACCAGGTTCCTTAGTTGTACTGGGCGATTTTGTTGGGCCAGGTTTCGTAGTCGTTGGGTATGCTTTCGTGGTTACAGGTGCGTGAGTTGATGTGCTAGGTGGTTTAGTTGGTCCAGTGTCCGGGGCTTTAGTTGTACTTGTGCTGCCCGAAGATCCCCCAGATGAGCTAGAACTGGAACTGGAAGAGCTAGACGAAGAGCTACTAGAAGACGAGCCATCATCTCCTGAGCTACTGGAACCAGAGGCACTGGAACCAGAGGAGGAGCTACTAGAAGACGAGCCATCATTTCCTGAGCTACTGGAACCAGAGGAACTACCACTACTACTAGCTGAAGATGATCCTCCAGGTTTTGTTGTACCAGGTTCCTTAGTTGTACTGGGCGGTTTTGTTGGGCCAGGTTTTGTAGTCGTTGGGTATGCTTTCGTTGTTACAGGTGCGTGAGTTGATGTGCTATGTGGTTTAGTTGGTCCAGTGTCTGGGGCTTTAGTTGTACTTGTGCTGCCCGAAGATCCCCCAGATGAGCTAGAACTGGAACTGGAAGAACTAGAAGAAGAGCTACTAGAAGACGAGTTATTATTTTCTGAGTTACTGGAACTAGCGCTACTGGAACCAGAGGAGGAGCTACTAGAGGATGAGCCATCATTTCCTGAGCTACTGGAACCAGAGGAACTACCGCTACTACTAGCTGAAGAAGATCCTCCAGGTTTTGTTGTACCAGGTTCCTTAGTTGTACTGGGCGGTTTTGTTGGGCCAGGTTTTGTAGTCGTTGGGTATGCTTTCGTTGTTACAGGTGCGTGAGTTGATGTGCTATGTGGTTTAGTTGGTCCAGTGTCCGGGGCTTTAGTTGTACTTGTGCTGCCCGAAGATCCCCCAGATGAGCTAGAACTGGAACTGGAAGAACTAGACGAAGAGCTACTAGAAGACGAGCCATCATCTCCTGAGCTACTGGAACCAGAGGCACTGGAACCAGAGGAGGAGCTACTAGAAGACGAGCCATCATTTCCTGAGCTACTGGAACCAGAGGAACTACCGCTACTACTAGCTGAAGATGATCCTCCAGGTTTTGTTGTACCAGGTTCCTTAGTTGTACTGGGCGGTTTTGTTGGGCCAGGTTTCGTAGTCGTTGGGTATGCCTTCGTTGTTACAGGTGCGTGAGTTGATGTGCTAGGTGGTTTAGTTGGTCCAGTGTCCGGGGCTTTAGTTGTACTTGTGCTGCCCGAAGATCCCCCAGATGAGCTAGAACTGGAACTGGAAGAGCTAGACGAAGAACTACTAGAGGACGAGCCATCATGTCCTGAACTACTGGAACCAGAGGCACTGGAACCAGAGGAGGAGCTACTAGAGGAATTAGTATCATTGGAACTAGAACTAGAGTTACTACTGCTAGTACTATTTGAAAAAGATCCTGGTTCTGGTCCTGGTCCTGGTCTTGGCCCTGATCCAGGGCTTGGGCCTGGTCCTGATCCTGATACTACTGGGCCTGGTCCTGGTCCTGGCCTTGGCCCTGGTCCTGGTCTTGGGCCTGGTCCTGATCCTGGTCTTGGCCTTGGTCTTGGTCTTGGTCTTGGTCTTCCACCATTTCCTGGTCTCGGTCTTGACCTTGATCCTGCAATTATAATATTTAATATTAGAAATACTCAGTCGGTAATGCCAGCGAATGACTTATTACTTAATGCAGTTTTCAGCAATAGATAGAGTGATTCAAGAGGAAGGTTTATATGTATAATACATGCATATTATAGTACAGAAAAGCCGTGAAATTCAAAGATTTGTAATATGATGTCGTAACAAACATATTTTTGTGCGCTTACATTATTGTACTCGTGCAAAAGCGGGGCGGGTCGCTAGTTTATTATATGTTAGAATGTCATACAGACCGAGTTCTTTTTCTAGCCAGTAATTTTGTATGAAAAAATCCTTTTTTTATGTAAGACAGAAAAAATACTGAAATAAAGTATTCGATGATAACATAATTTGAAGTTTTTTTTTTATATTCTTTTGTTTTTAAAATGAAATTATACTGTATTGAAATAGGCCTTCACAAGCATTTATGAATAGTCTGACTCTAATGCTCGGTTCGGAATGTTGCTTTTGCTGAGAAGAGCCGGCAATCATTTCAGTAATTTCTGTTTTCAAAACCAACTCAGATTTATTACATAAAATTATGACATTATTAAAAAACACCGGCCAAGTACGAGTCGGACTCGCGCACAGACAAACTTGAAGTGGCAATAGTTCGTCAACACGGGAATTGTAACGAAAAGATAAACTGGATCGAGGGACAATCTAAACTTTGCCGTTGGAACCTATTGTCCCCATACATATATGTCGTGGTCAGTTTACCAATTGCAAAGTTTAAAGCAGCAAAAAAAATGTGATTTAAATACAATAATTGTTCGGTTTTCAGATTTTTCCGTTTACTTTTGCTAAAGACATTTCTTGCCACCCTGGGCTAGGTACACCAGGTTAAAAAGGTACGATCATCTCTCCTGAACCAGATTGGTAAATTGGATCACCAAGATAATAAGGTATCACTGGGGATGATGGTGGTGATTTGGGATATTCTAAGTATAAAATAAAACTATCAGGACTGAATTTCAATTTTCTAAAGTTGTATAACTATTTTTGCTGTTCTATTCTATTTAGAGAGAGGTAAATCGATGAGTTTGTAACGGTGTCCTAAAAGAAATCTTCATAAACTGCCAGTTTGTCAGTGAAAATGGATGCAACTAACGTTTATTCGTATTCATTTACTAAGACGTGTTCTATATAAGTATTGATTACTTTGGTAATCCATATAATATCATCTAACTTGTCATGTAATGCGACGCTGTGATGTTAAGTGTTCCATAAAAATGAAGATATATTCTTCATTTTTATGGCTTTAATGTTTTGTACACATGAGAATTAATTTGGCATGGACTTACCTTCAGTTATAACTGTACTACTGCTGTCAGCGCTGTTCGCAGAGGAAGAATGCCAAGAATTGCTGGAGGTTCTCCCATCAGCGCTGACTTTGTTGTCACTGCTATCTCGAGAAGATCCAGTATATCTGTCATTGCTCCTACTATGGACCCTACCCTTAGGTCCCTCGTAATAACTTTCCTGTGCTTGTCCACTTAAGTAATCATTTTCATTTTCACTTTGGAATCTAGTTGAGCCATCACTGTTTCTGCGATACTTGTAATCACTTTTTCCTTTATTTGCATTATAACCGAGCCGGCCTGACGTTGTAACGCCTCCGTCCGGGCTTTCTTGATATCTGACCTGAGCATCTACACCAGCACTGTCGTAATTATATTTAGATTGGGAATTTGAAGAGCCATCAGGATTTTTGTCGTAGTAATATTGCGAGTCACTGTTACCCTGATAAGCGTTAACTCCCGAATTTATATCAACATTACCATCAGGGTTATAATCAAAGCTAGTACTAGAGCCGACACCTCCATAATGGTCACGTTGGTTCGATATAGAGACAGTTTTGTCGCCTTTGTTATAATATAAACCGTCTGATTCGCTACGTGATGCTTGATCGCCCCGGTATACATTACCGGAAAGTTTTCCATTTTTCGAATAATGCCAATTGCTGCCTCTATCACTGCTAACACCGTGCCTCCTGCTTTTATAATCTGAGTATGTAGAATGGTCTGTGGGATTATATTTATACCGTGAATCAGATACTTCTCCGTTTTTATAATAATTATGTTGATTTCCAGTATAGACATCGTCGCCTCTTTCACTGTAGTATTGGCTGTGGGACCGGCCAGCGTTTTTACGTTTCCCGTGGTTGATTTGTGTTACAGTGCCATCTTTACCAGTACGAGAAACGCTTGTGCCTTGATTATCAGCCACGTTTTGACTTTTTGATGTATAATAGTCGTATGATGGTTCGTATCCATCCAATATAACTATTTCAGCATCTGTCAATAAAATAATGATTAATATGAATGACAATTCAAAAGTCAAGTCTAAACTTACTGTAAAAACGAATGGGGAAATTTAAAAAAAAAATGCTTCCAAGCATTACTTGCATTGGTCATCAAATCATCATCTAACTGTGAAATCACGAAAAAAATATCAGCATACAAAAGATCAATACCTACTCGACCAAAATGTATGAAGCAACTGTTTTGTTTTACGTGATATCAGAGTTGGTCCTATAGTAAAAGTTGTTCAAATTGATGAGTACTTCCACGGTGGAAGCCTAAATTTAACCAAAAAAAAATATTCCGATCGGAATGGCAGCCGAATGAGTCTGAATAATAAAGGAGTATAGAAAAATGCTGTACGAGGTACCTATAGGGGTGATAATCGGTTGATGTCTTACCTGATGCTTGAGGTGCTGCTCTAGCACTCATAAACTGAAAAAAGAAGTTGGGAACAAATATATTTTTGGGAGTAGGTACTGAGATTGCTAATAACTCAGACATCAGTTGGTGCCAATTAATTCTTTTGTACCTCTTTTGCTTAGGAATATGATTAAGAACAAAATAAAGCGTAAAAAAAGTTTTCCTCTGTGACTATTCTGTTTTTACAAAAAATGAATGACTCCCAAGAAAGACTTTTTTTAACTTTATTTATTTATTTATTAAAGAAACCAACAGCGTTACATAAATTAAATAAACATTGAATTGCTTAAAACAAATGGCTAATAATAGGTTTCCCTAAACACTATCAATAAGAACGTATAGTCACAAAAGTCCGAATCGGTGTAAAATGTAATTTATACTGTACTTAAATTACTTAAGTTACAAAATAAAAATATGATGTACTTATATGATGTACTTATAAAAGACAAACTTTGTATAGGCTTGTGTTTGACCACAATCTCACTATGGTAAGTGATGATGTAGCCGAAGTAGGTAAGCACACAAAGCCTAGAACCTCTCAAGTTTAGCTGCCGGAACACACCAATAGATGGTTGGCGACAGATTTTCAACTTGAGGGTGGTAGCCAGCGGGCGGGTACTACAAAGTACCCTACCACCGTGCTATGGTTTCCTCACAATGTTTTCCTTCACCGAAAGCTCGAGCTCATTGTAGGTTTCGAGCCCACGACCTTCGCCGCGGCGTCTAACTTCACTACCACTGAGCTATCATCGACTTAAAGGCGAAGAGTTACAGCAGCTTTTATGATACCAGACATATATCTTTCCACCTGTATACTTAATATTATGTTGTCGTAGTATCTAATAAATTACGCGTAAAATATTTGTAACTACCAGATGGATAGTTAGACTGAAGGAAGTCGATCCGTAGCTCCATTATAAAATAATGTAAGGACAAACAACTAATTGACATTCGTATATCTTGTATGTCCGTGCGTGACGTTAAGATCTTTATGTAACTTAAAGAAATTAATTTAACCCTTAAACCAAGAATACAAAATTTGGTACCATGACCAAAGTCAAAGTTGATTAAATAAAAATATAGATCCGCTCCCATAATAAAAGTTCAAAAAGGCAAAAAAATACAGGGGATTTTTGATTTAATAACTATGTAAGAATACAGATTAGAAAAGTAAATACTTACTGTGAGTGCGCCCACCAACAGACCAACTGATATCAAACCCATCTTGGCCTGTAGATCCTAAGACCCTATGTAGACCAGTGAAGAGCCAGATTAACTATGCCCCATCACCTAATCGGGCCCTTTTTATACCCTAAACGCTAGACAAATCAAATAGTAAAGTGTACTAAGCAATAAATAATTGCACATGCATCTGTATAAACATTATATTGTTATAAACAAAAGAATATATTGTTATAAATAAACAATTATCATAATTGTGTCTAACAATAAATTATTTGACAGCTCTTATTGTTATGTTTTTTTTATAATGAATTACTTACTGTAAATATTATTTGTGTAATCTGAGAAAGTTGAAGAAAAAAAAGCAAAATAGTGATACCATAATGAGAATCTTTGGGAAAGGGAACGAATAGAGATGCCTGTATTCCAAATAAATGATCAAACATTAATAAATGTATAAAACAACAACAAAGGGGGGGAAACCTCGATTATTTTATGAAATGTATCCTTTTTATGATTTTTAATTACCAATCTAACCATAAATATATAGAACTTTAGATGTTAAATACGACTTCATAATATAGTATTTCATACAAAGCTCTATATTAACCGTTTTGAAATTTCATAAAAAATAACCGGCCAAGTGCGAGACGGACTCGCGCACGAAGGGTTCCGTACCATTATCTATAAAAATGCCAAAAAAAACGCGTTTGTTGTATGGGAGCCCCCCTTAAATATTTATTTTATTTTGTTTTTAGTATTTGTTGTTATAGCGGCACCAGAAATACATAATTTGTGAAAATTTCAACTGTCTAGCTATCGCCGTTCTTGAGATACAGCCTGGTGACAGACAGACGGCCGGACGGACAGCGAAGTCTTAGTAATAGGGTCCCGTTATTACCCTTTGGGTACGTAACCCTAAAAAGTACTTAGCTGGTTTGATTTGTCAGCCATAATTATTGATGCATGTCTATATAGAGTCAATGTCAAAGCCATTTATTTAGTTTAGGCCCTAGAAGGGCACTATGAGTGTGTACACAATGGAACATTCATATAATATTCTGGGACATTCCTCACACTCGGCCATCTGACCCCAAACTAAGCAGAGCTTGTACTATGGAAGCCAGATAACTGATATACTACATGAAAAAACTACTTTATTTTTGTAATTATATACCTATACACTTATATAGATAATTACACCAAGACTCATATCAGGACAAACCGACATGTTCATGCACACAAATGTCTGTCCTGAGTGGGAATCGAATACACGACCTGCGGCGTGATAGATAGGGTATCTTACCAACCTCGCCAACCGGCCTCATCATCATCATCAGCCCGAAGATGTCCACTCCTGAACATAGACAGACATTCTGTACAGTTAAATGTAAAAATATTATCTATACTAAGAGTTTGTTTGTTTCTTTGAACGCGCTAATCTCAGGAACTACTGGTTCGAATTGAAAAAAGTATTTCAGTGTTGGATAGCCTATTTATCGAGGAAGGCTATAGGCTACTTTTTATCCCGGGAAAACATAAGATCCCTCGGGAACGCAGTGAAACCGCGGGACGGAAACTAGTCTCTAAATATGAAAACAAACTCTCTATCTGCCT